>JAHWFO010010001.1:0-16447 GCA_023313115.1 Rhysida immarginata
GCATGAGTTGCGTTCTGACGACGAGGTGAAACCTGCCGTTCGGTCTTGGTGTCGACAACAACCCTGGAATTCCTCTCCGACGGGTTCACCCGACTAGTCACGCTTTGGTACGATGTGTGGAAAGGGATGGGGACTATGTTGAAAAGTGAATAGTGCATTACATAGAGGAGAAATGTGAATATCAGATCCAAAAGAGTTTTAAAAATCGGTTAAAAAATAAAAAAGTTACAGCCATGGAGGCATTACTTTTCAGCCCACCCTCGTAGTTTCCACTGCAAGAGGCTTATGCAGAGAACAGCGAGGTCGATTGTATTTCATCGTCCTAACAGGCTTTCCATAATCCAGGAAGTGTTCTCGGACATCTTACATGAAAAGCTGTTTTGAGAGAGACCGATTCACAAAAATCCATGGCAGAGACATCACCTACCGAGTGACTTGATGAGGATGTCGGAGAATGGGATAACCTACCGGTAATCTCAGTTTCCAGTTCCATTCGAGCACAGTAATGAAGTTGATTTAGCTGTGTAGCTGGATGCTTTGTCCTGGTGGATGTACACATCCTTTGTCCTAGGGCCATATGACCGTGGGTTGTTGTTACGAAATAATGTTCCAATACATTTTCCTGATAGTAGGCAGCATTTATCTTTGCTTAAGGTACCACCGTTTTGATAGACGTCCACTGTAGCTGTACCCAGCCACCACTGTGAAATTCTCCTCGGATTAATGCACCCAGTCAGATTGAGTCGTATCACCCTGTTTTCGATAAAAAATTGCCTGTGTCTTGCCATCTCTTGATAAACAGACCCAAAGGTACCTATGTTCTTCCATTTGTCGCCTGCCAAACAGCGTTCATACAGTTTTCTGCTTTAGTCTCTTCTCTGCAGTGTGTGGTTGGCAACAAGGCATGGACATCGACCTTGACGGCATTCTAATTTCAAATCTTGTTGCTTGCAATGTCCCATTGTGATGGTGGATTTTACATAAGAAGACTAGCCTTAGTACAGGAAGAACGGGGATGCCCCTTTTTGTTCATGTCTCGTGCATTTCAAACTCGTTCTACGACATTTTAACAATCGTCACCATAAACATGAAACAACCCTTCATATTAGAAGAATGTTTTTATTACCCAACCTCAAAATAAAGCATAACCTACTTATCAAAGGTATCTCCAATGCCACTGCTTGATCGCATCATAAAAGAAGTCATTGATTTGAATTCGCTTTCATTAAGTTTTTTCCGAAGCAGAAGCACTGTCTGTGCTGTGGAGTGAGATGATTCCTGTTTGCTAATTATTAATGATGCTGTCAAACAGGGTAAATCCAAAAGAGTGTGAAAAACCTGGAAAAAGAAGGGAAAAAATAAAGGTTTCCTTTCTTCGATAATCCCAAAAACTAGAATTGGTATAGATGATAAGCACACAATATACGAGGGAGAATCAAATGAAAACCGCAATAGTGCCGTTAAGAATCTTTTTTTCTTTTTAGATGATGGAAATTTGCAGACACAGTCCTTTACGTCTTTCCGAGCTGGTAGTACGAAGCAGTGTCGGTAGGTGAGGTTGGAGCTGAGTAACAGCAGATTCAAGATTTTTATGGACCAAGGAGGAACAGCATGGAGTTATTCGATTGTTATGGAGTGAAGGTGTGAAACCGGTTGATATTCATCGGAGAATGAAGACAGAGTATGGGGATGAAAGTCGGATGCGCCAATTTCAACCTTTCACCGGAGACGAAACGTGCAAGCAAAGAATGGCGACATTGTTCTTCGCCGAAACCAAAGAAGTTTCGCAGACAGCCCTCTGCTGAGAAAGTCATGTTGACTTTATTCTGGGATAAGCATGGTCCTATTCTGGAGCACACTATATGTCCCCAGTACCACAGTACCAACTACTCCGACCTTCTCAAGCACCATTTGAAGTCAGCAATACGCACGAAACGAAGGGGATTGCTGAGTGCAGGTGTTTTGCTTCAACATGATAACGCCCGTCCTCATTCATCTCGTGCAACAATGGAAACGATCGACGGCCTACGTTTGAAGTGCCTGCCACAACCACCATACTTGCCAGATTTGGCACTGTCAGATTACCATATCTTTGGTCCATTAATGGAGCACCTTGGAGGGTAGTAGTTCAAGACTTTTCCTTGCACAGTATTGAAGCACCTCCTATCCGATGGCGTATATGCATTGAACTTGGAGGGGACTATGTTAAAAAATAATGTACAAGCAAACATTCTCCCTGCAGTAAAATAGTAGAAAAAAATTAATTGCGATTTTCATTTGATTCTCCCTCGTATTATTGCTTGTGGCACAATGAATTTTATTTCGGGGTGGGGGGGGGTGCTGGCCCTATCCTTCTATTTGCTGGCAACCTTTTCCTACGTGGGTCTTCTTGTACTAATCTTTAGAATGCACCAAGGGTAAAGAGGCTAGGATGAAAATCAGTGTGGCTAAAAGTGAAATTCTGGTCCTTTCAAGACGCCCACTCAGTGCATTCTCCATTTTAGGGGAGGCCCATTGAGAAAGGTGGAGGAGTTCAAATATCTCTGAACTGAAATGCCAGGCTGTCTGTTTTCAAATCTATCTTAGTCACCATTCTCATAAATGGTCATAAGTCTTCGCTAACGACCGAAAGAGTGTGATTGCAGGTGCAAGCAGCTGAATCATGTAAGATTCCTAAGAGAAAGCTGTGGCAGTGTTGATCTACTATACCGTGTCTCAGCTTCAGTTGAGAGTGACGTCATGGAATGAGGTCCCGTACCAGACATAGTGCACAACATCGTATTCTTCCGCCGTTAAAAGAATAAGTTATTCTAAGGCTATGTATGCTACGTTACGTCGTGGCTTCTCGAAAGTACCTATTCGTGGAAACTCTATCACCTTTCATTTCTGACATCTCTTTCACGCAGGAACAAGAGATGCCGCCATTTTACAATCAAATAATCTCGACTACAGACTGACTTCATTTTATTTATTTTTTAAAATTTCGTCAAATGGCTTTTATATCCGCCGATTTTTTATTATGTCGAGGAGAAAAATATGAAATACGATTCCAGAAAGAATTTTGAACTTTTTATACAGAAAATTATCCGAACTATTTCTTCATGCGGGCGAACCGTAACCACTTCACTCGTGACGTCACTCTCAACTGAAGCTGAGACAAGGTATAGATAGAGTGCACAGCAGTGCAATAAGGAAATCTTAAGATGATGAGCCTATTCTGAACGATTGAGAGATCTCAGTTGCATTCGGAACATTGGTTTGGCCAACTGTCTTCCTAGGCAGTTGCTATTTTTCAAGCCAGCAGGTAAGATTAAGGGATTGGCCTAGAACCAGGTGGCTACTCTATATGGAGAATCTGGGTTCAAACTGCTTGGGTATTACCTTTGAGGAAATGCACCTGATGGCTGCAGGCCCCGTAACAGATAAGCAGAAAAGTTAGTAAGTAATAGAAAACCCTGTACATTATTCGTCACTAATGGTTCTTCGTTTTCAAATCGTAATATCTCATTCCTAGACCTCCTATTACTATATAAAGACTGAAATTATTGTATTGTTAAGTACGAGGGGCATTCAAATTTGAACTGGATTTTATTTTTCATAAAATCAGGAAACTACAAAAAAAGCATACACACACCAGTTATTTCTCAAAGAAATCTCTTCGCTTCTCTACACATTTCTTTCAGGGTTCTGGGAGCATCTGGATACTGGTACTGTAGAAATCTTCAAGCTGATGTCGAAACCACGTCAGAAGAGCCTTTTTCACTCCCTCATTGGAGCTGAACCTTTGCCTCTCCCAAGAACTATTTCAATGGTCCCAAAAAGTGATAGTCCAAGCTGTATGGAGGATGTGGTAAGATGTCTCTTTGAGCTCCGTCAGTGTGTCCATAGTCAGTTTGGCTGTGTGTGGTCTGCCAATGTCTTGCAGAAAACAAACACCACTGGTAAGGAGTCCTGGTCACTTTTTCCTTAGTGCCAGCTTCAGGGACGTCCTCAAAATGTCACAGTAGTAGGGTGCATTTATGGTTCAATCATAGCCTAATAATACGAAGTCTGTACACTCCGGGGTTTCCTTTGATTCCTGATTTCCATCTGCGCATGCCCAACCATCTAGCGGACGGCCTACGAGATAGTAAATCTCGTAGGCCGTGAAATTAGATCGCGTGTATTTATCAAGAAACTTCACTTTAACTTTCCAATCACAATATACACTGAGTTAGCAAAACTCATGGGATAGTTACTTAATATCTGGTCGGGCCACCTCTGGCCCTGTGGAGTGCAGCAATATACGGCGTGGTAGTGAGTCTGCAAGTCCCTGGTACACTTCTGGAGCAGTTGACACCAGATAGTCTGCAGAGCTGAAGACAGTTGCTGCCCGTTAGTGGGTGGAGGATCCAGTGCCCAGAGCCTGACTTCAACAGCATCCCAGATATGATCGATGGGATTCATGTCAGGGCTCCGAGCTGGCCAGCTCAGTCGTTGGACCTCTCCTGCATGCTCCTCGAACCATTCGCGGACGACATTGGAGCGACATGGTGGAGCACTGTCATCTTGAAAGACTGCTACGTCGTCAGGGTGTTGGAATGTCAAAAACGGGTGCAGATGGTCTCCGATGAGTTGACGATACCATGGACCATTCAACGTTTGGTCCAGAATAACCAGAGGGCCCATTCTAAACCAGGAAAATGCACCCCAGACCATCACTGACGGCCCACCACCCTGCACCACCACCTGTTGACATGCGGGATCCATGGTTTCGTGAGGTCTGCACCACACATGGTGCCTCCCATCAGCATGGTACAGTTGATATCGTGACTCATCTGACCATATGACGTTACGCCACTGTTGCAGAGTCCAGCCAAGATGGTTGGTGGCAAATGCACACCGGAGTGTCTGATGAAGCTGGGTAAGCATTGGCACCCGTGTAGGGCGACGGCTGCCAAACCCGGGGGCATGCAGATTCCGACGGATTGTCCACCGAGAGACGTTTCTAGTGCGGCCAGTATTGAACTGGTCTGTGATTTGCTGCACTGTTGCGCTCCTGTCTCTCTGAATCAATCGTCCCAGGTGTCGCCGGTCACGATCATTCAGGGCAGCTGGACGCCCGGTATGGTGCCTGTTGTGGACTGTGATCCCTTCATCCAGCCATTCCCGATACACCCTGGAGACAGTTGAGCGGGGAAAGCCAAATTCTTGCACCACTGCCAAAACGGAACTTCCCATGCGTCGGGCACCTACTATCATACCCCGTTCAAAAGACGTCAACTCGCGACGACGTGCCATTTCTGATTAATCACTTATCCAAGTTCTTCCCACAACGTCTAATGGTCCATCCCAGAATCCGTTACCCCTGTGAATTCGTGAGCCATGCCCATTAATCAATGTGCTTGCTATCCCATGAGTTTTGCTAACTCAGTGTATTACGGCTTCTTTTTCTTTCTTATATATAAGCAAGCTATAAACTAATTCTTTTACGGATGTTTAAATATTTTGCCGTTAAACGAAACATTAACGCAGTTAAAATAAATATCTTGGATCGCTTACGACCACTCGAAGCGAACCATAGCCAACTGACAGTGCGTTTTCCCATTGGTTGGAGAATTTCTGACGTCATAACGATGCGTGTGTTAGTTGTAAGTTCCGGGGCCATCCGTTAGGTTCGCTGCTTGTACGAAGAGCAGAAATCGACACGTTTTTTACTATGGGATTCGATGGGAGTGTACAGACTTGGTATTATTAGGCTATGGTTCAATGTTCTTGCAGAAAATTGACATGAATGATACCCTTAATGTCCCAGAATACAGTCACCATCACTTTCGTTGCCGACGGTGTCATCTTGAATTTCTCGGGTCATGGTGGGTCAGTGTGTTGCCACTCCATGCTTGCATGTTTGCTTTTAGGAGTATGTCTCGTCGGTGGTCACAACACACCTTAGAAAGCTGTCACCTTTCCTGTCCTATTGTTGAAGCAGCATGGAACAGATTTCCACTCGGATGGCAACAATGAAATTTACAAAAAATAAAGTCCAAGTCAAATTTGAATGCCCCTCGTATATCTGATAAATTTACCTGTGAAAGTCATTAACTTTTAAATTTTAGAAAGTTAAACTTTGCTTACTTCAACTGCAGTTGTATCACAAACAAAGAGAGGCAAAAGCTCTGCAAAATCTTCGACAAATGTTTTTGGATACCAAGCTAAAATCTGTAAATGTCGTTAAATAATAAAACAAAAATGATACAACAACGGGAATAAAATGCTCAGGAACTTAAGCAGATTAATATTTACTCACTAACTTTAAGTATGCTTGGAAAATATTTCGTAAAGCTATCAAATTTTTCGGCTAATATTAATCTGTTATCAAGAAGGAAGTTGACATATTCAAACGCAGCCATGATATCCCGGTAAAATAAAGGAATGTGGTTTGTAAAAAATTTATGTAAAAGATCTTTCACATCAAACCCTACAGTTTCACCTAATTTGGAAAAAATAAAGTAAATTCAAAAATACATATTTTTTTTAATATCTATTTACCAAATGAAATAAATCATTAATGAAACTTGATATAGAATCAAATTGTCAGCTAAGTGATTTCCTACCCCACTGGTCAGAATATAGTGCAATAGCTTCTCTCCTCAAAATACTGTCCAATCATTTAAAAAGTTCTTGCATATTTTCAGTGATACATTTGCACTCACATGAACACATTTGTTCATCAAAAATTCATTCTCCCTCCATCGAGACTGGACATGATTTTTCTATCGATAATTTAAAATTGTTACATTCAATAAATAAAAAACACCTGCTGGACGCTTTTGAAAGTATGGCCATACAAAAAACCAATAATAATTTACTACTAAATTCAGACTCAGGTCCCATTGGCGACTCAGCATTAATCCAATGGTGGACCCAACTGCCCAATCATTAATTTGTCCTCTTTTGGTGTAATTTCTCTGATTGGCCTAAAACCGTGGTCTTTCGCTATATATATTCAGTTTTTCCGCTTTCAAGTCAGTTCACTTTATTTCTTTTATTCAAAATTTTACACTTTTTAGATAATCCAAAACTGCTAAACTTTCATAAATTAATTGAAATTGCTATACAGGGTGATTCAGAAAGGTAGTTCAAGAATGAAATACCATGTACAGTTTGTAGCGGGAAACAAACTTTTTCCTATAAACATGGGTCCGGAAATGCATCCTTACAGAGATAATGCATCTTGTACGAGGTAGGAATGACATTACCGCAGGTGTTCAAAATGCCGACCCTAAGCCTCGATGCAGGTGTTAGGTTAGGTTAGACGGGTTAGATTTGGGTGATCACGGTCTGGAAAACGCTGTTGGTAAATCCTTTCTGCTTCAGTAGCATTACCCTGTGCCTTGCTGTAGATGAGATGCAGGTCCGCCAGCTCCGCATTAGTCAAGCGATCCATTGTACGACAATGGAGTTACATGTTTCGTTTCCTCTCTTTTAAAGGAGAGAATACGAACAATTTACATGTTTAGATCTAATTGACATGGACCCTACCATTGCCGTCCGGGTAACGCACATCCATTCCTACCTCGTACAAGATGCATTGTCTCTATAAGGATGCATTTCCAGACCCATGTTTAGAGGAAAAATATTGTTCCCTGCTACAAACTGTACATGGTATTTCATTCTTGACCTACCTTTCTGAATCATCATGTATATATCAAAAAAAAAAATCCAACCCTAACAAATTACTAAATCATGACAATGAATTTTTCAAATATTTAAAACTAGCCGATAACCCTGGTGTTGCTCAGGCTCTTTTTTGAAGTAAATCGACTTAACATAAAAGATTCCCTCATAAAAACTTTCATCCCCTAATTTACACTCTTAGGGGCTGAATTTCCAAAACTCCTTTCTTATTGGGTGCCTAGATCATAAAAGGAATCAACTGTCCAAATTTCATGTTTCTGACTTCAGTAGGTTTGGCTCTGCATTGATCAGTCAGTCAGTCGAACATGATTTCTCTCTTTATTAGACCACTTGCCTGTCACATGACGGGTTATATTTACTAATTATGGGGAGGCCTTCATTGTGGAGGCCTTTTCTCTTAGTGGTTATGACTCTATGGAATTGGAACTTAACTAAAAAATCAACATCAAACAATTTTCAGTTTATTTAATTCACAACAATGACTAAGTATTGTCTTACCTCAACAATCCCTGGCTTTGGATTGTTGTAACTTTCTTTGTTGGCTTCAGTCAGACAGATGAAGAGAATTATAGTATTAGATTATAACTAGAAATTCCACCCGTCGCATGACGGTTGTCAACCGTACTACAGGTTGAAGGGTAAAGAAATGAAAGTGGAGCATCAATGGTTTTCAAAACTTAATATTCTGCAACAATATACTGAACAATCCCTAACTTTGGAAGGATAAAAGATTTTTCTATAAAAAAATGGAAGGAAAAATTCTGCGACCTGGGTTCGAACCCGGAACCTTGGCCGTCATGGCCGACGCCTCTACCAGTTGGGTTATCGCAGACACCCAGACAGCCATGCTGTCTCAAGGTGTCTTAAAGACAACCAAGTTGTCAAGGTTGAAAGCCCAATGAGAGGTGGGCACCTGGCTCACAGATCACGAATCTCTCCTATCTAACCATCAGAAAGTTTGTGGAACTCGCAGATAAATTAATAATAATTAATATTATAAACTGGAGATAAGCCTACCAAGCATCAGGTAAAGATTTTTCTATCGAAAAATGGAAGGAAAAATTCTGCGACCTGGGTTCGAACCAGGAACCTTGGCTGTCATGGCCAAGACAACTTGGTAGGCTTATCTCCAGTTTATAATATTAATTATTATCAGGGATGGATGAAAGCTGTTTCATTGGGCTTATTAATTTATCTGTGAGCTCCCATTGGGCTTTCAACCTTGACAACTTGGTTGTCTTTAAGACACCTTGAGACAGCATGGCTGTCCGGGTGTCTGCGATAGCACAGATTACTTATCACACAGATGCGACAATCAATTGTTAGGAGTGGAAACTGGAGAGCTCATTGTTTTGACCTGACTTTTGCTGGGTGCGCTACAATAGCTAACTAAACTAAATTATCGTATTTAATAAAAACCATGAGTTATGTAGTTTCAACTACATAAAAGGTATAACGCATCTTTTTGGAAATTTACATACGAAATTCTTTATTAGACATCTAAATACATGTAAGAACGAATGTTCTCAAACAGCGCACCCAGTGAAAGTCGGGGCATTGCTACAATCGATGACGTCAAAACAATGAGCCATCCAGTTTCTACTTTAACAATTGAACTACAATTGAATGTTGCATCTATGTAATAAGTAATCTGTGCCATGGCTATCCGGGTGTCTGCGATAGCCCACTGGTAGAGGCGTCGGCCATGACAGCCGAGGTTCCTGGTTCGAACCCAGGTCACAGAATTTTTCCTTCCATTTTTCGATAGAAAAATGTTTACATGACGCTTGGTAGGCTTACCTCCAGTTTATAATATTAATTATTATTAATTTTGGAAGGATTGTTGTAACTTTCTTTGTTGGCCTCGGACAAACAGATGCCTGAGACAGATGAAAAGAATTACAGTATTAGATAGAATAGATAACTGTCTTTTCAAACAATTAATTGTTGTGAAAAACTCTTTTGTAATATAGAAACAACCATCTTGATTGTTAAGCTTTTTAAACATTTATTGTTATAAGGAATCGCTTTAATTGTTGAAAATTCTGTAATCTTTTCATTTACGCCAACCTTTTGCACTTAAAAGTTCTCCTTTTAATTAGTTTTGCTCATCATGCCTTGTTATAGAGGGCGTTTCTGAATGGTCTGTAGAAACTTTCTGAATACGTTCCAGAAATCAAGACAAGCAGAAAAAACAGATATTTCATATGAACATGAGGTCGAAAAAAATGGCTGCCTTCACATCCATTGGGAGGAGTAAGGTTTCATTTGATAACTAGTGACATATGAAATTATTACTTACTTACTTTTCAAACCCGCTTATCCGTTAGGGTCACGGGGGCAGCAGCCCTATGGAGGATCTCCAGCAATCGCGATCTTCCGCCATCAGGCGCATGTCCTCCCTGGTAACATCCAAGCGACTCGAACCCAGATTCTCCGTGTAGTCTAGCCACCTGGTTCTAGGCCGACCCCTTGGTCTCTTACGCACCGGCTTGGAAAATAACAACTGCCTAGGAAGACTAGTTTGCGGCATCCGTATCACATGGCCATACCAGCGCAACTGAGATCTCTCAATGCGGAGAAGTAGCGGCTCAACGCCTAAAGATTCCCTAATTGTGCTGCTGTACACTCTATCTAGTAGGGTAACACCTGCCACACCTCTCAGAAATCTCATTTCGGCCACTTGTACCCGTGGGTCAGGGGTTTGGGTGCTTCAGGGATTCTGTGAGCTATGCTGGTTATAGCACTGCTACTTTAGAGTACCCTTACCAGAAAGATCATGGTTGAGAAGTGAGACGAAGAGTATCCAAACAAACATATATCTCATGATATCGACGAATGAGAGAATTCATACTGCATCGGGTGTGGCGCAGGTTAAAGTCACCCGCGTTCGGGAGTTAGACAGAGGCTCTCGTTCTAAAAATAGTCGACAGTCTCCCGGCTGTTATCTCGGAGCAATGCCTCCGAGAAGCCCTACCAGTGCACTCGCTATGCGCTTGGGGAAACAGTCGGGGGCAGCGCATGCCTTTACCCAGGAGGAGAATGAAATTATTATTTTTGTAAATTCTAAGCTTATTTTTTCAGTTTATTAAAGGGATGCCTGAAGGGAGGGTTTTAATGGAAAAACTAATTTAGCATTTCTCAGTTGACGTATGAATGCTGTTGCTTACCAGAAGTTGCTAGAAAAATTTTCGCTGCCATTAGCAGAGGATCTAAGTGGGCCGTTCTTTGAATTCCAGCACGACATGCTCTAATACAAGTACCAAAATCAATATGGGAATATGTTTAGCATCCATACAAAACATATCATTAGATCTTGTGAAAATGTGTTAATCTGATTTCTTAGCATCCGATACAATTAATTTCCCTATAGCAGTAGGGGCAGTAGTTGTTGAAGTTCCTGAGTCTCATTTTCCGCTTGTAGTACAATAAAATAATTTACTTAATACTCTTCTCAAAGGATGCAAATTACCTATGTATGGACAGGGCCATTTCTGTTTAGGGGTTCAGGTGCTATTCATTGTCAAACACCAGGGTGCAGAAATATGCAAGAACTTATTAAATGACCCGATATCTTTTGATTATTGTATACATCTTTTATTCAAAAGATTCTTTCAATGTAAGAGGGTGGGCTGAAAGTAATGCTTCCATGGCTGTAACTTTTTTATTTTTTAACCGATTTTCAAAATTCTTTTTGTATCTGATACTCACATTTCTCCTCTATGTAATGCACTATTCACTTTTTGACATAGTCCCCATCCCTTTCCACGCATTATACCAACGCGTGACTAGTCGGGTGAACCCGTCGGAGAGGAATTCCGGGGTTGTCGTCGACACGAGGATTGAATGGCAGCTTTGGATCCTCTTCTGCAGCACGATAACGCCCGTCCGCACACAATCGCCACACATGAGAGGGGGTTGCAGCGCCTACAGTTCAAAGATGAAAAACTGGCGTTCAAAAACAAAAGACTTTGCACTTTGCGACTTTCACCACTTCCCAAAGAGGAAAGAGCACCTTAAGGGGCATGAGTTGCGTTCTGACGACGAGGTGAAACCTGCCGTTCGGTCTTTGTGTCGACAACAACCCCGGAATTCCTCTCCGATGGGTTCACCCGACTAGTCACGCATTGGTACAATGCGTGGAAAGGGATGGGGACTATGTCGAAAAGTGAATAGTGCATTACATAGAGGAGAAATGTGAGTATCAGATACAAAAAGAATTTTGAAAATCGGTTAAAAAATAAAAAAGTTACAGCCATGGAGGCATTACTTTTCAGCCCACCCTCGTACTTGCAGCTGCGTTATATTCTTACCAATACAGTGTCAAAATTAATCAAGAGCATGGAGAAAATATTATCTAAAGATTACAATTACCATGATGAAGAAGAAATTGCAGAACATAGGTAAAGATTATGCTGAGTTGAGAATCATTTTCAAATTCTGAATCTATCTTCGAATTCAGCCATTTTATGCAATTGAAGGCGGGCACTGTATTTGAGGGATCAACTTTGCAAATCAAATCAAGTACGGAAATCGCTTCTACGGCACTCTTTCGAGAAATACAAAAAATTTTACGAGTCAGAGAAGCAAAATTGATTTCAAGTTTTTTGTTAAGCATCAAATTACAATTAATAACTTACTGCTTTTTGTAATTCCTTATCGTTACGATTTTGGACAGCATACTGGGTCTGACCGATTACTCTGATGCAGTATTCACGAATGCTCTGAATCAAGCTAGGAATGGACGGTCTTGACGACGCATCAATTTTACTTTGTTCTATGGTATGACTTAGCCATTCTTTCATTAGAGAGAAACTACAGATGTTCATAAACTGATCGTCAGAGTTATATTTAGCTATTTGAAAAAAAAAAAAAAATATGAAGATTTCTAACCTGAATTTCAATGTTTTTACACTCCCAGACCAAAATTTGGAGATTTTTGAAAAATTAAAAGATTCATCTCAGACAAGTGCTATTAAAATAAAATAGAACTGCACTAAACATTACACAGCAATGTATACTAAATATTAGTGATGTCCGTTGGATTCGGATCTAGAAATATCCGGATCTAGATCCGGATTTCGGATCTCGGATATCGGATCCAGATTTCGGATATCGAATCCGGATTTCGGATCTCGGATATCGGATCTCGGATCCTTTCGCTGGATGCGTATTAAGACTAATTAGGACTTAAGAGGACTAGGCTATCACTTAATAAAAGCATTTATAAACTGCTTCCAGAAAAAGTTTGCATATACACAATTTCCTGATATAGGATCCGGATTTCGGATCTCGGATCCAAGATCCGGATCTCGGATTTCTGACCAAGATCCGGATCTCGGATCTCGACCTAGGTCCGAAAAAAAGATCCGGATATCCGGATCTTGAATTATCCGGATCTTGACATCACTACTAAATATACACCATCTTATTAACTGCGCATAAAATTTCATGAGTAATAACTAATTTCATTAAGCAAAAAACAAGAAAAACAATGACTGCGTTGAAGTCAAAAGTTTGGAGATTTAATTATACTGAGACATAAGTTTGGGGATTTTGTTAAAAACGTTAACATTTCAAGTTTCTACACTGGCGGAAAAAAAATCCCAACACCACGAAGGACTTGTGTTAGATGAATGAAATTTGGACAGTATATTCAGCTATGATATTTATTCAATTGATTCAAATTTCAAGGTTACAGCTTATAGGGGGTGCCACCAGCGCCACCCTGTACATGCAAATGAGACATTCCAATGGCAGATATAAAGGAGATCAGACGCACGTGTAGAGTACATAAAACATGCCTCGAAGGCGACTGCGACGTGAATATGGACAGCTAACCCAATTCGAACGAGGACGTGTAGTGGGCCTTCGAGAGGGTGGACTTTCGTTCCGTGCTATTGCAGAACGCATGGGTCGAGACGTTGCCACTGTGTACTACTGTTGGCAGCAATGGTCCAGGGAAGGCAGGATTACCAGGAGACCAGGATCTGGATGACCCCCGGCCACTGGAGACAGGGTTGACCGGCGCATCTGTAGGATGGCTGTGGGAAATCGGACAGCATCTGCAGCAGACATTCGGACTGTGGCACCCAACGTCACTCCACGGATAATTTGGAACCGTCTCCTGGCCAGGAGCCCGCACTCCAGGCGCCCTGTGGCATGTTTGCCTCTTACTCCTCAACATCGTGCGGCACATCTTCAGTGGTGTCAAGCCAGAGCCACTTGGAGGGCAGAATGGAGGTCTGTGGTCATCACGGATGAAAGTCATTTCTGTCTGGGTCAGAGTGATGGTCGCACAAGGGTCAGGAGGAGGAGTGGGGAAGTCCTGTTACCGAGCTGTATCCGTTGTCGGCATACTGGCCCCACCCCTGGCGTTTTGGTATGGGGAGGGATTTCCTACGACAGCAGGACCCCTGGTGGTTATCCCAGTCACCATGACGGCAAATGTTTACATTCGGATGGTTGTTGAACCCATTGTGCTGCCATTCATGGCTGGTATGCCAGGGGGGCTGTTCCAACAGGATAACGCTCGACCCCACACTGCTGCTGCAACCCAATGTACCCTCCACATCCTACCAGGGCCAGCACGATCACCAGATCTGTCGCCCATCGAGAACGTCTGGGACATGGTCGGACGCAGTTTCAGGGCTCTAACACAACCAGCAACAACTGTCGCTGATCTGACCATCCAGGTACAACAGGCATGGAATGCCATACCACAAAATGACATTCGGCATCTCTATGACCGTATGCATGCACATGTGCAGGCCTACATAGATCACCGAGGCGACTACAGCGGGTACTAAAGTCTGTGCTAAGTCTGTTGACACACGTAAAATTCCAACAAAGAAGGATTTACTCAAAACTGAGTCTGATGTCTTGTGTGAAATATCGATAGATGACTGTCAGTCTCTCATAGAGTCTATGAGACAACGTATGCAAGCAGTTATTAATGCCAAAGGGGGCTGGACTAAATATTAAACAAAGAATCTCCAAACTTATGCCCCAGCACGGACAAATCTCCAAACTTTTGGCTTCAGTAGTATTTGTTTTTCTGTGTTTTTTGTTGAAAGAAATTGTTTGAAGTACATAAAATGTTTTGTGTATAGAAAATAAACTAGGTAACGTTCGAATAAATCATCGTATAATGCATGAACAAGTCCTTTTTATTTTTAAAACAATTATTTGAGATGAACCTTTCATTTTTTTTCAAAAATCTCCATATTTTTGTCTGGGAGTGTATAGATTAAATTGAAAAACAAATCGTGAAATTAAAGCGTTACCTAGATTGAGAATCGTGAATATATCTTGCATGGGTTTCCCATCTAGTTCAGTCACTAGTTCTTTGGATTCAGTTTTTTTAAATAAAGCACTTGAATGTGGATTTGGTGCTTGATAAACACAAGCTTTGGTCAAGATGTTGATGAAGTGGTCATCCAAAAAATTTATATTTTCTACGTTAAAAAGACAAAACACTTCTTAAAAGCTGACAAGAATTAGAAGTTCTCATCAACATTTGTTAAGTTGTGTTAACTAACCTGACGTTAAGTCGTAAGTAGATATAAATCTAGTGATATAGATTAGTACTCTCATATGATCAGATACTTGCAAAGAACCCTTTAAATAACTGAGAAAATTAAAACATTCAAAAATAATGAAAAAATGGTTATAATACAGGGCTAGTCAAAAACAATAGGACAAAAAGAAAACAGTTCTAAGACGACTTTGTTTAAAATACATCAAAACTGCAGGTATGTATTGATAGATCAACTGTCCAAGTTTTTTCTTATCTTCACAGATGTTCTACAAGTATATGGGCGCCCCTTGTGACACGGCAGATGTCAATTCGACATTCAAGTTCAGTCCATACCCATTCCAGCATATTTTCACTGTTTTAACTCGCCCAAGTTCTATGGCGATGGAGTGTCCTTCACAAACCCCCTAATGAAAAAGTCGCAGGGTGTTGGTCAGGTGACCGTGGGGGCCATAACATCAATGGAGCATCATTCAATCCACCACGGCCAATCCAACGTCCTGGAAGGTGTTCGTTGAGGTACTCGCGGACCCTTATGTGCCAATGAGGAGGAGCACCGTCTTGCTCAAATACGAAATTGGGCACTTCTTCTAACTGAGGGAAACAACCATGCTGAGAGCATGTCGAGGTTCGTTATGCCCGTCACGGTCTGCTCAGAGAAAAAGAAAGGTCCAAACACAGAAGATTGGTTATCGCACAGAAGATGTTAATCTTGGGGAATCCTGTTCATGCTCCAAAATTGCATGTGGATTTTGGGAGCCCCAAAATCTCAGATTATGCCTGTTGACCTTCCCACATAGGTGAAACGTAGCCTCATCACTGAAGACCAATCTGTTGCCGAAGCCTTCCTCCTCTAGTCGTTCTTGCATTTCTTCGCAAAATGCTCGACGTTTCGGATAGTTATCAGGTTTCAGCACTTGTTACATATAGAATTTCTATGGTTTGAACTGCAAATGCTTGTGTAACACGCGCCACACAGTTTTTTGTGGGCAATTCAGTAATGGAATGTCGGTGAGATGGTTCCTTGCCATACTTGGTCGGACAGTTATTACCGACGATGTTTTAGCAAACTCCATCACACAAAATGCTTTTTCCGTGCCTGATGCTGCCACTTTGGAATCAGCGCCCCTACGGGCAAAATGCAAATGATGGACTTCCAGCATTGCTAACTAAAACTTGGAGAGTTGATCTATCAATACGTACCTGTAATTTATATATATTTTAAATAAAGTC
>JAHWFO010010005.1:0-16042 GCA_023313115.1 Rhysida immarginata
AGCAACTTCTGACTTCTCCAGCAACTTCAGTGCCAGCCGAACATTTCTAAAGCTGGATTTGTTCTAAACAAACACAGGTCATGTTTAGTCCCCAAAAATTTAGAAAAGTTGCTTATTCTAAACTCTGTACCATTTGATGATTTGATCAATTGGAAATAGTTATTTATATTCTACACTGGTGATCAAAATTAATAGGACAAACACATTTTCGTGGATTTCTCTAAAACTACTGGACTGATTTTAATGAAATTTGGTAGGGTAATAGAATAAGCTATCACAATTTGGTAGGGTAAAAGAATAAGTTATCACGAATATTTATTGAACATAACTTTCAAACCATGCTCATGAAACTATGGAATGTCAAAAACAAGATTGCATTAAGGGTCTTTTTAGCAGACTAATAGGGTGTATGGTAACCTCTAACAGCAATACAGCTCTCACAGCGATTCTTCATGCTGTTTATGAGGCTGCTAATGAGGTGTTGGGGTAAGGAACCCCACTCCTCCACCAGGGCAGTTCGTAATTCCTGGAGGGTTCCGGGAGAAACCTGGCGAGCTGCAATTCTCCTGCCCAGTGCATTCCAAACATGCTCTATCGGGTTCAGGTCTGGAGATCTTGCTGGCCATTCCATTCTTTGAATGTTCTTCTCCTCGAGGTATTCGTTGATCAGCCTTGCCCTATGTGGACGAGCATTGTCGTCCATAAAAATGAAATGGGGACCACAGGCACCCCTGAAGAGCCTTACATAGGGTGCTAAGATGTTGTCCCTGTACCTCTGAGCAGTTAGAGAGCCTCTCTCAAAAACGTGGAGGTCTGTGCGTCCGTCCAACATGATGCCCCCCCAGACCTGACACCACCACCATAGTGGTCAACTTTCGTGATGTTAGAGGGATTGTAGCGTGCTCCTGGTTCTCTCCAGATGAAAACTCGCTGGGAATCCGTGCTTAGACTGAATCTCGACTCATCACTGAATAAAACAGGCCCATTGTGCTTGGGTCCAGGGCTGGTGTTGTCTGCACCAAGTCAGCCGGGCTCTCCTGTGTCCTGGAGTGAGTGGGATGCAGACTGCTGGTCTCCTGGCATACAGCCCTCTCTCATGAAGCTTCCGGTAAACAGTATGCCTCGAAACAGAGGTTCCAGTAGCAGACGAGAGCTCGTTTGCGAGCTGAGTGGCCGTCATCTCCCTAAGGCGACTGGCTGTTAGAGCAAGATACCTGTCTTCTTGCCTTGAGGTAGCCCTAGGGCGACCTTGCCCTGGTCGTCTGCATATCTTCCCTGTCTCTTGGAACTATCTCCATAATTCTAAGATGACATTTCTCGAAACATGAAAAAATCTCGCAACTTCTGCTTGGGTCTGTCCAGCCTCCAATCGTCCCACTGCTCTCCATCTTTCGGAATCTTCTAACGTTCGGTGATGTTCCATCTTTCCGTAAAATGGCTAGAATGTCCAAAACTTACACGCAGCAGCCTTTTAAAGCGATGTCACAAAGACGGTTATTTCGAAGTAGCTTAATTTACATATGCATAGAAGGACTTGAACGATTTTTATTGGTTAGTAGTAATCCGCATTGTTAACTTGCTTCAACTCCCAAATTTCAATGGAATCGGTCCAGTAGTTTTAGAGAAATCCACGAAAATGTGTTTGTCCTGTTAATTTTGAGCACCAGTGTAGTATTTATATTCATTTTTTCTTTAGATCACCCCTTTTTTCTATTGGCCTTTATATTTCAAAATCTGTGTTTTTTCTATTTATCCTGTTGGCCATTATTTCCTCTTTATTTCTTTTGTATCCTATTGGTTCATGTATATGCATAATTTGTACCACTGTTCTGTATATAAAGGCTTGCATGCCTCTTGCTGTGTATATCCTTGACAAAGCCGGGAATAAATGGCGAAACTAGTTGGAACTCCTGATGTCCCTCTGTTATACTGTAAGGCCACCACCTGTTTAATTTATATTCAGTTTATGTATTTATATTGGTATTCTAGTATTTGGCTTTTAGGTAATACATCACATTACTATGACAGTAACATACAACAGTATTACTATTTTTCGCGAAACAATGAGGAATCAATTATTTTCAATTATTTACATTAATCGATTCCGGGAATCGATTTTGGATGTTTTACCCATCGCAGGGCATTGTTTTGCACATTGTTTTAGTGGATATGAGAAAACGAACATAAGGGTCACTTGACCTGATAGGATAGGAGTATCAAAATGGTAGAATTTTTAATAACCTACGCGTTTCGAATTACATTTCATCTTCAGGGTAAGGAACGACTACAACCAAGTGGACAATCGACAATCGAACAGCGCAGGGAAAACGAAACGATCGGTCCGAAAGCAACGCTTTCACTGCCATACTCATTCAGGAAGTAACCAGGGGAAGTACACTGAACTAGGCAAGAAGCCAGATAAAACCTAGTTAAGTCATCCAGTGGATAAGATTGGGTCCTTTCCTATAAGGAGGAATAAGTTGATTGTTGATTGACAAGGTGCACGAGGAGCTATGAGATCCAGTAGTCGGGAAAGATGGCCTTTTGGATATCGTCGAAATTGATGTCCAGGACGTGTCGAGGCCTGCGATGCCTGAGGAAACTTTTAAACGTGAGTGGATGCTCCAGAATATCTGCAACCAAAGGATTGGGATGGTCCTTAATCTTCGGAAGCAACTTCTTCAGTGACTCCTGTACATAGCTACCAATGCGAAGTATCTCAAAATCGTCGGCAATAGAAGTATTTGTTGCAACTCTCCTGTCAAGTTGGGCAATGGTCCTCAAGGTAACGTTTTGGAAGTTTTGAAGGTCCTGCCATCTGGACTTACATATTGCAGCCCAGGCAGGCATACCATAAAGCATGATGATTCGTATTACCGTCCTGTACAGCAATAGTTTGCAGTCCAATCCAAGCGCGCTGTTTCGCCCCAGAAGAGCTACGAGACTAAATTTTACCTTCTTTGCCTTGTTGATGGCGTAGGAGACATGGTCGCTCCAATTTAGCTTGGCATCTATTACCACTCCGAGGTATTCATAATGTTTTACCCATTCGAGCTCTTTACCAGAAAGGGAAAGAGGACTCGGGGGTTTCCGAAGTTTCTTTGTAATGAACATCGCCTTGCATTTCGGTGAAAATCACGAACGATTGGCAAAAAGTGTGCACAAAATTGTATATCCACCCATTTGGGTGATTTGCGGTGAAAATCATAAATGTTTGGCAAAAAGTGTTCACGAACGCTTAATATTTAGATTGAGTCTCCACTTAGCAAACCATATCTCGCATTGATGTAAGGCATTCTGCAATCGAGATATGACATGAGCGGGAACGCGGTCAGTGGTCATGATGAACGCGTCGTCAGCGAACAGATACAGCTTGCATTTTGTAAATGTTGGAAAGTCATGGATGAAAAAGTTGAAGAGCGCAGAGCCTAGGACAGAACCCTGGGGAACACCAGCTTTGACGTCACATGGGTTAGACATGGAGCAGCCAATCTTGACACGAAATATTCTATCCTGGTATCGTTACGTAGATGACGTATTTGCCATATTCGATACCAGGGCTTGCAGTATTGATAAGTTTGTTGAATATATTAATAGTTTCTTCCCCACTGTTCAATTCACCTACGAAATTGAAGTTGATGGTAAGCTACCGTTTCTCGATACTTTAGTTTTGCGAAATCAAGGTTTTCTATCCTTCGACGTATACCGAAAACCTTCGAACAAATTGAATTTTATCCCGTCTGACTCCAGCCACCCATGGAGTCAGAAGATTTCCGCGTTCACATCAATGCTAGACCGCGCCTTAAATCTTCCCTTAAGTAATACTTCCTTCAAGAAAGAAATCTCCATAATTAAGAAAATTGCCACGGAGAATGGCTATGATCCCATTACTGTGACAAACCTTCTTAAGAAAAGGAAATTTATTAAATTTATCAGGGACACTACTACACTTCCTAAAACTAAAGATAATCATATGACTATCTCTGTATCATATAATCGACAGCTTGTCAAAGGTCTCAAGACACTTTTCAAAACTCATAATATTTCCCTTTGTTTCAGCAACCCAAATCAAGCAAGGTTTTTATTGGGCAACCCCAAAGACAAGGTTCCCCCTCTCCAAAAGTCAGGGATTTATGAAGTAAAATGCCCTCAATGCCCGAAGGTTTATCAAGGACAGACTTCTCGCAGCGTTTTGACCCGGTTTAAAGAGCATCTGAACCATAGGAAGTTCGACAGAAGCCATCTCTCCGCCGTCGCCAAGCATTCACTGGACACAGGACACGGCATTTCCTTCGAACATGTTAACCTTTTAAATCAATAAATAAGAACCGATTCCTAGATGCCTTTGAGAGTATGGCGATTCGACAATCGACAATCGAACAGTGAAGTGAAAAGGACATGAGCGGTCCGGTAGCCGGGCTTCCATAACACACTCGCCCAAAAAGTAACCAGGGGAATTACACTGAGTTAGAGGAGAAGCCTAATCACCCTCTTGAGTCATCCTGAGGATAGCGTTCTTATCTTGTAGGACGAGGACTAGGCGATTCAATCCACGAACAGTAATAAGTTACTTAATTCTGATAAAGGGCCAATCAGCGACTCTCAGCTAATTCAATGGTGGGTCAACCTAACCAATCATTGAATCTTTTGTTGAAGTGCGTCTGTTCCTTTGTTTACTATTGGCCGCTTTTCTCTATAAATACCCGTTCTGTTTATGTTAAATTCATAAAGGACAAGACCCCCCAAAGTGCATCAGATGTGGTGGACAGCACACATCAAGCTACACGAAATGTCCAAAGTACCCCCAGGTTCAAAGGATGTCTAGTTCTAAAGTGACAGCAGGCAAATCCTATGCTGCTGCTGTGTCTACGCCGGAAGATAAAGGCCTCAACATCAACGACCTACCAGGTATGTATAAGCAATTAGGACGTATCTTTAATCTGTTTTCTAATCTAGGCAAAAGTTACCCACAGTTGAGTGGGCTCCTTACGACCAACTAATTTTAGTATGGCTGCACAACGTTATACTGTAATCAACAAAGGTGAACTTCGGTGCATGATATGGAACGCTAGGGGCATTCCCCGAAAACGCATCGAGTTTCACAACTTTCTGATAAATCACGAAATTGACGTGGCTTTCCTCTGTGAAACTCACCTCAAACCAAGCCAAGACTTCAAGCTACCTGGCTATTGTGTGTACCGTAAGGATCGAATGGCTTCAAATGCTGCAAGATGTGCGTCTGGGGGCGCTGCGATCATCATTAAGAGGGGAATTCAACACCAAGAATTAGTATCCAAGTCTTATGCAGGTATGGAATCAGCCTCCATCATTATCAATGACGTCTCCTGTGGTGAAGTGAAGTTCGTAGCGCTCTACAATTCACCTAAACATTATCTTGACATTTGCGAGCTTGATGAACTCTTCCGTGGTGACACTCCAGTCATCCTGGCTGGTGACCTAAATGCCAAGCATCCAAGCTGGAACTCCAGAACGCAGAATTACAACGGCATGATTCTCTATAGGTACATACAAGGTAGAGATGATATCATCGCTGCTGGACCTGTGGAGGACACCAACTACTGCGACCACTCCCCTAGTAGTGACGTTTTGGACATCTCGTTCTTGAAGGGTTTCTTCAAACCGTACAATATCTTCACGATTGATGACCTTTCTTCTGACCACAAGCCTGTGGCGTTGTACTTTGACAATGTTGACATAAATTTCGGAGAGGAACTCGTACATCATCAAGACTGGAGGCTCTACAAAGATATTCTTAAGGACTATGGCTACCATCCCGACGTTGCTTACTGTACAGAGGACATCAATCAACTTGTTGATGACATCACCAGATGTATTAACAGTGCCATAGAAGTCAGTAAGTATCCATCAGAGAAAAAACCTTCTCAACGAATCCAACTCTCTCCTGGAATCCAACGCCTAATTGCTGAAAGAAACAGGACCCGTAGACTTTGGCAACGCTATCGTGAACCTTGGCTCAAAACCAAGTACAACAGGTTAGTGCGAAGAGTTCAAGAGGAGATAAAAGAGCTTCGCGATGCTAGATGGAATGAAAAACTCAAACGCTTGTCGGCTCGCGACAATTCCATTTGGAGTATGATTAGAGCTTTACAGAAGAAGAAGAATGTTATGCTTCCTCCACTCCGTACACCACAAGGTAACTATGTGCAAACTGATCAGGACAAGGCCCAAGTCATTGCAGATTCACTGGAACTGCAGTTTGTTACTCCTGCCAACGATAAGCCCGAGAGCCAAATCATGTCTCGGCGTGTGGAAGAAGGTATTTACAACTTTGATGAAGTCCCGAAGCATTTTACGAAGTACAACATCGAGGCTGGTGAGATCGCCAACATCATAAATAAACTGAAAAAGAAGAAGGCTCCAGGAAAAGACAAGGTAAGTAATAACTCCCTTATGAATTTCCCAAAGAACTTTATTGAATTTCTCACCAATATCATTAGCGACTGCTGGAAATTTTCTTACTTCCCTGTGGCTTGGAAGAAATCTATTGTGTTGAGTATCCCAAAGCAGGGACAAAATCCTGCAATTCCCGCGAGCTACCGACCTATTAGCTTGCTACCCTCGATGTCCAAGGTGTTGGAGAGAACGATCCTTGTCAGATTCCAAGATCACTGTCTAGCAAATGACCTTTTACGGGAAGAGCAGTTTGGCTTTCGTGCTGCCCACTCTTGTCCGATGCAGATATGGAGGCTCATTGAAGACCTGAGCACCCCCCTGAACCTATCCAGGTACTGTGGGGTGGTATTTCTCGATGTCAGTAAAGCTTTTGACAAAGTGTGGCATGAGGGCCTTGTCTACAAAATGATCAGAGACGGGTTCCCTGCCGATTTGATCTTGATGGTGAAATCCTTTCTTGACGGCAGATCCTATCAAGCCAAAGTTGGAGAAAATCTTTCCACACCCCGTGTTGTAAAGGCCGGTGTCCCTCAGGGTTCTGTCCTCGGGCCTATGCTATTTAATTACTTTGTACATGATTTCCCAAAACCCGATAATTGTAATCTGTTTTTTTATGCGGATGACACTGCCATTATGACATGGGCACACCAGACGGCTCACGTTATCACTCGGCTGCAGTGCGCCTTGAAGCAGTTCGAAGACTGGTTTAACTGCTGGAAGTTGAACCTTAACGTCGGAAAGTGCAAGGCTTTGTACCTCAATAGGAAGCTCAAGCATCCCCCAGATTCTCTTGTTCTCTTTAATAAGAAACTGGACTGGGTGGACAACTACAAGTACCTGGGAGTTATCATTGACTCAAGACTCTCATTGAACCAGCATATGTCCTATGCTCTGAACAAAGCGAAGAGGGCTAAGTACAGTATCATAGGTCTTATGGGTCGCAACAGCGCCCTCAGCATTGACAACAAGCTTCTTCTGTACAAATCGATTATCCGGACCATACTCCTCTATGGCATGCCTGCGTGGGCGACTATCTGTAAAAGCAGATGGAGTGAACTACAGTCATTCCAGAATGTTACCCTGAGGACCATTGCCCAGCTGGACAGAAGGACGGTGAAAAACCAATCCATCCACCTCGATTTAAACATGGCCCATATCGGTAAGTTTATACAGGATCTCCTTTTGATTATGATACAGAAGATGAAGACTCACGACAATAAGCTTGTGAAAGGGATACTGGAGAACTCAATGAATATGAACTGGCATACGAAGTATCGTAAACCGAGGCACGTTCTTGACATCATTTTTGAAGATATTAGCAACGTCTCTTTCCCAGACTACTGGAAGATGTGATAATCTTCTTTCTCCTTGTATTTTTTATTTCGTTTGTTTTTTTGTTTCTGACAATCGTCAATCTTACTTTCTTTTTTGTATAATATGGAAGACCGCTTGGGTTGGTTAGGCTTCTTGACTACCTCAGTGTATTTCCTTTGGAGTTTATTCTGGTTAGATGAGCTTTGTGAAAGCGCTGCTTTCGTCCCATCCTAACGAATGTACACTTCACTGTTCGATTGTCGATTGTCGATGTTAAATTCATTTACTTTCATACTTTCGATGACCTTTGTGGGTACATCAGGCTTCTTTTCTAGTTCAGTGTATTTTCCTTGGAATATGATTATGAAGGGTGAGATTATGGAAGCTATGCTTCAAGTTCCACTCAAATACCGATACACTACACTGTTCGATTGTCGATTGTCGATGTTAAATTCATGTTTATCAATGAGCCCCTTAATCTTTCTATGCATTGTGGGGTCGTTTTCCACGATGTACACAAAGCCTTCGACCAAGTCTGGCACGATGGTCTTATTTTTAAAATGATTATGGATGGATTTCTTCAAGACATAATTACTCTGATACACTCGTTTCCTCCAACCAGTTCTTTCAGGCCAGAGTTGGAGATAATCTATCTCCTATGTATGAAGTAAAAGCTGGTGTCCCACAGGGTTCAGTCCTGGGGCCAGTATTATTCAATTATTTTATGCGAGACTTTCCAAGTCCTTCCAAATGTAAACTCTTTTTTTACGCAGATGATGCTGCTATACTGACCTGTGCTCGTCAACCAGCCGTAGTAGTCTCGCGGCTGCAGAAGGCTCTAAAGGAGTGTGAAAGCTGGTTTAGCAAGTGGAGGCTAAAATTTAATGTAGACAAATGCAAGGCGATGTTTGTTTCCAAGAAGAGAAAGAGATCATTAGATTCTCTAACACTATATGGCAAAAAACTGGACTGGGTTGAAACTTATAAATATCTTGGTGTTGTTATTGACTGTAAACTTACCTGGACTCCCCACGCAACTTATGCGTTGAATAAGGCTAGGAGAGCCAAGTTTAGCTTGATTGCTCTAAACATTGATAATAAACTCCTACTCTATAAGGTCATTGTTCGGACTATTTTGACGTATGGTATGCCCGTCTGGGCCACAATATGTAAGACTAGGTGGAAAGAACTGCAAACGTTCCAAAACGTTACCCTTAGGACTATTGCGCAAAAAGATCGGAGAATTGTTCGCAATTCCTCCATTTATAATGACTTCAACATGACTCATATTGGCAAATACGTTCAAGGGCTCATGGAATCCATGCTGCCCAATATAGAAAATCATAGCAACGAGCTAGTCTCGGGCATTTTAAAGCATCCTATGCATAGAAAGAGATATCGTGATCCAAGGCATATACTTGATATTAATTTTGAAGACATTGATAATGTCTTATTTCCAGAATACTGGACTTCATAGGTCGTGTTTTATCTAATACTAGTGGTCTGCTTCTAGTCTAGACAGTCATCAATCAAATTTTCCTCCACCAAGAGGGGGCAATTTTCTTTCATACTTTGGATGACCCTTGTGGGTACATCAGGCTTCTTTTCTAGTTCAGTGTATTTCCCTTGGAATATGATTATGAAGGGTGAGATTATGGAAGCTATGCTTCAAGTTCCACTCGAATACCGATACACTACACTGTTCGATTGTCGATTGTCGATGTTAAATTCAGTATCTTCGGGTTTTTCTCCTGGTTACTCCCTGTTTTTACCTACTGAATGATGAGAGCTTCGCCTTCGAAAAGCGCTTCAGGATAAGGTCGTATTTTTCTTTTTGTAATTTTGTTGTGGTCAAAGAGTCTTTTATTTATTTTATTCCACGAAATATTCTGTTCGACAGAATAGATCTAATCAAGGCAATAAGTTCGTCCGGAAATCCACAAGTAATCATTTTGTATATCAGGCCTTCGTGCCAAACCTGATCAAAAGCTTTACGGACATCCAAAAAGACAAGACCACCATACTTAGCACAGTTAAGAGGACTGTTTAGATCTGAAGTTGGCAGGAGTGACCTGGGCGAAAGCCAAATTGCTTATCACGAACGAGATTATTTGCTACACAGAATTCGTTAAACCTCTTCAGAATGATGCGTCCAAAGACTTATGATAGCACAGGTAGCAAGCTTATGGGTCTGTAGCTGACAGCATGAGCAGGGTTTAGACCAGGCTTTTGTATGGTAACTATGACGGACTCTTTCCACTGGTCGGGGAAGTAACCAAGTTTCCAGCAGTCATTCATGGCTTTGGTAATGGTCGATATAATATTAGAAGGCAAGTTCTTGAGAGCACTGTTAGTGATGGAGTCAATACCTGCTGCTTTCTTGGTTTTAAGTCGCTTGATGACGTCGGAGATTTCTTGGGCACTAATGACTTCCTCAGAGGTGGGAATACGATGAATGTACTGGTAAGCGATACACCCATCGTTAACTATCTGAGTGGTTTGGAGGCTGTCCAAGTTTGTCTCAACAGGCGTGGTAAATTGACTTTTCAGGGAATCAGCGATCAATTGAGCCTTATCCCCGTCACTGGTAACAACGTTGCCATTGCCTGCAAGCAGTGGCGGCAATTGGATTGGTCTGTTACCCTTTAAGGGCCTCACAGTTCCCCAGAGCGAGTTGTCCTGTACAGTCAAGGACTTCAGTTTTTCGTTCCACCTTTGATTTCTTAGTGCTTTAACCTCCTCCTGGACCTTGCGAGAAAGCCGGTTGTACTTGGTCTTGAAGAAGGGAAGTCGCTTACGCTGCCATAATCTTCTGTAAGAATTCCTTTCGAGAATAAGACGCCTGATATAAGGAGGCAGGTCGAGGTATTCAGGACGCTTACGATCGATAGTAGAGGTACTGGAAGTAGTGGCATCGTTGACAACACGGGTGATAGCATTAATATTACTATTGATATCGTCCTTATCAATAACCTCCTTGTAAGGAATGCTATTTTCTCTAAAATTATCCCTAAAGAGCTTCCAGTCCTGTTTAGAGCGGAGCACAATCTTCTTATCAATGTTTAAGCCCTCAGAATAAGCATCACTGGACGGTGGTCAAAGGATAAGTCGTCAACTGAGAATATATTATAGGTCTTGAGGAAACCTTTAAAAACTGCAATATCCAGCACGTCGCTAACAGGAGAGTGGTCGCAGTAGCACGTGTCACCAAGGGGACCAGCAACGAAGGTGTCAATCTCGTTTAAGGTGTAACCATATAAAATATTGCCGTTTTGATTGGTGCATTTGGAGTTCCACGCGTGGTGCTTGGCATTCAAGTCGCCCGCAATAGCAACTGGAATGGGCCCAGACAGCAGCTAGTCAAGTTCACACGGATCAAGCTTGTGCTTAGGTGGGTTATATAAAGAGATAAACTTGATTTCACCTGCGTCCACGTCGTTTATAATCATGGAGACTGCTTCCATTCCCACAAATTCTGGAGTGACAGACTCACGATGATCAATGCCGTCCTTTACAAGTATCGCTGCTCCACCAAAAGCGTGGCTGGAATTATTACCCAGTGGCCGATCCTTCCGATAAACACGATATCCAGGTAAGGTGAAGACTTGAGTAGATCTCAGGTGCGTCTCGCACACGAAGGCAACAATGAACATTACAATTTGTAAGGAAATTGTAAAACTCGATGCGCTTGCGAGCGATTCCCCTCGCATTCCAAATATTGCAACGGAGTTTTCCTTGATTAACGATCTTGAATGGGTGTCTGTCCATGGTCATTTGTTAGATTCGTGAGAGGCAGTCTGTGGTACTGTTTTTCCACTTTCCTTGTAGTGATTTAGCAAATTTCCTAGAAACCTGTAAATATCACGCAATTGATTGTGGTCGATCGTACGTGTGTCACTAATATCAGCAGAACTGGATGCGACCAAAGCATAGGACTTTCCCTCTACAACTTTTGTGCTTTTGTTCCTTTTGACTTGTGGATATTTGGGACGCTTAGTGTAGCTAGATGTGTGCTGACCAGAACAACGTATACATTTTGGGGGTCTTTGCCTTTTATGTTAGTACAGTCGTCAAAGGGAAATAATCCACACGTGAATTTTACTCTAAGTTTACCGTTTCAATGTTAATTTATTTGTAATAATTTAATATTACATTTAGAGTTAACATTATTAAGATTATTAAATTTAAATAATTATAACTAAAAAAGCTATTTAAGCAACACATTAGCATGAAATGTAATATTAAGTATTAAACTCGTGTGGATTATTTCCTTTGGTTGACTGTACAATCCCTCGACTGATGGTCGCCAGCGCACTTATTACATCGAGGCGACTAGGTGCAACCTTGGGATACGTGACCAAAACGTAAACAGTTATAGCACTGTAAGGGCCTTTTATTGCCTCTAAATAACTCAACAATAACAGCTAGAGGAGTTTTTTGGATGTTTTACCCATCGCAGGGCACTATTCTGCACATTGTTTTAGTGGATATGAGAAAACGAACAAAAGGGTCACTTGACCTGATAGGATATGAGTATCAAAATGGTAGAAGTTTTAATGACCTACGCGTTTCGAATTACATTTCATCTTCAGGGCAAGGAACGACTACAACCAAGTCGACAATCGAACAGTGAAGTGTACATTTGTTAGGATGGGACGAAAGCAGCGCTTTCACAAAGCTCATCTAACCAGAATAAACTCCAAATGAAATACACTGAGGTAGTCAAGAAGCCTAACCAACCATATTATACAAAAAAGAAAATAAGATCGACGATTGTCAGAAACAAAAAAAAAACGTAATAAAAAAATACAAGGAGAAATAAGATTATCACATCTTCCAGTAGTCTGGGAAAGAGACGTTGCTAATATCTTCAAAATTGATTTCAAGAACGTGCCTCGGTTTACGATACTTCGTATGCCAGTTCATATTCATTGAGTTCTTCAGTATCCCTTTCACAAGCTTATTGTCATGAGTCTTCATCTTCTGTATCATAATCAAAAGGAGATCCTGTATAAACTTTCCGATATGGGCCATGTTTACTTCCTCTTCGGAGACGGTTGTCACTCCATGGATAGTGGTGTTTTAATGAGATCTCCCATCAGTGCCACTATGGCAGACTTGAGTTTCTACAAGCGCCTGGAAGCCACACGCCACCTTGGAAACAAAACATACTGTGTTCTATGCCCATTTCGTAGATGACACTCCTGTGCTTGTTTAACGGTTTCCACCAAAACATGGCCTATGCTATGGAAGAAGAAAATCAAGGCGCAATAAACTTTCTAGATATGACGATTAGGAGAAACGGACGCAACAAACAACTAGAATTCAACGTTTTCCGTAAGCCAACCACAACTGATATTATTAACTTTGACTCCAATCATCCACCACAACAAAAAGCAGCCGCGCTTAGATTCCACTTCAATCAGGCAATTACATACCCTATAACCTCCAAAGACAGGAGAGAAGAAATTCATTTACATACGATATGGCCAGAAGAAACTCTTTTCCAGACGCAGTAACCAAGTCAATACTCAACCGGACCAAAAGCAAACATATCCACCGGCCCGTTCCGCTCCCTAACCTTCACTTACATACACGGCATTCACTTACACAGGACCATTGTATTAAAGAATGAACGTGACCACAGAAGAATCTTGGCTTATGAGGCTTTAGAGATTAGGAAATACATGAAGGCTGGAAATGGAAAGACCCTCAATAACCAAACCAACTCTGAAAGAAATCCTATTCTGGACACAGTAAACAGGTTCATCAACAAAAGAAATACCAATGGAGACCGCTAACAAGGTTCGCTTATAAGAACAACAGCAGTCCGCTTACAAGAGCAAGAGTTGTCCGCTTTTAAGAACAGTTCGGTTGTAAGAGCAATTCCAAATAATTGTAACATTGTATCATTTTTTGAAATATTGTAAATGGTCATTAAATACCTTGACAAATCAGGCATATTCTCTGCTAACCCACTAATTAGCAGTACTGTCTTCTAATTGGTGGGGAAATACCATATATTCGGAGGTGGGGGACCGACTTGGTTGTAGTCGTTCCCTACCCTGAAGGTAAAATGATTCGAAACGTGTAGGTTATTAAAACTTCTACCATTTTGCTACCTTTTGTTCATTTTCTCATTCACCAGCAAAATAGACTGAAATGTAACTATTATACTCTATCCAATCTAAGATTGCATGGTATGTAAACAAAAAATAACCATATCCCTGCGCAGGATCCTGTGATTGGAGAATCAATTTAGCTTCCCCCTGATACACATGGCTTGGCAAGGCCAGATGAATCCCTATCTTTCTATCCTTTAATCCACTAATCCCTTATGCTCTCAAGAGATTCAATTGAAAATCTTTAAGGCTTTTTCGAATTATTATTATCAATTTTATAAATATCATTATCAATTTGTAAATATTGTTGATTTTTCAATAAATTCCATGAAGAATAAATCTTAAATAAAAGTTTTGGCTTTAAGACAAATAAACGCCATTTACTGTATTCAGTTTGTCTCGGAATGTGTTATGATCGGTCTTAAATTGCTTTTCGAATAATCATTATCAATTTTATAAATGTCGTTCATTTTTCAATAAATTAGATGAAGAATAAATCATAAATAAATGTGTTTGGGGCCCCAGACACATGTTTTCTTTCCTGCACAACATTCTTAATCTTTTCCATGGAGTAGTTTAATCACTTAATCCCTTAATCCCATGATGGTGATTTCTGTCCTGTCGTTTGGTACGAGAGTTGTCGATTTCTCCCATGTCTACTTTTTTTTACATATTTCTTTAAAAAATGACCAATTACCGTATATCTTCTAATAAACGCCTGGTCTCCAATTGTCACCGGTCTCTAATAAACGCCGGGTTTCAAAATTAAGATTGCTAAATAAACGCCGGGGACTCTCCTACACGCGGCTGTTCACGTGAGCCGCTTTCGGTGTTCACGGGCTAGAGGGGATTCCAGCACACTGCTTTGAGTTTCGATATCATGCACTCTGCTATTCAGCCCTTAGTTCTCAAGGTATCTTGTTCGTTTAAGGACTGTTTAATGTACACAACCACATTCTGTTTAAGAAAAAAAGACATGCCCCCAAAGCGGTCATATGATATGGCGTTTAAAATAAACACTGGTCTCTGATAAACGCCCAGTTAGTGATTCAGTTGAAAAAATAGATGCCGGGGGCTACTATTACAAGATATACGGTATGTTTAATTTATTATGCTTTTTAGCCCGATTAATATCATTAAATGATTTTAGTTGTTTTCAGAACCGATTGTTACAGTTTTAAGTCAGTTTTACCGTTTTCTTTTGTGAACTACATTTTCATGTGCGCCCTGGAACACAGAAGTTGCAAGGCTCAATCAGCCAATAGAATCGCACTTCACCACGTGCTTTTGTTTACATCCCACGCAAAGTTAGATTAGATAGACTATAGTGGATATGGTTTGGGATGAACTTTCAAAAAGTCCTCCATCAAGTGATGCAAGCAGACATTTGTTGTCACTGCATAAGCCTTCAGAGACGCCTTCAATCATGATTCTGCATCATTGCTTTCGATCGACAATGTAGACATTGTGACGAACATTGTAGGTTCTGCTTCCACGAGTTAACACTTTAAAAGATTTGGCCTTTCGAGATGCTGGTCAGCTAGCGTGGCTCCCACATAACATATATTCTGAACTTAAGACACATTTTTCATTTTTCCTATTCTATGCAACGACTATCGACACTATCTGCTGATGTAAGTAGAGATTCCGTGTGCAACTCGCGTGACCCAGATAAATTTCCATGCTTTGTACTTATGGCAAATGGTATTTACATTTCACGTTTCTAATACAGTGGCCAAGAAGTGTATTTCAATGCTTGAATAGTCGCAAATTTCAATCTAGGAAACATTCAACTGCTTTTTTGAATTAACAGAGTATTGGAAGATCATTATACCCGTCTTTATTCTCTACGCTGCTTTCTCCAAATTCTGTCTGCATCAGCAAGATCTCCTTCATTAAGATGCAGCTTGGATATTTTAATTGGCAGTGGTAAGAGGAGCTACTGAGCTCCTGAGTGTAAGAAAGAAAGCAGCAGCCTTTTGGTTATTCATTCAATACCATTTGCTTAATTTCTGTTCTACACTGCTGGCCAAAAAAATTCAACACATCGAAGGAGCTGGTCAATTTTAATGTAATAGAACATCGTGTGGATGGCATACAATATATGATTTAAATTTTAACACGATATACGCCCAAGATCCTGTACATTCAGCTCACCAGTCAGCTTTTTT
>JAHWFO010010007.1:0-12236 GCA_023313115.1 Rhysida immarginata
GACCTTTTGAACTATTTTTTTTTTTTGGTGGGTATGAACTTCCCATGCCCTCTTGTATAATATTACCAAGTATTATAGCTTTTGGTCCAGTAGTTTTTTTTTTATGGCCATGTCAAAATGGAACTTTAATTATAAAGACCCTGTACATTTGCCTGATAATTTTCAAAAGATTTTGATTTACACAAATGATCCATTCTACATGTACACTGTATCCTGCAGGTAAAAATACTGCCTAGCGAGGGGGGGGGGGGCGCCGCGAAGACCGAATATGAGAAGACGGTGTGAAAAAATGATCATCATGCCCCGGGCGCCATTTACCATTCCCTGGGGTTTATTTTAGCAAATTTAAATTTCCATGATAGGCTTTGACTATTTGAGGAACCCTACATACGAAAGAAATTAAGGGTATACGAAACGCCTACATTAACGTAAGTTATTTGTAATCTGAAATAAATGTTGTTTTATCGCTTCGATTACTACAGTTGTACGCTGAACAAACTGTAGGCATGTTCACGTTCTATTATAAAAGAAAAAAGAAAAAAAATCCTTTACAAAACTCAAATAAAACCCCGACCTTTTGTCACTAGAAACCCAGATAAAGCTGCCTGATCCAACATGTAACGGACTTCGCTAACTAAAGAAAACATGGCGCACGAGTTTGCTGCTAGTCGCCACGAAGGGCGCTGTATCCAATGGGACAGCCACTCTATGTATTCTATCTCGTTGCACTGAACTACTATCTCGTTGGTAATCCAAAGCCGGTCGCGTTATGAATAGAGGGTGTCGTCCGAATCGGGAGAAAATTTAAAATGAATAAAGCCAGCTACGTATGCCTGCATCGTTCCCGCGTCGATCAGACATAAGTCAAAATTTCGAGTCAGTCACAGTTGGCTCCAAAATGAACTTTGTGACGGGTTTTGACCAGTCGCGACCGGTCGGACTTTTTAGACATACCCTAAAACAACTCAGTGCTCAGTATCACAGAGATAGATATATACCAGAGGAGGAAACCCAGTGTGAAATCAGGGACTTGGGATCAAGTCTCGCCAGGGCGGCGCTTCGATTCGCAAGAAAAATAGCAGATGATGCTGTTGTTTAACATGGTATTTCCAACATCCAGTGTCCTTAAAGAGAGCCATAGGTTGATTTAAATGCCAAATCTATTCGCCAGATGGCATCCCCTACGGTTTATGAATTTTATTCTAGTTTATTTACAAAAGTTTAGAGAAGATGAAAGTTAAAGACTTGAAAGAAAAGCTTCAGTTAATAGGAGCGAAAACTGACGGAAATAAATAAGTATTGACTAACAGTGAACAAATTTTATAATGAATTACGATTTACGAAAGTGACGATGCTAAATATTGGGCTATGCTACGACATCTCATTTAACTTCACAGAATTTTTCGATCTGTAGGAAATCCATGAAACTTGAGATTTTTGTTTTTAACATTGTTGTTCGAACTCTGTGGAACTGAACGATTTACATACATGTTCTTATACAGTATTCTTAACATTGCCGAGATTTTCTCCTCATTTCGACCATAGCGTCATAGCCTCAGATACATAAAGCGTAGGCGCTGCCATCTATACTTAAATCAACCTATCGTTTCTATTAAACTTTAAATTTTAAAATGAAAAAAAAATGTACGCCCTGCTACACATTTGTTTTTTTAGCACATTTTCGTATGTGATCGGTTTGTTCAGCTGTCTGTCCGTCCGTCTGTAGACACAATTCCCACAATGCATTGCGTTGTAATAGAGGGAATGCATGTATTGAATTGCTGGAAGACACGAATTATCCTTGCACTGGGGAAAACGCGTACGGACATCGGTTCGGCTCTGCGCGTGCTGGAAATGTTAATGAGATGGTGCGCGTGCAGGATGCACGTGAATGACGATTATTGAAAGGGCAGAACAGTCTCTAAATCAAAAGCATTTTATTATTCGTAGGGAGCTAATTTTTTTTACGATAACTTGAAAACGAATTAACTTTTTCACACAGTCACCAATCCATTAATATGGGACAGAGCACGAACAAGTACGAACGTGAGATAGTCGGAATAGTTACGTGCTCTAATGGTACCATTATGATACACCCTTAAAAATTTCCTATAACCAGATGTGGCATGTAATATACCAAACAAATCGTTACGACGTCCCGTGAACGAATATAAAAGAATAACTAGTGGTAGCAGATATTGGTCTACTGGCACGTGCACGTGTATTTCTTATGAATGAACATAACGCGTAAATAATGATAGTGTGAATTGTTAAGTAGTACGTGTATTAATGGTACCAAATGGTATCGTTGGAAGTTTCAATGCTAACATATGTCATGTAATATATCAAACAACTAGTAATAACGTGTTATGAGTGAATATAACGCGTAAATAAAGATAGTGGGAACTGATTAAGTAGCACGTGTCCTAATGGTACCATATGGTACCGTTGGAACTTTCAATGCTAAGATATTTATTTTTATTTATTTATTTTATTTATTTCAGAGGGGTACAGTGCATCCACCCGGGGCCACTATGGCAAAAAGCCGACGAGTTAGGTCCCCTGGGTGGGCAGAAAAAACAGTCTGTGGAACATATAAAAGAGACATAATAAGAACAATAAAAATTGGGGACATAAAAATGAATATAATAAACAATCTGTATAACTTAAAAAAGAATATAGAAAAGAAAAAAAAAGAAAAAACATTAGCTAGAATTGCACAGGTGGGATAGTAGTTTAGTTTTAAAATTGTTGGTTGAAGAGGAAGAACGGATTTCAGATGGTAGGCTGGACCAAAGTCTTAGCCCAGAAGTAGAAACGCTTTTATTTTGGTAAGAACGATTAATCCGGGGAAGTGTGAAGGGAATATAATGGCGGATATTGTATGCGGGAGTAGTGATGGGGATAAAAGGAGAATGAGGTAAAGAGGTAAGTAAAAGATTGTTAAGAGATTTATAAATAAACATTGCCAGGTGAAAAGTGTAGAGTTGATGAATGGGAGTAATACCAACATAATTAAATAAGTGAGACACAGAGGATAGTTTTCGGAGTTTCAAGAGAATTCGAAGGAACCATTTTTGGAGTCGGAAAAGACGTGAAAGGTTAGATTTGGTGGAAGAGCCCCAAAATTGTATACCATAGGTGAGAGTGGAGTGAATTGATGCGTAATAAAGCAACGACAAGATATAGGGGGGGAAGGTAATGGAGACGGGAAAATAAACCGAGACGTGAGTTTAAGGTGGAGGCAAGGGAATTAATGTGAGTGTCCCAAGATAGGTTGTGAGATATGTAAATTCCCAAAAATTTAAAGGACTTAGAGGGTGAGATATATTGAGAGTTGTATTTAAGCGAGAAGGTATTGGTGTCAAATTTTTTATTATGTTGGGTAAAAATTATATAAGTAGTTTTATCAAGGTTCAGTTGTAAGTGATTTGTATTGTTCCAAAGGAAGAAATTATGAAGAATAGTATTAAACTTATGTTCAATAGATAAGAGGGAAGAATCCGCCAGTGATAGAGTGGCATCATCGGCATAAAGAATAAGAGATACAGGGGAAAGTATATAGGAAAGATCGTTAATGAACAAATTAAAAAGGGGAGAGAGGATAGAACCTTGGGGAGATGATAATAAAGGGACAAATGCCGAGAGGATCAGGATGACGGGAGGGTTTGAGACGAGAGATAAGGGAAAGTACTTCATCAGGGGAGATTGGAGTAATGAAGAAAGAGGAAGAGAAAGTGGGAATAGAGAAAGGGTACTGTATTGGTAGAGAGGGGTTATTGAGATCCCGAGGAAGTAAGGTAGCTAAGAAGGACGAAAGCTGGGAGGAATCGAGAGATGAAGGGTCTGGGAATGGGGAAACTTGATTGGAGGCACCTCGAATTAAGTTATTAATGGCTTTCCATTTAGATTTATTATTGCCTATGTTATTAAAAAGGTGAGCATAATATATGGATTTAGCATTTTTAATTTCGCAGCGGACGTGGTTGGAGAAAGAACGAAAATTAAGTTTATTATATGAGTTCGGAAAGCATCTAAATTTACGATAAAGAGCATTCTTATGGGCAATGAGAGAGAGGATCTTGGAATTCATCCAAGGTTTTTGAAAAGGGGGTTTAGTTTTTGAGGTAGAAGGAGGTACAAAAGGTAAATACCTTTCAAGGCCTAAATTGAGGTGAAGAAGGAATTTAGTGAAGAGATCATTAATATTTTCATCAGAGGGGAGAAGGTTGATCCAATTGGTATTTTCAAGAAAGGAGTTGAAGGCTGCCAATCTCTTATTCGTAATAAGCTGCGATTTAACAGTAATAGAAGATATCTGAGGAGGCGGAGAGAATGACTGGAGAGAAAAAATTGGGAAATGGTCAGAAATGGCGCAATCAATGGAGCCGCTGAACATATTGTCAGAAGAAGAGGAGAAGCATTGATCAAGAAGGGGGTAGGAGTTAAAAAAGGAAGAATAATGAGTGGAAGAGTCAATAAGAGGGACTAAGCCGGTCCTAGACATTAAATCAAGAACTGAATAAACATTTGCAGATGGGCGAGAGAAATACAAATTGAAATCACCGGCGATAACGATTTTATAAGAAGATAAGGTAAAGTCAAGAATCATAGACGAGAGAAAAGAATAAAAAGAAGAGAACTGTCCAGAGGGGGGGCGGTAGATTGAGATGAACACAAGCTTTGTGCTAATCCGTAAAGTAAGAATTTCGAAATCAGGGGTAATCAGGGAGTAATTAGGGAACAGTTCATAATTGAGGGAGTTAGAAATGTAAACTACAATACCGCCACCTCTCTTATTCGGACGGTGCAAAGCTTCAAAGGTGAAATCAGAGAGAGGAGGAATATCAACAGTAGATTTAGACCAGGATTCTGTGAGCGCTATAATTTGCGGTTGTGAATGGAGTAAACCAAGGAAAGCATGAAGAGAGGAAAAATTCATACGAAGACTACGAATGTTTAAGCAAAAGAAAAGTAAAGAAGAGGAGGGGGTAGGGGAAAGTTTTTCAGCAATGAGTGAATTATATTCATTTATGGTCAGAGGATTTAACGGGGAAGGCATACAAGATGGAAGAGAGTGGAGAGCAGACTGAGGAAGATACTATGAACAAATAAGAGGTTAGTGAAAAAGAAAGAAAAAAGGAAGAGGCAAAAGAAAAGCAAACGAAAAAAACGTGGGTAGGAAGAGGACAGAAGTAAGAGGAACAGAAAAACAAGAGAAATACAATAAAAAGGATAGATGAACGAACAGAACTTAAAATTAAGTATAAACAAGAACAAAATTAACGTGAGTGGTTGAACAAGAACAAGAACAAAAATTACTCTGAGGGAACATTTGAGGTGAAGCACATGTGTTGGAGGGCAGTGAAGGAAGGGATGGCGATCGTTGAGCCTGTTGGATCCTTCGTAAAAACTCTGCCCCCGAAAGTCCAGGCGTTACGAGGCCCAAATTTAGATTTGGCAGCGCAAAGTAGGCGATATCGAAAGGGAGTTAGATCGTCAGCAATATGTATAGACAGTCCGCGCAATTTACTTCGGTTTTTAATTATTGTGTCTTTAAATGTTGAGGAAGAAAATTGCAATAGTATGGGCCTAATTCTAGACGACATGCGAGAGCCTATGCGATTAGCGGAGGAAATGGAGACCGGATCCAGACGAACGTCAAGTTTAGAACGAAACAGTTCGCAGCATGATGACACGGTGTCCTCCGATTGTGATTCCTGGAGACCGTAGATTCTCACATTGTTGCGTCTTGAACGTTGGTCGAGCTCGTCAAAATGTAGCTGTAAATCACTGAGCTGGGTGTGTAGTGGTGAAACAATGGGAGAATCGAGAGGAGCGATTTGCTGAATAGGGCCAGCTAACGCCGTGTCGATTTGATTGAGGCGGGCATCGATAGCATCTAATCTCGCTTCGGTAGAAGAGACTCTGTGGATCAAATCTGATAGAAGGGTATCAAGTTGAGTAGAAAACCGTTTAAAAAGTACCTCAAATAGTTTGACCAAATTGGTTGGATTAGCGAAATAATCTGCAATTCCTTTTTCTATGGCGGCAGCAATAGATTCGTCCAAAGAGGCGGGGAGCGGCGAGCCCGCCGATGAAGTAGGCTTACGGGAGGGGTTTTTTTTACTTCTGTCGTCCTTCGGCATGATCAATCAATCCAATTAAAAATTAAAAATAATGGCTGAGGAGGTGAATAAGTCCTTATAGAGAAAAGATGCATAAAGTAAGAGTCATTTAAGGAGGACAGTAACACATATCTACCTCAGTATCTGCTCCGGGAAGTTTTCAACGACTGAAGTTGTCGGCCATGATGAATATTACATGTAATATATCAAACCACTCGTAACAACGTGATATGAGTGAATATAATGCGTAAATAATGTTACTGGGAATTGGTTTAGTAGCACGTGCCCTAATGGTGCCATATGGTACCGTTGGAACTTTCAGTGCTAAGGTATGGCATGTAATATATCAAAGAACTCGTAACATGTCATGACTGAATATAACGAGTAAATAATGATAGTGGGATTTGGTTTAGTAGCACGTGCCCTAATGGTACCATATGATACCATATGGTACTGCTTGAACTTTTAATGCTAAAATGTTGCATGTAATATATCAAACAACTTGTAACAACGTGTTATGAACGAATACAACGAGTAAATCATGATAGTGACAATTGTTAATAGCACGTGTTCTAACGGTACCATATGGTACCATTAGGTACTGCTTGAACTTTTAATGCTAAGATATAGGAACCAATATATCAAACAACTCGTAACAATGTGTCATGAGTGAATATGACGAGTAATTAATGGTAGTCGGAATTGTTTAATAGTACATGTTTTAACCGTGCTATGTGTTACCTTTAGAAACTGGCGTGCTAAGATATGGCCTGTAATATATCAACCAACTCCTTACGAGTTGTTAGACCTATTGTTATCCACTGCTTATTTGTATCAAGAGCATATTGCTGTTAGGCTTAATAGTATCTAAAACTAAATGCTGTGAGACATATTGCTAATTAGTAGTAGTTAATCGCTTGCTTCAAAAACGGAGATGCTTGGAAGAAGGTGAAGCTGTTTTAAATGCGAATCATATCGTTTGCTGTGGAGTGCAAGAAAATACAGCAAATTATGTAGATGTATTCAGTCTTTGCTTGCAAACAAGCAATTTAATCGGCACTCCATACGAAGTAAACGCCCGTCTTAGCAAAAGAACCATGACCAGTTTGAAATCAAGTGTTCATGTAAAGCGGGGTTAAGCGGGCAGTGTAAACACTGCATTGCGACTTTGCTGTATCTAAATAGGTAAGCCTTTCAATTAAAAAAAAATTTATACCTTTTTAATTTTTTTTTTATTTTTCACGCAATCCGTACATGTTAACCTTGTATGATAATTCTTTCACTGTTATTTTAATCAACTTTTTCCTGAGAATATACATAATACATGATTTCTTATTTGTAAATAAATAAATCGAGATGCATAATCGATAAATACAACTACTGGCCAAAATATTAACATATTACCTAAATCAAGCAAATATTCGTTAGAGACAATTAAATAATAATATTGAATATGTATTTGGATTTTAGATTTAGATTTTAGATTTAGATTTATTGACGGGAATACCCATTTACGAAAGAAATATTAAATATAATCATAAATATAAAACAAAAATAAAGAAAGATGAAAAGATATAAATAATATAATAAAATGATATAAAATTATATAAATAAAGCAATAAAATCACTAACGAAATAAATTAAAAACATACAATAATTAATATAATTAACAAAATATAAAATATAATAATAATAAATTATCAACAGGATAAGTGAATAGATTAATTTTTTTGAGTTTTTGTCTGTTATCATGAAAAATGTCAAAATTAGCCAAATAGGATTAGCACTCCTGAGGAGGCGTCTAATTGGTGAGTTATAGACATAATTATTGGCAGACACTGATTTCTCAATCTGAAAGGGTACTGTATTCCCAGTAATGTAGTTAGGGATACGGATAGGTACCAGTTCTAGTAAATTAGGACAGTCAACAGTGGAATTCAGTAAGTCAAAAAGAAACAGTAGGTCCGAACGTATTCTTCTATCGGCCAGAGTTTCAATGTTTAAAAGTTTATGAAGATGGACATAATCTGTATTGAAGGAAACATTACCCAGTTTTCTATTAATCATGCGAAGAAATCTTCTCTGTACTCTTTCAATTGCATCAATATATTTAACATAATGGGGAGACCAGATTATAGAGGCATATTCCACAATTGGACGAACTAATGCACAATAGAGAATTTTAATTGATGTTATATCCTGAAAAGGTTGTATATGTCTATTCAGAAAACCTAAATTTTTATAAGATTTTTTGAGGATATAATCTACATGAGACGTAAAAGTCATTCTACTGGCAAAAATGACACCAAGATCTTTTATATTTGTAACCTTCTCTAAAATGTATAAGGATAAGACACCATGTGTTTGTTTCTGCAGAAAGACATAGCTTTACATTTTCTAATATTGAGCACCATGCCATTACGTATACACCATAATGATAATGCAGTCAAAGAATTTTGAAGTGCATTGGAATCACATTCATCGTTAATACAGGTAAATATTTTCAAGTAGTTTGCAAATAACAATAATTGAACTCCGTTCAATATCTCGGCGATGTCATTAATATAGAGAAGAAACAGAAGGTGGCCCAAGTGTGAACCTTGGGGTACCCCACTAGTAGCACTAAATGAACAGGAGATGTTGCCTTTAATTTTAACGTACAAACGCCGAGACACAATAAAACTACGGATCCAAGATAAAAGTGGGTCTCTGATACCGAAGGCTTCAAGTTTCTTACATAGAATATTATGGTTTACTTTATCGAAGGCTTTAGTAAAATCTGTATAAATAACATCAATTTGTTTATGTCTGTCGAGATTGTCAAAGATATAATTTTCATATGTTAGTAAGTTCGTAAGAACAGATCTCCCTGGAATAAAACCATGTTGCTGGGGAATAATGATATGTTTAAAGTGACACTGTATTTTATCTAAAATGATAGATTCAAACACTTTAGGGATAACTGACTGAATAGTAACCGAATGATAACTCGTCATATCACTCCTACCACCAGATTTAAAAACCGGAACAATAAAACTGCTCTGCCAAAAATCAGGAAATACACCAAGATTGAGGGATTTGTTAAAATGATTAGAAGAGAAGACACAAATGGAGAGGCACAAGTGGAAATAAAAAGCGGACGCAGGTTATCCGGGCCAGGACACAGGTTGACCTTGAGTGTTTTAAGTTTGTGTTCTATGTCGGAAACAGAAATTGAAATATTTGAAATGTCAATCCCATGATTATATAACAGATCACAAACAGGGGAAGCCGCACAGGAATCATCATAAACAGAAGAGAAATACTGGGAAAATAAGTTAGCTATTTCAAGCGGATCGGTCCTGACATCATCAGTATAGCACATACGAGATTATAGATCATTGTTTAACTTTTTAGAGTTGACGTAATTCCAGAAAGATTTTATATTGGTGTAGACTGCAGATTGTATTGAAGAGATGTAGGTTTTATAACACAATTTTAATTCTGGAGGAACTGTTACTATGTTAGCACGGATCCTAATTGCATAAATGTATTTAGGCAGATAATACATTTATGATTTCCCCCCTGTTATAATATTTTGGCCGTAGTTGTATTTATTGACTTAATTATTATAAATGGAATTGCAACTTTATTATTAAAGCTATAAATTATAAAACCTCCAAACACATACTAACATTAATGAAGAATTTATTTAAATTTCAAAATAATTATATCACATTTTCTTTATTTTTAAGATATAAAGTAGATGAATTAGAAGTTTTATCAACCACTAATCTGTCTCAAGAATGGGGAAAAAGAAAGAAAGAAACACAACTCGTGTATCTTCCCAAACTCATCAGTGAACTGTGTCATGTGACAAAAGAAGATCCCCCTTCCAGCACTGGCTGCACCAAGATTACTTGATGAAATAAGGATTGTATTAATAAAATCAAATGTGGACTCTGCTATATATAAACATTCGGTGGGTAGGAAAACATCACAGCAATTACAGCTATCTACAACTAGTGTTGATTTGTGTTCAGACCTATATGGAGACGACATCAATGAACCCCTGTACTTCGCATTGTTTCAACACATGGAATACAATGAAGATCTCATTGTACATGCACAAAGTGAAGAAATGTTTTGGACTGTGGTTTATCATAGCCCTCTGAAGATTACCATTAAGAAGATGAACTTTTCCTCATTACCTGAATCGAATAAAACATTTTATCTTGAAAATGTAAGTGTCACTGCTGATGAAGCTCTGAAAATTTGTTTAAACACAACTGATCAAAGCTCTGAAACATGGAAGGAAGAGCGCCACAAAAGAATAACAGGTTCTATTAGCTATGACATATTTACTAAAAGTACTGAAGAGTTTTCACAATGGAAAATCCATTTTCAAAGATTAATTCATAAACCTCTTTTAGGAAATGAAGCCACCTTGCATGGCACAAAGCATGAATCAAGAGCAAGAGAGATTTATGAGCAGCAGCATAATCTTTGCCTGCTAAAGTGTGGTCTTATAATACATCACATTGTTACTTGGCTGGGCTTCAGCCCTGATGGAATCATTTTTGAGAATGGATTGCTATCAGCACTAATTGAGATCAAGTGTCCTTTCAAAGGGAAGAAATCTTCTGGTCATGGAGTTAATAAATAATATAGAACTTCCTTATTTAAATTATGCAGGAGAAAATGTATTGTTAAAAGAAAAACACAAATATTTCGGACAGGTACAGCTAGGCATGGTATTATTTCAGTTTGCCATTTCATCATTTTTTCTAGTTATAACGAAAGCTACTTCTGTATAAAAATTCCGTATAACCAGACATTTATCAAGTATTTGGCAAGGCTGTATATAATAAGTATTTGGCAAGGCTTAGAAGAATTTATTTTACATTTTTTTTGCCAATGTATTCTTTATTATGAAAAAATGTTTGTTATCTATTACAATCATAATTAGAATATCTAGAAAGGTTACAATATAACAATCAAATATATTGATTACTAGCTGATATACCCGGCGTTGCTCGGGCTCTTTTTTGATGAAAGTTTGCAATATCTGAGTTTGCAATATCAGTTCTTCCCGATTCGTGTTGGAATGTTGTGTATAGCTGAGCGAGCTTACCATAGTGCCGGAGAAACGATGTGTGGAATAATGTGTATGATGGCTATGAAAGTGGGAGGAAATGGAATGAAAATGAAACAATGTTTTTTCAGCCCTGGCTATGGCTGTAATTTTGTGTGACCTGACCTTTAAAAATTCATTTGTTTATCTAAAAATTCAACAATTCCAAAATTCTCTTCTTGGATGGCGATGGATGTACATGATCGTTTGTGTCTGTGTACACTGCAATTCCAACAATTGATAAACTGTTAGGAAATAAAGAAATTAAACTGGAGCAAACTGCAAGCATCAGTAAATGATATTAATTAGAAAAATGGATGGAAAAATTCTGCGACTTGGATTCGAACCAGGAATCTCGACTGTCATGGTCGACACCTCTACTAATTAGGCCATGTTTCTTAATTGAGGAGGTCATGAGTCATAACTTATGACACTCCCGTTTAAACGCGATCCCGCTATTATTTTGTCCACCAGATGACGAAACATCGAAGTATGCTTTAAATAATCAGATATACAATAGAATTCAACATATAAAGCATAAGTTATCGATGTTTATTTTAAGGCACAGCTAGTTTTACATTTTAAGTTTTTTATCTTAAATAAATGATTCAAACTGAATCATAAAAATTGAATAAATGAAGCATAGATTGTTCGTTCGCCACTGGAACAGTTACGAGTGTCATAATCTCTTCAATTAAGAAACCATGAATTGGGCTATCGCAGACACCTGAACAGCCATGCTGTCACTAAGTGTCTTAAAGGCAACCAAGTAGTCTTTACCTGATGTTTGGTGTTTGCTCCAGTTTAAATTCTTTATTTCTTTGTACGGACCCCCTCCCCCTGAAGATTGTACAGGATTTATTTCCTGAGTTTTTATGAAGAAACCATTTAGAAGTTTTCTAACAATTTATCTGCTTTATTAGAAGAATGTTTTATGTGAGAAGCAATTAGATTTACAACACCGGACGACAGTATTATTTTTCCAGTTGAGTTGG
>JAHWFO010010015.1:0-10649 GCA_023313115.1 Rhysida immarginata
TCAACCTTTATATTCTTCGTTGTAACTTCCATAACAAAAAAGAGAGATTGCAATTCGAATCTTTTCTTATTTGGCAATTCACTTCCCTCACCCCTAATGGCATTAACCTTAGCAAAGGCACCATTCCCTCATTTCCTTTCCCATATCCCTCTCCTAATTCAGATGTTCCTTAAATTGTTTTAAGCTCTCTGGGCCCTTTTCTTTTCCTTTTTTCTTATCTTTTATTTCCTCTTTTTAATGTGCAGTCATCAAAGGGAAATAATCCACACTTGAATTTTACTCTAAGATTTACCGTTTCAATATTAATTTAATTTTAATAATTTAATATTACATTTAGAGTTAACATTCTTAAGATTATTAAATTTAAATAATTATAATTAAAGAAAACTATTAAAATAACACATTAGCATGAAATATAATATTAAGTATTAAACTCGTGTGGATTATTTCCTTTGGTTGACTGTACTTTCATATTTTTCTACCTCTATGTTCATTTTGTGTCCGTCCCTGCACACTCTTTTTCTCATAGGCTTCTTGTACTCTTTTATTTCAGTGACCTTTGACCCGGTGCTCTTATATGTGGTACTAGCGACCGGGAATTATCAGGGAATTTTTTGTTAACCGGGAACAGTCAGGGAATCATAAATTCGAAAATTTTGAACAATGTCAATAATATTCTTTTATGATAGCCTTTTTTTGTCTGCTGATGATCAGGAAAAACCAAGGGAAATTCATGGAATTTTACGAAATCTTTTTGCTAAACACCCTGTCATTCCTAACCTTTTTTATAATTTTAATTTCATATGTGTTATCCTATTGCATTTCTCTCGCCGCCCTCTTATTACTTCCTATTTGTCCTCTGTCCACTCCTATCCCAACACGTCTTATAATTAATCTCATTTGTTTTTTCATCTTGTTTTTCAGCCAATACCATATTACTATTCCCTATGCAAACTATATATAAATCCGTCCGTTAGTACTCCTTTCATGATTGGTTTCACCTTCATATATCATAGGACCTAGGCTGAGGACGATCAAAACGGACTAGCTCTTCAAGGTATCACGCTACTCTTTTTTCAGGTATCATTTCCTTATTCTCATTTCACGGTGCGCCCTTTTCAGGGCGATATTTACCTTCTGTTACGTCTTATGTGCTGGTCCTTGGCGTTGGAATTAATATTCCCGTAAACCAGTACATCAAGACGCTCATTATCCTTCTGGGTCCCTGGCGTTGGGATTAATTTCCTCGCAAACCTAACTAAGGACATTTTCTCATATCATCTATTATTATTCTAATCATTCACGAGCGGGTCCCTGGCGTAGAATTAATTTTCTCGCAAGCCTGACTTGTTCATTTTTTTAGAGCTAGGTGCATCCTCCTTAGAACACCGCCTCTAGAGCACACATCTAGCTGCGAGGTTACTCCCCCCCCCCCTAGTTCTATACATTTATATATGATGACTTCGTCCAAATTAACCAAGTTGAAGTCGGCTAAAGAGCATTTGCTAGTGGCGGATGGTAAAACTGTGTCCTGCGAAAAGGCCTACCGGGATGCCTGCTTGGATGCTAGGTTTGCTGCATTTGACCTAGTGTTCAACGAAATGTTAGAAGCCCTCCGGGATGAAATAAGCGCTAAGTATAGTGCACTGGAGGAAAAAGTCGAATCCCTACACAAAAGTTTTGAGAAGTTCGAAGGTATCAATAAGGAAATTATGTTATTGACAAGATAAGCGAACTTAAGGAAGCCTTTGGGAAATGCTCCGGGACTCCGAAGGCAAGTAACTCCACGGAAGATAATCCAGTTGATAGCAGCAAGGTAAGTAATGTCTTAAAAACTATTTCCTCTTCTAATAGTATGGAGTCTATGAATATAATAGAAAATAATGACTGTTCGACAAACGGTGGCTGTAAGAGAAGTCACTCTGACGGAACTGATGAAGAAGTGGATGACAGTCCCTGGACTGGTGTCACTAATAAAAAATTCAGAAAAGGCACGAGGATCGATAACCTAAAGACCGTCTCCAGAGTAAACGAAGAAGTCGTCAGCGCGTCTAGAATGAGGAACCTGAAGAATGGACAAGACTAATGAAGACTATAGAATCACGAAGAGGTATGTACGGACGATTATCGTGAGGACTCATGGCGTCCCGTTTAAGACGATTTTAACTGAGCTCGAGAAGCATGTTCCTGTGGAAAAGATCACCGTTCATACGGGCAGAGGTGAAACCGTCAAAGTTAAATGTGAAGACGAAGAAACGCACAACAGGTTACTCTCTGGAATTAGGTATGATAATATTTTAAAAATTCAGCATCATCAACTGAAGTCGGAGATGGTCTTGAAATACGTGATACGTAATGTGGATATTACGTATGACCTCGATGACTTCCAAGAAGACCTAAAAAGTGCCAACTACTTCCCGGAAAAATTAATTCGCTTGAGGAAAGCCAAAGGATCCATTGATATGCGAATGGTTTTGGTTCTGCTCCCGAACTCCGAACACAACCAGTCATAACACGTATTGGGCCGCTTGCAGTAACAGTGGAGGCCTTTCGAGGGAAAAAGAAGCCACTATAGTGCTACAACTGCCTGCGCTTCGGACACGTATCTATGGGCTGCACGGAAGATCATCGTTGTAATAAATGTGCTGAGGGGCACCAGTCAAGAGATTGCCCCAGGATCAAAGGACAAGAACCCCCAAAGTGCATCAGATGTGGTGGACAGCACACTTCAAGTTACACGAAAAGTCCAAAATACCCCCAGGTTCAAAGGATGCCTAGTTCTAAAGTGACAGTAGGCTAATCCTATGCTGCTGCTGTGTCTACGCCGGAAGATAAAGACCTCAACATCAACGACCTACCAGGTATGTATAAGCAATTAGGAGGTATCTTTCATCTGTTTTCTAATGTAGGCAAAAATTACACACAGTTGAGTGGGCTCCTTACCACAATCTAATTTTAGTATGGCTGCGCAACGTTATACTGTAATCAACAAAGGTGAACTTCGGTGCGTGATATGAAACGCTAGGGGCATTCCCTGAAAGCGTATCGAGTTTCACAATTTTCTGTTAAAGCAAGAAATCGACGTTGCTGGTGAAACTCGATTATCTTGACTTCAGCGAGCTTGATGAACTCTTCAGTGGTGAAACTCCAGTCGTCATGGCTGGTGACCTAAACGACAAACACCTAAGCTGGAACCCCAGAACGCAGAACTACAACGGCATGATTCTCTATAGGTACATACAAGGTAGAGATGATATCATTGCTGCTGGACCTGTGGAGGACACCTACTACTGCGACCACTCCCCTAGTAGTGACGTTTTGGACATCTCGCTCTTGAAGGGTTTCTTCAAAGCGTACAATGTCTTCACGATTGATGACCTTTCTTCTGACCACAAGCCTGTGGCGTTGAACTTTGACAATGTTGACATAAATTTCCGAGAGGAACTCGTACATCATCAAGACTGGCAGCTGTACAAAGATATTCTTAAGGACTATGGCTACCATCCCGACGTTGCTTACTGTACAGAGGACATCGATCAACTTGTTGATGACATCACCAGATGTATTAACAGTGCCATAGATGCTAGTAAGTATCCATCAGAGAATAAACCTTCTCATCGAATCCAACTTACTCCTGGAATCCAACGCCTAATTGCTGAAAGAAACAGGGCCCGTAGACTATGGCAACGCTATCGTGAACCTTGGCTCAAAACCAAGTACAACAGGTTAGTGCGAAGAGTTCAAGAAGAGATAAAAGAGCTTCGTGACTCTAGATGGAATGACAAACTCAAAAGCTTGTCCGCTCGTGACAATTTCATTTGGAGTATGGTCAGATCTTTCCAAAAGAAGAAGAACAATACGCTTCCTCCACTCTGTACACCATAAGGTGACTATGTGAAAACTGATCAAGACAAAGCCCAAGTCATTGCAGATTCTCTTGAAATGCAATTTGTTACTCCTATCTACAACAATCCCAAGAGTCAAATCATGTCTCAGCGTGTGGAAGATGGTCCTGTCAACCATGATGAAATCCCGCAGCATTTAACAAAGAACAACATCGAGGCCGGAGAGATCGCCACCATCATAAGTAAACTGAAAAAGAAGAAGGCTCCAGAAAGAGACAAGGTGAGCAATAACACCCTTATCATTAGCAACTGCTGGAAAATTTCCTACTTCTCTGCATCTTGGAAACAATCTACATGTTTTGAGTATCCCCAAGCAGGGATAAAATCCAGCAATTCCCTCGAGCTACCGACCTATTAGTCTGCTCCCCACAATGTCTAACGTTTTGGAGAAAACGATCTTCGTCAGATTCCAAGACCACTGTCTCGCCAATGATCTTCTTCGGAAAGATCAGTTTGGCTTCCGTGCTGCCCACTCTTGTAAGATGCAGATATGGAGGCTCGTAGAAGACCTGAGCACCCCCTTAAACCTTTCCAGGTACTGCGGAGAGGTATTCCTCGATGTCAGTAAAGCTTTTGACCCAGTGTGGCTTGGGGGCCTTGTCTACAAGATGATTAGAGGCGGGTTTCCTCCTGATTTGATTTTGATGATGAAATCCTTTCTCACTAACAGGTCATACCAAGCTAAAGTTGGTGAAAATCTATCCACGCCCCGTGTTGTAAAGGCCGGTGTCCCTCAAGGTGATGTCCTCGGCCCCGTGCTATTTAATTATATTGTGCATGATTTCCCGAACCCTAAAAATTGTAATCTATATTTCTATGCTGACGATACTGCCATCATGACATGGGCACACAAGCAGGCTCACGTTATCACTCGTCTGCAGTACGCCTTGAAGATGTTCGAAGACTGGATTAACTGCTGGAAGCTAAACCTTAATGTCGGAAAGTGCAAGGCTTTGTACTTCAACAGAAAGTTCAAGCGTCTCTCAGATTCTCTTGTTCTATTCAATAAGAAACTGGACTGGGTAGACAACTACAAATACCTTGGCGTTATCATCGACTCAACACTCTCTTGGAATCGTCACGTGACCTGCGCTCTGAACAAAACGAAGAGGGCTAATTGCAGTTTCATAGCTCTCCTGGGCCGCACCATACTCCTCTATGGCATGCCTTCGTGGGCGACTATCTGTAGAAGCAGATAGAGTGAGCTACAGTCATTCCAAAATGTTACCCTCTGGACCACTGCCCAGCTTGACAGAAGGACTGTGAAAAACCAATCCATCCACTCGGATTTAGACATAGTCCACTTCGGAAAGTTTATGCAGGATCTCCTTTTGATTATGGTGCAGAAGATAAAGATTCATGACAATGACCTAGAGACTGAAATACTGAAGAACTCAATGGATATGAAGTGGCATATGAAGTATCGAAAACCAAGGAACATTCTTAACATCAACTTTGAAGACATCAGCAACGTCTCTTTCCCGGACTACTGGAAGATGTGATAATCTTCTTTCTCCGTGTTTTTTCATTTTGTTTGTATTTTGTTTTTGACAATCGTCAATCTTATTTTCTTTTTTGTATAATATGGAAGACCGTTTGGGTTGTTTAGACTTCCTCAGTGTATTTCGTTTGGAATTTATTCTGGTTCGATGCGCTTTGTGAAAGCGCTGCTTTCGTCCCACCTGAAAAAATGAACACTTCACTGTTCGATTGTCGATTATCGTACTCTTTTCATAATTTCAGAGTAATTCTCTCGTATTCTATTTTCTAACAGGGGTATGATCAGAGCTTTAGAGAAGAGGAAGAATGATACGCTTCCTCCACTCCGTACGCCACAAGGTGACTATGTGCAAACTGATCAGGACAAGGCCCAAGTCATTGCAGATTCACTGGAATTGTAGTTTGTTACTCCTACCAGCGATAAGCCCGAGAGCCAAATCATGTCTCAGCGTGTGGAATAAGGTATTGTCAACTTTGATGAAGTTCCACAGCATTTAACGAAGAACAACATCTAGGCTGGACAGATCGCCACCATCATAAGTAAACTGAAAAAGAAGGCTCCAGGAAGAGTCAAGGTGAGTAATAACGCCCTTATGAATCTCCTGAAGAACTTTATTGACTATCTCACCGATATCATTAGCCACCACTGGAAATTTTCTTAATTCCCTGTGGCTTGGGAGCAATCTATTGTGTTGAGTATCCCCAAGCAGGGGCAAAATCCTGCAAATCCCGTGAGCTACCGACCTATTAACCTGCTACCCTTAATGTCCAAAATGTTGGAGAAAACGATCCTCGTCAGATTCCAAGACTACTGTCTAGCAAATGACCATTTTCGGGAAGAGCAGTTTGGCTTTCGTGCTGCCCACTCTTGTCCGATGCAGATATGGAGACTCGTTGAAAACCTGAGCACCCCCCTGAACCTCTTCAGGTACTGTGGGGTGGTATTTCTCGATATCAGTAAAGCTTTTGAAACTGTGTGGCATGAGGGCCTTGTCCACAAAATGATCACAGACGGGTTCCCTGCCGATTTGATTTTGATGATGAAATCCTTTCTTGACAGCAGATCCTATCAAGCCAAAGTTGGAGAAAACCTTTCCACGCCCCGTGTTGTAAAGGCCGGTGTCCCTCAGGGTTCTGTCCTCGGCCCTCTGCTATTTAATTACTTTGTACATGGTTTCCCGAAACCTGATAATTGTAATCTGTATTTTTATGCGGATGATACTGCCATTATGACTTGGGCACACCAGCCGGCTCACGTTATCACTCGGCTGCAGTGCGCTTTGAAGCAGTTCAAAGACTGGTTTAACTGCTGGAAGTTGAACCTTAACGTCGGAAAGTGCAAGGCTTTGTATATCAATAGGAAGCTCAAGCGTCCCCCAGATTCTCTTGTTCTGTTGAATAAGAAACTGGACTGGGTGGACAACTACAAGTAAAGGGAGTTATCATTGACTCAAGACTCTCATGGAACCGGCATATGTCCTATGTTCGGAACAAAGCGAAGAGGGCTAAGTACAGTATCATAGCTCTCATGGGTCGTAACAGCGCCCTCAGCATTGGCAACAAGCTACTTCTGTACAAGTCGATTATTCGGACCATACTCCTCTTTGGCATGCCTGCGTGGGCGACTATCTGTAAATCCAGATGGAGTGAACTACAGTCGTTTCAGAATGTTACCCTGAAGTCCACTGCCCAGCTTGGCAGAAGGACGGTGAAAAATCAATCCAACCACTTGGATTTAAACATGGCCCGTATCGGAAAGTTTATACAGGACCTTCTTTTGATTATGATACAGAAGATGAAGACTCACGACAATAAACTTGTGAATGGGATACTGAAGAACTCAATGAATATGAACGGGCATACGAAGTATCGTAAACCGAGGCAGGTTCTTGAAGTCAGTTTTGAAGATATCAGCAACGTTTCTTCCCTTTTGCTGTATTTTTTTTTTTACTTCGTTTGTATTTTGTTTCTGACAATCGTCAATCTTATCTTATTTTCTTTTTTATAATGTGGAAGACCGCTTGGCTTGATCAGGCTTTTTGACTACCTCAGTGTAATTCATCTGGAGTTTATTCTGGTGAAAACGCTGCTAACAAATGTACATTTCACTGTTCGATTGTCCATTGTCGACTACTTTCATAACTTCAAAATAATTCTCTAATATTCTATTTTCTTTTAGAGAATTATCCTTTTTGCTTTGTTAAAGAATAGTTTCTATCCGAAACGTCAGCTTTTTATATTGATTTTGATTTTATCTAGTATTTTTTTATTTATTATTTTTGTTTATTTTATCTGTTTTTATTCATTTTGTATTTTTAATTAACAATGATTATTTATTGTATTCCAGGGTTGTTGTGTCTCTTCCTTCTCTAAAATATATATCCGTTTTTATTACATTCAAATATTTATACAATTACTAATTCAACATTTTTACTTGAAATTTTAGGATCTCACAAGGGGAAGGCACGAGTTTCCGAACACCGATTTGAACTATATTGCGAGTGTGTATAAATACACTGTTTACGTGGTTTCATCTCAAAATACTAAAACGCAATATTCAATTACACTCAAGAAAAATGTCCCTAAAAATTTCCTTAGCATTTTATATTAGATTATATATTAATTTTGTTTCACGTCGCTCAAGTAGATATGTTTTATAAGTGAAAACGTGTCGGATCCGTAACCATGCAGACATCGGTTCGAATCCGACTTGCTATACATATATGTTTTTAACTTTTTTAAAATTTAAATATATTGATTTATAAATAACACAGGTCAACACACATTTTGGTGCCGGCGATTTTTCAAGTGTTCTTAGAAAATTTTAGGGTGTAGAATTCAAAAATAACTTCATGTTTGTTCTATCAGGTATAGTTTTCGAGATATTAACGTCGTAACGTCGCACAATAAAGAAATTCCCCCTAGCTAAGCCAACACCACCTAAAGACAAGGCCTGGGTGCTGAAACGTCATTACATTGTTACAACACCTCAGTAGGGAAAATTCAGGGCTTATTATTGTTGTATATACGATTAACAATTCCCTGCTGAGGTGATGAAACAATGTAATGACGTTTCATCGCCAAGGCCTGAGCGCGAAAGTCATACATTGTTACATCATAATACGAAGTCATAATTTAGGGCTTACTATTGGTAGATATACGATTAAAAATGACTTTTTATGATGATGTAAAAATGTATGACATTTCTGCGCTCAGTGCACAGACAAATGAAAGAAAGAGACTGGCAGTGCCTTATTCATTTCGCTGAGTGCTACTGGTGCCAGCGGAAGTGCAGCATTCGCCATGTAAAGATTGGCAAAAACCTAAGGCGGCATATATTCTTAATGAAATTTCAGCTGTTTTTGTAGATGATTTCTGGAAGTATTAGTAAGCATAACCTGTTTTCTGATTTTTTTTTAAAAAAAAACTGTATTGCATTAACTAACGATAACGTATACTTTTAATAACTCCAAATAACTGATTCAATGCCTAACGAATTTTTAAAAGACAAATATTTTTAAAATTTAAATTAAAAGAAAAGGAAGAAATAATTCTCAGTTCGATAAAATGATCAATTTATTAATCCACATATTGTAATAAGCAATTGTTTGCGATTGTTTCACATCGGCCTCGGTAGCTCAGTGGTTGCGTTATCGCCTCTGATGCCGAGGACGCGGGTTCGACTCCGGCCGAGGACGACGAGGATTTTTTCAGGGAGAAAATTCTGAGATCACGCACTTCCTTCGGAAGGGAAGTAAAGATATTGGTTCCGTGTAGTCGTTTGCCAGCTGCACGTTAAAAAACCCTTGCGAGGCAAAATTTGCCGCCCCTATAACCCTGTCCTAAAATGACCATAGAAGTTGAAAAGGACGTTAATACCAAACAAACCAAACCGATTGATTCACATGCATTGCCTCGGGCGATCAGCTGTTTCTTGCCAATCCCAATATGGCGGCGCGAAGGCACCACTAGAGGACAGGTCACTGCCAGTCTCTTTCTTTCATTTGTCTCTGACTCAGTCAACACCACCTAGACAGAAGGCCTGCGCACAGAAACTGTATACATTGTTACATGATCATCAAACGACCAAATTGAGAACTTATTATTGGTAGAAATAAGATTAACAAAAGCCGCTTTAGTATGATGTAACAATGTATGACGTTTCTGTGCGCAGGCCTTCTGTCTAGGTGGTGTTGGCTCAGTCCTTATCTTTAAGTGGTGTTGGCCAAGCCCTCACAGCCTCACTCCATGTGACTGCATTCTTGTTTAACCATTTATTGCTATAATACATTAATCTGTTTTGCTTAGCAGTATTTTAATTTTAAACATATGATTTTTAATTTTGACATTGTTAAGCAGTGATTGCTGTGAAAATAGTATGCCTTTCTCTGAAAAATGCTGAGTGACTCTGAATTGCTGGAGGAAGGTGGACAATTGTTAGAGAAAATTCTTTTTCAGAATCTACTCAAGTAAGGCTGCTGGGAAAAGGAAGCAAATTTTTTGTCCATGAAAGCCATTGGAACAAGGATCGCCATGTTGGTTCTTGGGGCTTAATTGTGGTTCATGCAATCTAATGATGATAATTTGGCATTGTTAAGCAGTATTTAGATTGTTTGTCATTCAAGGATTACCATCTCTGAGAAGCATTTATTGAAATTGCGTAAAGGACGAGATGAGATTTAAATGAATGACGCATGGAACATGGTTAGATGTATGTTGATTCAAAAATAATGATTGTGCCAGTTGTTCAAGTTTTGGAGACATAGGTATGGTACATAATTATTTTGCTATTGAGTTAATTTGATATTTGAATTTTTTTGCATGATTAGTGCGTATTGGATGTCTTATTGTCATATAAATATTCCGCTTGAATATTTGAAGGTGTAAATCTTCACCTCAGCGGATTGAACCAGGCCGTGGGGTACTTTGGACTTATCAAGGACATATGTGTGACTGCATCGTTAAATTGCTGAAGCATGGACCGCTTTCTACAGGTAGATTTGATAACATAGCTTAATTAGAGCGAATATGGGAGTGTTTTAATTTAGGGCGAAAATAAAGAAAAAGGGCATGGAGAGAATTGGTTTTAATTTTTTGCAATGAAGATTTAAAAGCAAAAAAAAAAAAGAAATTTGGATAAGAAACATTTTTAAATAAATTTATTTATGCATGTCTTCTTGTTTGAAATCATATTATTCTGCCATTCTAATTATTCGTATTTTCATTCTTCGGAATAAAAGCCAC
>JAHWFO010010021.1:0-38204 GCA_023313115.1 Rhysida immarginata
GTCATTTATACTGAGTGAGCATATTATTATGACCACCCTGTCAGAATCTCGTTGGGCCACCTTTTGCCTTTAATACTGCGGTGAGTCTTCGTGGCATTGATTCCACGAGATGTTGGAAGGCGGTGGGAGGAATCCGACACCATGCCCGATGGATAGCACTGTCTACTTGTGCTAGATTGGACGGTGGTGGATCCAGCCGTCTGATAGTTCGTTCGACTTCACCCCACAAATGCTCAATTGGAGTGAGATCTGCGGATTGTGGGGGCCACCGAAGTAAGATAAAGTCCCCTCGTGTTCCTGGAACCACGTCTGCACAATACGAGCTCTGTGGCATGACGCATTGTCTTGCTGGAAGTAGCCATTTCCATTGGAGTACGCCATCAACATGACGGGGCGGACTTGATCGGCGATGATACTTTGTTCGACACGTTTTAACGGACTCAAAGCATGCCAGGAAAACATTCCCCAGACCATAACTCTGCCCGCATCAGCCTGAAGGGTTGTACTCGTGCATGCGGGGTCCATGCTTTCGTGCCGTTTTCGCCAGATTCTCACGCGGCCGTCTACATGATGTAACTGGAATCATGACTCATCAGACTACGTGATTTGTTTCCACTGCTCGATAGTCCAGTCCTTGTGCTCCTGAGCGAATTGGAGTCGTTTCCGCTTGTTGGCTGCAAGCAGCAAAGATGTGCGGACAGGTCTTCGGCTTCTGTATCCCGTGCGATGCAGTGTGCGGTGGACAGTGCATTCAGAGACCGTTTTAGACGACCCCTGATTAAGGTCAGCAGTGATTTGATGCACAGTTGCCCTTCTGTTATCTTTTACCAGTCGTGACAGTCTCTGTTCTGTCCGATCATCAACCATCCGCGGGCGGCCACAACGCGAACGTTCAGACCCCGTCTTCCGGCTTATCGTCCAGTCTTTAAATACTTTAATGATGTCTGCTCTTGAGCACCCCACGAATGCTGCTGTTTCGCCGATACTCACTCCATAGCTCCGAGCATCTACAATCATCCTGCGTTCGAAGGCTGTTAAATTGTGTTGTTTACCCATAGTTGAAGAATGTGACACGTTTAATTTTGTCGACGACACTCTGCTTCCCTTTTTATATTGGTCCGGCCCGCTAGCAACATTGTAGCGACGTCCGTGCGCGCATTTGCATAAACATGTCGTAATAATATGCTCATTCAGTGAATATCACCTAGTGCAGCTTAATTCTGTCGGATATTTTTGATTTTAATTTTATTTATTTCTCGGAAACCATGTTACATAAACAGTAGAGTCACATTAATGTGACCACCTGTTAATATTCAGAATAACCATCATGTGCAGCTCGGACAGCGACTAGACGGGCTGGGAGAGACTCACTGAGGTGCTGGAAAGTGTTCACAGGGATATTGAGCCATGCTGACTGCGATTTAGTCAGCTCTTGGAGGATGCAATGTGAATATCCATGGAGCGAATAACCTGATTGAGGTGATCCCATAGATGCTTGATTCCAGGAAAGTGCAGTAAGTCTTCCTCGTGTTCTTCTAACCACTCACGTACATTTCCAGCTGAACGAGATATGTCATTGTCGTCCTGGAAGATGCCATCATGCCCAGGAAGCACAATGTCCGTATCTACTTAAATCGATTTATATTGCCGTCCACAAGTGCACCCAGAGAATGCCACAAAAACATTCCCCAGACCATAATGCTGCTTCCGTCAGCTTGTTGCAATCCACAAATGGTCGAAGGGTGTTTGTTTTCTGACGTTTCTTGCTGTATTGCCAACATCCATCCGTCTGATGGAGCAAAACATGTTCATCTGAAATGGCAACCTTTTGCTAATCGGTGGATGTCCAGTGTCGGTAACATCATGCCAATTCCAGCCTCTTCTGCCGATGCACAGTTGTTAGCATAGATGCTGTCACCATCAGTCTGCTGCGGAGCCCCATACCCAGTAACGTTCCCTGAACTGTCGTTCTGGACGACACTTTTGGTAGCCCCCTGGTTCATTTGGGCAGTAAGTTGCTCCACTGTAGCACGTCGATTCACCCAAACGTACTGTTCCCCTCTTTCATCTACGGCACATGGAGCACCACAGTTTTGACGTCGCTTATTTTCTGTAGTGCTATTTTGCCACTTCGCAGTTACTGAAATGCTGTTATCCTCGACCTGAAAGGCAATAATCACTCTTTTTTCTACGTCTGATAAATCGCTCCGTTCCTGCATTGCAACAATTGAAATGTTTTCGAATGCCTGCAATACACTGTATACGAGGCCTGTGAGAAAAGTATCCGACTTTATTTTTTTTTGCGAAAACCTGATGGATTTGGATAGCGCGCGCTTGCATGAGTCGACCTTGAACCTTTGTGCGTATGCGTGAATTTTTTCCTGTCTATCAATAGTGTCAGTTGCTGGCAATCAGCATTAGAGGGAGGTAGTGTGTTGAGCTATCGTCGGTTTTTGATTTGGAGGCTTTTGGTGACGATGCTATGGTCGTACCCGTACATCCAGGATTCGTCACCAGCGATTATGGTGTTCGTGAAGTCGGGGTCACTGTTTGCGGAGGCCAGCATGTCCTGTGAGACGTCGACACGAAGTTGCTTTTGCTCTGCCGTCAGCAGCTTCGGCACGAATTTCACCGCCACTCTCTTCGTGGCCAAATCTTCGGTCAGAATGGAATGTGCCGAAAACGTACTGATGCCCACTTCTTCCGCAACTTCTCGGATAGTCACACGAAGGTCCCGCATCACCACAGCGTTCGCTTTGGCAATGACCTGGTTGTTTCGGCATGCTGATGGCTGACCGGTTGTACCAGTCCTTAATCTGTGTGATGCCCATAGCATCGTCACCGAAAGCCGTCTGAATCTTCCGGATGGTTTCCACCTGGCTGTCGCCCAGTTTCTGGCAAAATTTGATGCAGTAACGCTGCTCCAGTCGTTCCGTCATTTTCCTTCAAATCAAAAACCGACGACAGCACAACACACTACCTGCCTCTAATGCTGATTGCCAGCAAGTGACGCTATTGAGAGATGGGAAAAAATTCACGCATACGCACAAAGGTTCAAGGTCGGCTCATGCAAGCGCGCGCGATCCAAATCCATCAGGTTTTCGCAAAAAAAAATAAGGTCGGATACTTTTCTCACAGGCCTCGTATACTCGCCCAATTTGCTGATGACATGTCATTTATTTAGTGCCTTCTGCGATTGGTTATTTAGCACTGACATCGCAAATAGGTGGTGGTTACGTTAATGCGACTCGACTGTTTATAATATGGAACGATAGCATAAGTTGTACTTGAAAAGTTATAACTGGAAATGTTTTATATAAAAGGTGTCCTAAAAAAAATCATTCCAAAAATTGAATATTTAGCATGTAAAATTCAACTTTTTCGTATCCCCCCTCTAATTATACGTGGACAAAATGGTTGGAACACTTATGTAAACAACAACATATAGCAGAATGTTTGTTGGTAAAGTACACTATTTAGTTCAGAATCATCGCTACTTCGTGGGATAGACATTCGACCGTATAAAAGCAGCACATCTACGCGGCATAGACCCTATTAGCGCCTGGCATCGTTGTAATGAAACGGAGTTCCATGCTGCTTCGATTGTTGCCATTAACTCCAAGTTATTCGGTTTTTTGGCTTTAATCTCCTTATCAATGTCATTCCACAAGTTCTCAATTGGATTCAGATCAGGTCTTTGATCTGGCCAGTCCAATTTTTTGATGAGGTGGGAGTTAAACCATTCAGTGACTACATGTGCCGTCTGTTTTGGGTCGTTGTCCTGCAGGAAAACCCTTTTAAGTGGCAAATTGTCATCAGCATAGGACAGCATTAGTACCGTAATTTCCGGTAGTAACGCCACGGCGTTTCTGTTAAGTTAAAAATTCGGCGTGTGCGGCGCTACTGCCGGAGATTTTACAAAAAAAAAAAAGATTCTACACATGAAGAATTGCGGAACAGTATAAACTGAGTAGTGACAATGTATTCCTTGATTCATATTTATTGATAAATTTATCGATGAGTTCACATCCTATCAATTAAAAATTCACTCCGATAGCGATCGAGCGTGAGCGTTCATCGACAGCGGCGGATTGAATCACCGGGTCACTCCCAATTGAATCCCGATGGGCCGGACGGATGCATTTACTTTCGCCGATTTTTCCCGGTACGATTTAGAGTGCCAGTCCGCCCATGTTCATTGATCAACGTGAGCACTGCATCTAGAAACTTTCCGCCCTTATCGTTCACTACACGACCAACTTTATCAACTTTCAAATCTGATCACGTTCAAACGCGCCTGTTCACTTTTGCAATCATGCAGGCAGGACTCGACGAAAAATGTATTCGGCGTTGGAGGAAATGTATGCAGAAATATATTTTATGCAAGAAATTAAAAAATTTTCCCCACAGAAATGCGTATTACTTTTATTGAAGCTTATAAGAAAACTGTTTTTAGATTACTGATTGCATGTGTGGTGGTGGTGATAATGGGAGGGGGGGGGGGCGTATCGGCTGCCGCGGCGCTACTGTCGGAGATTTTACATTTATGTTAAGTTTTTCCTGCTGCAGCATAATAGCCGTCGCGGTGTTACTACAGAAAATTACAGTAGTTAAGGATGTGTGTGTAGACAAAGGGATCCATTATCCCGTTGATTTGGTGAATAAGGCCGACTCTTCCACCAGAAAAACATGCCCAGACCATCACTGATCCACCATCTCTCTCGACAGTTGGAACCAAGAACTTGAATCTTTGACCATTTGGTCGTCTTACGTGCTTCACACCATCTGAACCAAATCTCAAAAATTTAGATTCGTCACTCATAAGATGAGAGACCACTGTGATGGCTTAAGGTTTAGGTACTTCTTTGCGAATACAAGACAAGCACGGCGATTCTATGCTGAAACAAATGGTTTTAAGTAAGCCGTATTCGTTCAGATGCCTTCGAACTGTTCGTACATTGATGCTTGTGTTGTTTTCATTCATGAGGTCAAGGTGAATGTCCCGGGCAGTGCGGAATGGATCACTCGAACTCGGGTGTCGTATCCTCCTGTCCGGTCGGGCTGATGTCTTCTGTTGGCGACTACTGCTTTTTGAGGTATCCACGATGCCTGTCTGACAGAATCTCTTCATAATTAGGGAACAAGTGCTCTTACTGACAGAGGAGGTGCTTGAAATCTGTGAAAATGATTGTCCTTGACGATGCAGTTTGAGAATGCCCTGGCGCACAGCATATTGTAAATGACAATTCTTAGCGATGATTATTTTTTGGTTTTGGCTGTTGGATTGGATTACTAATGATTTCCAAGTACCGGGTGGGCAAGAAATAACGTGAGGTGTTCAGAGCTCGCTAGCGGGAATTCTATTAGGCCAAATGTAGTACATTTTGGTGTATATACTTAGTGGAACATGCAGTTTCGATTTCTGCAAAAAAAAAAAAAAAAAGTACCAAAAGTCGCCATAGGGGGCGCTTATTTCAAGAAAACAATGAATACATTTGCATAAGCGCGTTCAGTGTTGAGCAATCATGACAATAAAAGGCAAGGCTGAGGATTTCTCATCATTCACAAACGAATGGCCTGACGATGACGCTTACTCTGCCTGACCGGGCGTTATTAGTCAAGTTGTTTTATCAGAAGAGCGACAATGCCAAGTGCTGCCCTTCGTGAATTCCGGCGATTGAAAACGTTACGAAGAGGACCCATGAGCATAACTAACTTACGGAAAATGATTGAACGATTTGAATCTACCGGAATTCTACGAGGGCAACCAGGCCGGGGACACAAACGAATCAGGCAGCAACACGTTGAAGAAGTTGCAACTGCTGTTGTGGAACAGGAGATGACTATTGTGCAGGGTACCAGCAGTGCACACGCAATAACACGCCAAACAGATATCCCATATTCGACGGTGAGGAAAATATTGCAGAAGATATTGACATTTTATCCCTATAAGCTCACACCTGCTTGACAATTGCTTCCTGGAGATGAACGTACCCGAACTGACTTTTCGGTGAGATTTTTAGCACGTATGGAAGTGGATGATGCATGGCCCATGGCAAAATTTATGGAGTGACGAGGCACATTTTTATTTGAATGGTGATATCAATACCCACAACTGCTGTATTTGGGCTGCATCAAATTCACAAGTGTGTATGCCAACTCCTATGCATTCACCGAAACTAACAGTATGGTGCGGCTTTACTGCTTCTTTCATCATCGGCCCGTACTTTTTTGAAGAAATCCGACCCCGTGGACCGGTGACTTGTTCCGTCAATTCTGCCAGGTATGCCGATATGCTTGAGAATTTTGTGATACCACGATTGCAGGAAAAGGGTTGTCTGGATTCTACCATTTTTATGCAGGAAGGTGCGCCACCGCACATCGGACGTCAGGTGAAGCAGATCTTGCGAGAACGTTTTTCAGACATGAGAATAATTAGTCGTGCATTTCCCATGGTATGGCCACCCAGGTGGCCTGATCTCAACCCTTGTGATTTTTGGTTATGGGGATATTTGAAAAGCCTTGTGTATCAAGCACATGTTCCTGACCTCTCAACCTTAAAGGATCAAATAACGTTACATATCAGACTAATTAATGCAGATATGCTGCGAGCTGCCGTAGAAAATGTCATGTACCGCATGCAGCTATTGGAACAGCACACTGGTGGTCATATTGAAACACATTTGGAATTAAAACTAAAACATTGTTTATTGTTGTTACTAAAGTTGGTTTGTACGGTATTTGTTCATTTGACAATTAGGTATTCATTGTTTTCTTGAAATAAGCGCCCCCTATGGCGACTTTTGGTACTATTTTTTTTTTTTTTTTTTGCGGAAATCGAAACTGCATGTTCCACTAAGTATATACACCAAAATGTACTGCATTTGGCCTAATAGAATTCCCACTAGCGAGCTCTGAACACCTCACATTATTTCTTGCCCACCCGATATTTAAATACCTTGGAAGCAATGCGACATGCAAATTAGTTAGGGTACCAACCATTTTGTCTAAGTACAATTGGAGAGGGGTACGAAAAAGTCGGTTGTTACATGCTAATTATTCAAATTTTAAAATTATTTCTTTCCAGTCTGTTAAAAAGAAAGGGTGCTACTTACTTACTTTTCAAACCTGCTTATCCATTAGTGTCGCGGGGGCAGCAGCCCTATGGAGGATCTCCAGCGATCGCGATCTTCCGCCATCAGGCGCATGTCCTCCCTGGTAACATCCAAGCGACTCGAACCCAGATTCTCCATGTAGTCTAGCCACCTGGTTCTAGGCCGACCCCTCGGTCTCTTACCCACCGGCTTGGAAAATAACAATTGCCTAGGAAGACTAGTTTGCGGCATCCGTATCACGTGGCCATACCAGCGCAACCGAGATCTCTCGATGCAGAGAAGTAGCGGTTCAACACCTAAAGATTCTCTTATTGCCCTGCTGTACACTCTTATCTAGTAGGGTAACACCTGCCACGCCTCTCAGAAATCTCATTTCGGCCGCTTGTACCCAAGCCTCATGACCATAGGTGAGAACGGGGACAAAGATAGATTTGAAGACTGAGAGCTTGGCTTTGATACCCAGCTCGCGTTTCGTTACCACGGATCGCCACAGTTCATATCTGACACAGCTTGCTGCACCGGACATTGATGAATATTGCAAAACACCTCGTATATACAAAATTTGTCGGTTATAACTTTTTAAGTGAAAATTATGCTATCATTCCAACTATTTTGGCCGCCACTGTATGTTAAAATAATTAGTATATGTAATGCTACAGATTATTTTAGCTTTAGTAATTTTTATTATTTTTTCTTTTTTAGGCATGGCTACAAAGGAAGGTGTAGTAATGCTTGCGTCCACAAATAGATCCGAGGTTCTGGATAAGGTTTGTTGGTTTAAAGCTTTTTTTTCAGATACAAATTGAATTTTTCAGATTACCAATCAAGATTACTTTTCTAGGCTCTCCTTCGTCCAGGACGGTTTGATCGGCATATTTTAATTGATTTACCAAATATTCAGGAAAGAAAAGAAATAATAGAACAGCATCTGAAGCCACTAACTCTTAAAAAAAAGCCCGAAGATTATTCTCCTCGTTTAGCTCAGCTAACACCAGGATTCAGTGGTAATGCTTTTTTATATATACACACACAGGCCAATTAATTAGAAACCCGTGATGAATTATTGTACTGATATGTAAGCGGAGTCACAGGTCAGAAACGGTTGTGATATGCAAATGAATGCAATCATGTGAGGTACATGCTCATTCCAAGCTGCAGGTACAGGGTAGGAACAAGCTGCAGCTGCTCAAGTTGAGCAAAATGGGGAAAACAGCAGACCTGTCTGAGTTCCAAAAAGGAGTTATTGTGGGAGCCCGTCTAGCTGGAGCTACCATTTCCAGGAAAGTGCAACTGACCGGTATCTCAAAAGGTCAGGTGTCTAAGGTGTTCAATGTGTGGAAACGGAATCCACAAGAGTTGTCGAAACGGCAGAATTGTGGATCATGAACAATCAACACAGACAGCGACCGGCGGCACCTGAGACGGATTGTGCGGCAAAACCGAAGGTCGGAGGTGGAGCAACTGACGGCAGACTTCAATGAAGCAGCATCGCAACCCGTCTCCTCCAGAACAGTGTGCTGAGAGTCGAAGCGAATAGGGATGGGAAGTCGCATGCCAGTGAGGAAGCCCCTGGTGTCAGCAACAAACCGGAAAGTTCGCCTGCAGTGGTGTAAAGAACACTGTGACTGGATAGTAGACGACTGGAAAAAGGTGATGTGGTCGGACGAGTCACGTTACACATTGTTTTGCACCAATGGCCGGCAGAGAATTTGACGGCAGCAACACAGTTCAAGCTGCAGGAGAAGGTGTCATGGTATGTTTTGTTTGTATGGCAAGGGTCCCCTGATATTCCTTGACAGTCGGGTGAAAGCCAAAGACTACTGGAACATTGTTGCAGATCAAGTCTATCAACAATGGTGCATTTGTACCCAAATGGTGACGGGTTCTTCATGGATGACAATGCTACTGTCCATCGAGCAAGAATTGTTCAGAAGTGGTTTTCTGAACACGACACTGAGTTGCAACATCTGCCGTGGCCAGCACAAAGTCCGGATTTGAATCCAATCAAAAATGTTTGGGACATGTTGGAAAGAGACATTTGTCGAAGGCATCAGCTTCCATCTACTCTGCAGGACCTGAAGGTCTCTCTATTGAATGCCTTACCTGCATTACAACACCTTGTAGAGTCCATGCCAAACCACGTATGTTCTGTAATTACAGCCAAAGGAGGGTGAGTACTATATTAACGAAGGTTTCTAATTCATTGGCTGGTGTGTGTAATGCAGGGTGAATACAAAAGTCTGAACCCCCCTTTTATTTTTTGAACCGAAGCAGATATGTCAATTTTGATGAATCCAAATGAATAGGAAGTTGTGGGTGGCCTATCCCATGGTGCACTTTTCCTCATCCCAAATATGCAAATTAGGATACATTCAAAATTTATCTCAAAAACCGTAAGGGATAGAGAAAAAAACCCAAATGCAAACTTGTTCAGCATAAAAAAACAAACAAAACAAAAAAAAAATCATCCAAATTGGACCAACCAATCACCCACAATCACCTGGCGAACTGTTTGTATCTTACAAACAGTCACAATGCGCAAAGAAGTTACTTCAAACAGTTTAAAAAAAAAGTTAATCAACAAAATGCTCGATGTGATGACCGTAGTCACCATAACATATTTGGCACGGAACCTAACTGACGCCAAAACATTGGCAAGCATGGCTGGTGTCACTCTCGGCACGCTTCCTGGATTTGTTGAACCAGATCCTCCAGTGAGGCGGGCTGCGTAGCATAAACCTTGTCCTTCAGGTATCCCCACAAGAAAAAGTCAAGTGGTGTAAAATCAGGGAAGCGGAGTGTCCAACGAACTGGTCCTCCTCGGCCAATCTATTGTTGTCCAAACAACTCACTTAGACGCTCACGAACGACCAACTCGTAATGTGGAGGAGCTCCATCATGCTGAAACCACGTGCGCTGATATGAGGCCAATGGCAAATTGCCAATGAAGCCTGTGACTACCACGTTGAGAATTTCAGCCCGGTAGCGTTCTGAAGTAAAAATATGGTCCAACCACAGTGTCACTGTACAATACTCATTTCCAAAAAAGTTCGGACAGTGCAACATATAAGAAGAACTCCAACACATTTGTTTGGATTATTGCATTGCCATTTATTTCAACGCATTACAATACATAAACAATAAATTAGGCATGGGATCACATATCTTATATGCTTAAACAAAGATACACGTGGTTTTCCTGTTTGGCACGTGCAACACACTCCCAAAAAAGTTGGGACAGTACGGCGTTTACCACGGTGTGGCGTCACCTCTCCTCTTGATGACATACTGTAATCTTCTGGGCATCGATGACACCGTAACCGGAATTCTGTCCCATTCCTGTTGGATATAGGTTTTCAGCTGTTCAACTGTCCGGGGTCGTCGCTGTCGTAGTTTTCGTTTAATAATACGCCAAACGTTTTCTATAGGCGACAGATCCGGGCTGCAAGGGGGCCAATCCAACATACGAATGCGCTGCCGACGTAGCCATGCAGAAGTTATGCGCGCTGCATGCGGTCTGGCGTTGTCTTGTTGAAATATACACTGACGTCGTCCAAACAGGCGCCTCTTAGATGGCACCATAGCTTGTTCCAGGATCTGTATATACGCTTCAGCATTGACGGTGCCATTGCAGATGTGCAAGTCTCCCATTCCATGGCCACTAATACAGCCCCAGACCATGACAGACGGTGGTTTCTGTACCGAACGCCTGTAGCACGCGGGAATATCCTTTTCGTCTTTGGTCCGGAGTGTACGGCGTCCATTATTTCCGTAAACAATCGTAAAGGTTGATTCATCGGACCACAATGTGTTCTTCCAGCGTGCTTGGGACCAATTGCGATGGGCTCTAGCCTATATCAGACGGCGACGTTGCTGTCGTTTGTCGATGTATGGCTTCCGTCGTGCACAGTATAACTTAAGTTTGCATTTGTGGATGCACCGACGTACAGTATTTGACAATAATGGCTTCCCGAAGAAATCACGGGTCCACGTGGCTATGTTCGTAATCGCAGCATTCCTATGTGTGATGCAGTGACGTCGGAGGATCCGAAGAGCTCGAGCATTCAGAATAGGTTTTCTACCTTGGCCTTTCTGAACTGTGATCTCACCACTATCTCGGTAGCGCTTGATAATATTCTGTACTGTAGATGATGACAGGTTAAATCTTCTGGCTATTGCACGCTGAGAAACGTTGTTTGTGAATTCTTGAATGATTCGAACACGAAGATCTTCGCTAACTGGCTTGCCTCGACCCATCGTTCCGAATAAGTTGCCTGAACGACGGATGGCAACTGTTATTTATACGGAATGTAGTACGATGTCATCATTCTAGATTATTCCACTAGTAACGGCGCTTTCTACAACGTATGTCCCTACTATTTTGGAACGTGTTGCAACACCCCCATTCAAAATGAACATCCCGGCCACGATACAAAATGTTTTGGTGCACACCGTATATTTATGGCATTTCATAAACGTATCTGCTATTTTGTATTCGCGAGAAAGTTTTGTTACATCATTTCTTTTGGTTTTTCTATATATTTTGCACTGTCCCAACTTTTTTGGAAATGACTATTGTAATACTGAAGGGTTGGTGTGCACTGGGTAATATTTTTCTTGACTTTTCCTCTTCACACAAGTCTCTGCCACCCACGAGGGACTCTGCTAGAACCTCAACGAGGCATATTTTTGTCATCGACTGTATAAACTTAGAATTTCAGTATTTTTGAACACGAACTTTTTGCTTATTTTGGGACGTTCCCACATGTGTAAAAACAACGACAGAAACCAGAAGGTAGAAAATTCCCTGACGTCACTTCCTGCTTTCATCTTTCTGCCCAACAGAAAGCTGCTGTATTTTCGAGTTGGATTGAGTCACAGCCTACACAGATAGCAGAATTTCCTTTTGGGCAGAATGAAGTGACGTACAAAAAATCTTCTGCTTTGTGGTTTCTGCCATTGATTTACGCACGTGGGAACCACGCTTTACGCTTGCAAATTAATAAATATTTAACTATTTCAATTTCAGGAGCTGACTTAGCAAACGTGTGCAACGAAGCTGCTCTTCATGCTGCACGTAATAACGAATCTTACGTAGATTCTCATAATATCGAATATGCCGTGGAGCGAGTTATTGGTGGTAAGCCTAATTTAAAGTGCGATGTTCTGAAAAAAGGAAAGATGACAAAACAGTAAAAACATGAAACCCAAAAATAGCTCATTTTCAGGGTCTGAAAAAAGGACTCACGTCATGTCACCAGAAGAAAGAGTCATGGTTGCTTATCACGAATCTGGGCATGCTCTTGTGGGATGGTTGTTAAAACATACAGATGCGTTGTTAAAGGTAAATGCTTTGCTTATGACAAAAATTTTTATTTATTTAATCTCTGTAAGAAACTAGTTGTCTATGCACACACACTGCCCAGTGAATTAGAAACCCGTGATGAATTACTGTACTGATATGTAAAGCGGGGTCACAGGTCAGAAAGGATTTTGATACGCAAATGAATGCAATCATGTGAGGTACATGCTCATTCCAAGCTGCAGGTACAGGGTAGGAACAAGCTGCAGCTGCTTAAGTTGAGCAAAATGGGGAAAACAGCAGCTGGAGCTACGATTTCCAGGAGAGTACAACTGACCCCTATCTCAAAAGGTCAGGTCTCCAAGGTGTTCAATGCGTGGAAACGGAATCCACAAGAGCTGTCGAAACGGCAGAATGTGGATCAAAAACAATCAACACAGACAGGGACCGACGTCGTCTGTGACTGATTGTGTGGCAAAACCGAAGGTCTACTGTGGAGCAACTGACGGCAGACTTCAGTGAAGGATCATCGCAACCCATCTCCTCCAGAACAGTGTGCCGAGAGTTGAAGCGAATAGGGATGGGAAGTTGCATGCCAGTGAGGAAGCCCCTTGGTGTCGGCAACAAACGGAAAGTTCGCCTGCAATGGTGTAAAGAACGGTGTGACTGGACAGTAGACGACTGGAAAAAGGGGATGTGGTCGGATGAGTCACGTTCCACATTGTTTTGCACTGATGGCCGGCAGAGAATTTGGCGGCAGCCCCACGAAGCGATGGACCCCTCATAAGTTGGTATGGGCCATGGAGGAGGTGTCATTGTATGGGCCATGTTTTTTTGGCATGGCAAGGGTCCCCTAATATCTCGGGTGAAAGCCAAAGACTACCTGAACCATTGTTGAAGATCAAGTCCATCCTGCAAATGGTGACGGGTTCTTCAAAGACGACACTGCTACTGTCCATCGAGCAGGAATTGTTCAGGAGTGGTTTTCTGAACACGACACCGAGTTGCAACATCTGCCGTGGCCAGCGCAAAGTCCGGATTTGAATCCGATCGAGAATGTTTGGGACATGTTGGAAAGAGACATTCGTCGAAGACATCCGCTTCCGTCTACTCTGCAGGACCTGAAGGTCTCTCTGACGAATGCATGGTCTGCAATTATCTTACCTGCATTTCAACACCTTGTAGAGTCCGTGCTAAACCGCGTATGTTCTGTAAGTACAGCCAAAGGAGGGTCATATTGAACTAAGGTTTCTAATTCATTGGCTGGTGTGCGTATTTAATATACTGGGTGTCCAAAAAGTCTGGTAACATTGCAGATATCTCAAAGCTGCCAGGTAGGCCAGATTTGATGAGTGTGGTTTTTAGGTAATGGGGCGTGCCGCCTTCGGTAATTCATTGCAGGACTCAAATTTGACACTGACTCCCAAATTTAAGATCATCCATTTGCTAACTCGAAAACTATTAAAGATAGAGAAAAATTTCCAATTGGTACCTTGTAGAGCAACACCACATTAATCTAAAGACAATTTTTAATCACACCCTTCCCCTTGATTAAAAGATTTTGAGAAAATGGCTGAGAAATGTGGTGGAGGCCATCTAGTGTGATGTTGTTATTATCCACAAACCACTTAGTTATTTGGTGTGGCAATGTTATTGTTCAGAAGCCACACAGTTGCAGTGGCAGCTTTATGGCATAGTCCATTGTTCTGCTGAAAGAGACATGGGGCTGTTCCTTAAAAACACCACAAGGTAGGCATTCACGATAGGCCTCAGTTCATTGTCCAGAATGTTCAAATACCTATTGGTATTCATCGTGACCTTTACAGCACTTTACGGTCGCAGTAGTCGAGTTTGGTGGGTCGTCGACTTCGGGGAGTATTTTCTTTTCCCACAAACAGGCAACAAGGAACAAGCTGGAACGTTGTCACGACGGAAAAACCTTTTCTAGCTGTGCCAAAGTTCTGCTTTCATGTCAATATCCATTTTCTCATGTCAGTCTGGTCTCTTTATCGATTCGCTTGAGGAGATCAGCTTTAAATGCTCTTTCTGATCTCGTGACATCAGGTCAGGTATGAATTTGGTAGCAGCCCATTGCATGTTCCGTTGTTCAGTCAAGATTGCATGGAAGTCGTTCAAAGATCAGCTTACGTAAACAATTTGTGTAAAATAAACTACTTACCGTATTTATTCTACTATAACGCGACCTCTTATATAACGCGACTCCACTTTTTCGGCCCAAAAAATCGGCAAAAATCCTATCCTCTTGTATAATGCGACCCCCATTTTTGACTCCTCGCGAGAAATAAAATGTACAAAGTTATACAGAAAAAAATCTTTATTTTTAAATAGTCTGGATATTTAATATTCAAAAACCTTCAAAATCCGATTCATCTGTGTCTTCGAACAGGTCTTTCCAATCTTCCTCAGTTAATTTGACATCTGTATCCCAGTCTTGCAGTTTGGAAGTTTATAGCCCTACATTGATATGGAAAGCTTTCACACTCGCACATTGACAAAAAAACACAACAGTACATCAATTTTCTTAATAAAAAGACAAGTAATCTTTATTCAGTTTAATATTTTCACTACATAAGCTTTCTTGTAGGCTTTGGTTTGAGGCAGTTTGGAAGTAGGCCTATTTAGAAGTATCGATGTTTGGGAGAAGTTATTATCGATGTTGTTAACGATGTTGTTATTATCGACGATCGGCCGCAGTCGTCGGAGGGCTGATTTTTATCCTCTAGTATAACGCAACCCAGCAAATTTAGATGCTTTTTTAGGCCAAAAAAATTCGCGTTATAGTAGAATAAATACAGTATCTACAATCCAACATTAGGAGGATATTCGTTAGGTTCACAATGTACCCGTGCAGATGTCTGTATAACTGACTGTAGGTATGCTATTCCTATGTTCTGGAAACTTGTGAACAGAGTTCGTATGCATACTTTTTTATTTTAGATCCCAAAGCTTGGATTAAATACAGTCGAGCATCGATATCTCGAATTTCACGGGAATAGAAATAAATTCGAGATATGGAGGGTTACTTTTAAATGAAGATTTTGATGTTAATAAAGGTACTGTGAGAGTACAGAGAACAATGGGAGATAAAATGGTACGTGTATAGAAAGGTATGCTATGTACAAGTGGTGCCACTAGCTTCAGAAACGCAGAAACTGCACATTTTTAAACCTTTCCTACGCAACAGAGACTTCCCCACAAGATCGAAAAGATTTTTTGTGAAATTTTTTTGTAATGCACGAGAATCGCCTAACTATAACAGAAGTGATGTCATATTCTCTTTGCTTTCGTACGGAAAAAATTTTCATAACGAAAACATCTTAAATCTCTAATGCACTATTCACTTTTCGACATAGTCTCCATCTTTTTCCACGCATTGTACCAATGCCTGACAAGTCGAGTGAACGCGTCGGAGAGGAATTCCGGGGTTGTTGTCGACACCGAGACCGAACGGCAGGTTTCACCTCGTCGTCAGAACGCAACTCATGCCCCTTAAGGTGCTCTTTCCTCTTTGAGAAGCGGTGAAAGTCGCAAGGTGCAAAGTCTTTCATTTTTGAACTGCAGTTTTTCATCTTTGAACTGTAGGCGCTGCAACCCCCTCTGAAGTGTGGCGATCGTGTGCGGACGGGCGTTAACATACTGCAAAAGAGGATCCAAAGCTGCCATTCAATCCTCGTGTCGACGACAACCCCGGAATTCCTCTCCGACGGGTTCACCCGACTAGTTCACGCGTTGGTACAATGCGTGGAAAGGGATGGGGACTGTGTTGAAAAGTGAATAGTGCATTACATAGAGGAGAAATGGGAGTATCAGATACAAAAAGAATTTTGAAAATCGGTTAAAAAATAAAAAAGTTACAGTCATGGAGACATTACTTTTCAGCCCACCCTCGTATTTAAATTCTACAGGTATACTTTAGTTTTCCTGCCCAAGAGTCTGATACTTTTTGTACACACCTTGTATGTTGTAAATAAAGACTCGATAGCCAAATGTTTAATGTGTTTATTAAATTGGAGTATTGTATACTTTTAAAAATCCTACAAGACTTTATAACATAAACATGGTTTATTTTAGATCTCCATTGTGCCTAGAACAAATAAGGCATTAGGATTTGCCCAATACCTTCCGACTGACCAGAAACTTTACAGCAAAGAAGAAGTAAACAAAACAAATTAATAAAAAGTAAAAACCTTAGCATAATTTCTTGAGGTCTGAGAGAATTTTTTTTTTTTATTTCATTTTATTCTAGTTATTTGAAAGAATGTGCATGGCTTTAGGAGGAAGAGTAGCTGAATCTCTTACTTTTAATAAAGTGAGCACAGGTGAGTAAGCATATAAAGAATTCCTTAAGTAGATGAAAGGCGAAGAATTGCAATTATAATCGGACGTGATTGCTTTGAAGTTAGTTTGGAATCCGATTTAAGTCTGCTTAGAAATTTCAGGACCACTTTTGATGGAGTTTTCATATTCTCTGTCTAACATTGGAGAATAGGCAGCCTCGACAGCCGCAATTAGAGTAGAGTCCGCTTATAAGAGTCGACTCAGGAACAGAGAAAATCGCTCTTATATCCAGACTGCTCTTACAACCGGACCACACCTAAACAATAGAATAGATGGTACACGGTCATTTGGCCGACAGACATTTGACCGACGGACATTTGACCGAACGACATTTGACCGAACGGACATTTGGCCGAACGGACATACAGTCTAGGTTGTCTAACGGCCGGTTGCAACAACGTCAGTTAAAACTAACTCTTCGTTATAGTCCCGTTTAAAATTTTTTGCGTTGCATCAAGAGAGTTTAAGGCTTAACCAGACGTTAAGTGGCAGTTTAACTTAAACGCTCGATGACCACGGTTTAAGTCCATGATTAGCGAAGCAAAACGGCATTCCGAAATAGAATTATATATTAAACTAATTGGATAAACTAATTATCAAACAGGTAAATGGATAAGATAATTGTACAAATTATTTGGATAAACTAAATGGATAAGCTATTTGGATAAGTTAATTGGAAAGCCATTTGAATAGCTATTTGGATAAGTCATTTGAATAATTATCAAGCAGCTGTTTGGATAAGCTATTTGGATAAGCTAAATGGATAAGATAATTGTATAAACTATTTGGATAAGCTAATTGGATATGTTAAATGGATAAGCTAATTGGATAGGCTAAATGGACATGCTAATTGGATAAGTTAATTGGATAAGCTATTTGGATAAGCTAATTATCAAACAACTATTTGGATAAGCTAATTATCAAACAACTATTTGGATAAGCTAATTGGATAAGCGATTTGAATAGCAATTTGGATAAGCTAATTATCAAACAGCTATTTGGATAAGTTCCTGGATAAGCTAGTTTGATAGCTGATTGGGTATGCTATATGGATAAGCTAATTTTCAAATAGCAATCTGGGGATGCTAATTATCGAACAGCTAAACGGATAAGTTAATATTATCAAAGAGCTAATTGAAAAAGTTAATGGGTATGTTAATTGGATAACTAGTTGGATAAGCTAATTTTCAAATAGCAATTTGGATAAACTAATTATCAACCAGCTAAATTGATACCCTTTTTGGATAATGTAGTTATCAAACAGCTAATTGAAAACAATCAGCCATGTTGACCGGAAGTTTAATTGGAGCAAAACGAACTAATCATATTCCTTGTTACTCAAATTACATCCAGTTAGCTAACTGAGACTTAACTAGGCTTGGTGCAACATTTCCCGGTTAAAGGACTTAACCGATCGTTAACTAACCGAAAGTTAGGGTAGTTTTAACTGACGTTGTTGCAACCGGCCTTAAGATGGTCTCCTCCAAGACAGACTAAAATTATAACGGTTGAAAATTATGTCGCCCGGATTTGGGAATAGGCTTTCCCATGTTAAATTGTATGCCTATAACAGACTCCTTATAACAGTCACAACCTTATAAAGGACCAAAAAATGTGGTCCAAAGACTGCATGGTAACCTCCTTAACGGACTTTACGTTCGTTAATGGACCTTGTTCGTGAGTAACATACCCTCGATTAAGGCATCATTGCTCATTAATGAACGATTTTTACATATAATTTTTTCTTTTCGTACTGAAATTTTAAAGGCATTTTTATATTAAATTTTAGATTATGTTATAAATTTAACTTAATCCACAATTTAATATAAAAGTGTTTTTTTTTTTTTGTTTTTTTTTAATAAACTCATTTTTCAGTATCTGCAATTTTATTCTCGTACCCAGTGGCGGTATTGCAATTTTCCTTTTTTTCTTCTTTGCAAACATTTAGTGGCCATGTATTATAAAAGCAAGCGGTGCTATTTATTGTAATGTTTAAATTTAAATTAATTATGATTCAAGAATTTAAAGTTTTGATGGAAAAAATATTAAAGATCATTTTATTTATGTTGGGGATTCCCCGTTGGGATTCCCTATCGGGGATTTACCATTCCTTACGAGTGTCAGTAGCGCGTGATTATTTATAACAGTCTTGACTGATATACGTTAGAACAGTCAAGACCGTTATTCCCAAAAAGGACTACTTTTATAAAGGACCCTATTCATGTCGCCCTTGGAAGACCGTCTTAGACAGCCTGGACTGTATGACCAAACGGAAATTTAACCGACGGAGAAATGCCTGCATTTCACCGACATTTGGACATTAGACGTAAAGAGATGTTATCAGCAATATATTTCATTTAATAGGAAAAAAAATGCTTTCAGGAGGTTATTTCGTATAACAAATCTTATGAGACAAATCTGTTTAATTCTTTCTACTAAGCAAGCATATTGGATGGACCCAAGGTAATCTAGAATAACAGGTAGGTCCAGTTTGTCAGAAGTGCTTAACGCGCCTGCGTATTGTGACGTCACGGGATGACTTATGGCTTTACTTCCGGCGTGTGCGGCAGCCATTATTCTGGTCACAAAAGAAAACGTTTTCACGTAAAAAAACAAAACTCTTAGGTTGATTTCTGAAGAAACGTTTATTTGTAAACTTACTATTTTATAAATTAAAATTTCCTAATGCCTGCATAAATAAAGTTATTAAGAAATAATATCGAAATTATCATCTGTCTCTTAACTGCCAACGGTTCCGACAAATCTTAACGAGGAATGATAACTAGGCCTAATGATAATGAGAAATACGTTATCGTCCTTGTCTCTGTGTTCGCTTAACTACCCGCACATTGCGCGATGAGTGAACATGAGACCAAGGTAAATGACACCCACTCCCCTTCTAACGAACTGATATATAACCCTTTTTCTATTTAGTCTCAGTAAATTTCACTTACCTTGGTCGCATGATCAGTTATCGCGCGATGTGCTGATAGTTAACATCAACCCTGTGTTCACATTAGAAAGATAATACGTAAGTACGTTTTACAATAATTATAAATTACGTAAATCCCTTCATATAATGGCATTATTATTTAATTAAAATATATAGTAGAAAGAATGAGAATTGTGAAGGAAATGAACGAGTCGTCGAGTGTGGCTATCGCACGACTGCTTTCATTGCCGCCATGTTTTAGTTTCTGTTGAGGTTTCGATTTAGCGGGTGTAGGTTTCGATGTATTCTAGTGACGTCAAAATACGCTTGCCCAGTAAGGCAATTTTTACTACTTCCGGCAAACTGACCCCCACCTTGTTCTAGGTCACCTTGGTATGGACCTATAAAACTATTCTTTTTAAATAAAGGTTTGTTTTCATATCGTTAGGTAGGTTAAGATGGGAACCAGACAAAATGCAACTCAGGATCTTGTATCATGAAATAATTTCAATTCTTTTCCTGTATGTCTTTTTAAATGAATATTTTATTTCTACAGAATGAGATACTCATTAGCGATGGGCAATATTTGATATTAGTATTGTGGTATTAAATGTTTATTCCATACACATCAGGTTTCTGTCCTGCTTTATGAGGAGACATAAAAATTCTAATATCTGATGCAAAAAACAAAATGTTTTCAGGAGCAAGCATATGGTATGGTACCGTATATACTCGCATATAAGCCGACCTGCGCATAGGCTGCCCCCCTGTTTTTGAGCCCAAAAAGTGGAAAAACGCCTTGACCCGAGCATAAGCCGAGGCAAAAAAGGAAAAAAAGAATGCAACACTTGAGGGAAAAAATTTTTTATTACAAAAAGAATAAATTTATAATAAGAACATCAAAATAATATATTTTAATTATAACCGTATTAAAACATTCTTGGACTAAATTCAAGTTTTGGGCAAACTTCCGCCCCTAGGCCTATCTCAGTTTGCGTTCAAATTCGAACCCATGATTACCTTGACCCCCTTAAATTGTTTTACACACAATTTGGATCACCCTATATAATCTTTAAAATTACAACGCTTAACAGATACAATAAAATTATTTGAAGAATTTTATATTTTATAAACCATTTTTCGATCGTGGTTTCAATTTTCTTTCGATAATTTTTCAGCAGGCCTATCGCATTTTTATTTTAGTTATGTATTTTTGATTTGATTTTTGGTTGTGGAAATCGATTCCCGATCTTTTTTTGTGTATGTAATAATATATTTTAATAATAACCATATAACTTTATTTATTAAAACATTCTTGGACGATTTTCAAGACGCACTTGGCAAGAACACGATAGTAGGCTATCGATGTTCAAAAGGCACGCGGCAGTTTGGGGCACACATCCACGGGGCAAATCACCAGACCCTAGAGCATTTGCTTTTAACAATGGAAAAGTGGATGGAAAAAGGAGGAAAAAGACGTGAAATACTGCACTGTATGTTGTTTATAATTGAACAATGTGCTGTTAAGACCTATTAAATTTCATATGCTAGTGCTTGGCGATAGTATCGATGGTAGCTCGTGTATCGATGTTCAAAAAGTTTCGAAATCGAATTTTTTAGTCTTCTTGAATCTTCGATGTTCCATTTTGAATACCATAATTGTTTAGATTTATGTATTTACATTATGTATTGCAATGAGAGAACATGTAAAATGCGCTGGTTTCGTTTGAAGCCCACATATTTTTTCCAATATGGCCGCCATAGCCTTTTAGAGATTATCATTATGCTGCAAAGAGAGAGAATACTTTTATCTTATCAGAAATTTATGCAGTGAAAGGGTTAATAAATGAAATCTAAACGGATTAATAAATAAAATTATTGCTTAGTTTTTTGTAAACTCCACTTATAAGACTTTTCATCAACGCTGACCCGTGCATAGGCCGAATGTGGTTTTTAGGGGCCATTTTTTGGAAAAAAAAATCGGCTTATACGCGAGTATATACGGTATCTATAAAATTATTCCTTTTTTGTAGGTCTTTTTAAATAAATGTTTGTTTTCATAACGTTAGGTGGGTTAAGATGGGAACCGGACAAAATGCAACTCAGGGTAAGATGGGAAACTCAACTGGTAATGGGTTGAGTATTTCTGACATTTTTCACTGTAGAGTTCATTTTCAGAGTTTCCAATGATATTGACACTCTACCTGAATATCTGATATATATAGTGCATGGTGTAATTGTTTTTTTTGGAATTATAAAACATTTTTTCCCATTAAATGAATTATATTGCCGAAAACATCTCGTTACGTCGAATGTCCAAATGTCGGTGAAATGCAGGCATTTCTCCGTCAGTTAAATTTCCGTTCGGTCATATGTCCGTCGGCGAAATGTCCGTCGGTGAAATGTCAGTTCGGTCGAATGTCCGTTCGGCCAAATGTCCGTTCGGTCAAATGTCCGTTCGGTCAAATGTCCGTTGGTCAACTGTCCGTCGGTCAAATGTCCGTCGGCCAAAAGACCGGGTACCAGAATAGACACTTGAATTTTTAAGATCGTTTATTAAGATATTTCACCTGACAATTTCGCATAGTTTAATACATACTGAAATTAAGAACAGAAGAAATCTGTCATTTTAGTTTGTGAAAAAATTAAAATATATACCAGATGCTCAAATTAAATCCGGTGATGATGAAATCCGGTCCGAGATGTTAAAGGCCTTAAATCAGGATGGTATCCTGTGGCTGACTCGAGTGTGTCAGGTTGCTTGGATATCTGGACAGGCCCCTAAGCAATGGCAGACAGGAATTGTGATCCCTATCTTCAAAAAGGGAGATCAGAGAGATTGCAACAACTATCGAGGCATCTCTTTGCTCAGCATTCCTGGGAAAGTGTACGCTAAGTGTCTGGAGAAGAGAAGTCGGGAAATAGTCGACTCCAAACTGTCGGGGGAGCAGTGTGGTTTCCGACCTGGCCGAAGCACGACGGATCACATCTTTGCTCTAAGGCAAATCTTGGAGAAATCCTGGGAGTATGCAAAAGAGGTCTACGCTTGCTTTGTGGACCTCGAAAAAGCATATGACAGAGTTCCTCGGGAGAAGCTCTGGCAAGTGTTGCAAGAGTATGGAGTGGATGGGCAATTACTGGTTGCTATCATGTCTCTGTACGAAAGCCCTGAGATGTGTGTCGGGATAAATGGCATTAAGTCAAGACCGTTCACCGTGGGTGTTGGACTCCGCCAAGGGTGCGTACTGTCGCCCATCTTGTTCATTATCTTTATGGACTGGATAGACAGGAGCAGCCGAGGCGATGAGTGTGTTTGTGTGGGTGACTGCCTGGTGGAGAGGTTGCTCTTTGCGGACGACCTTGTCCTGCTTGGGTCTTCTCGCACGAACCTTCAGCATGCACTAGACCGGTTTGCAGCCAAATGTGAAGAAGCTGAGATGAAGATCAGTGTGGCTAAAACCGAAGTTCTGGTTCTTTCAAGACAGCCTGCTCAGTGCGCTCTCCAAGTTAGGGGAGCCTCATTGAGACAGGTGGAGAAGTTCAAGTATCTCGGGATTGCATTCACGAGTGATGGACGGCAGGAGAAAGAATTGGATGCTCGGATCGGTGCAGCAAGCTGTGTCAGACGTGAACTGTGGCGATCCGTGGTAACGAAACGAGAGCTGGGTAACAAAGCCAAGCTCTCCGTCTTCAAATCTATCTTTGTCCCCATTCTCACCTATGGTCATGAGGCTTGGGTAATGACCGAAAGAGTGCGATCGCGGGTACAAGCGGCCGAAATGAGATTCCTGAGAGGTGTGGCAGGTGTTACCCTACTAGATAGAGTGTACAGCTGCACAATAAGGAAATCTTTAGGTGTTGAGCCGCTACTTCTCCGCATCGAGAGATCTCAGTTGCGCTGGTATGGCCACGTGATACGGATGCCGCAAACTAGTCTTCCTAGGCAGTTGTTATTTTCCAAGCCGGTGGGTAAGAGACCAAGGGGTCGGCCTAGAACCAGGTGGCTAGACTACATGGAGAATCTGGGTTTGAGTCGCTTGGATATTACCAGGGAGGACATGCGCCTGATGGCGGAAGATCGTGATCGCTGGAGATCCTCCATAGGGCTGCTGCCCCCGCGACCCTAACGGATAAGCGGGTTTGAAAAGTAAGTAAGTATGCTCAAATTAAATCAACCAATATCGCAAAAGTGCGGAATAATCATCGTTCAGAAGTGCGGCTTTGTTACTTGGATGATGCGACTTGAGGGACTTTAATCAACATTAATCGACAATCGTACAGTAAAGTGTACATTTGTTCAAGTGGGACGTAAGCAGTGCTTACACGATTCTCACCCTTCCGGAATAAACTCCACATGAAATACACTGAAATAGGCAAGAAGCCTGACTAACCAAAGAGGTCTTCCTCAATCAACATCAACAACCGATTGCTACAGTATATTCATTTTACGGACTGTAGTGACCAATCACAGAATGGATTGCAGCAACCAACCAACCACGGAGTTGTTCATACTCAAAGCTCTTACATGAGGACTAAAAGAGAAATTGGGTAAAAATAACACTCTTATAAGCGGATTACTCTTTTATCAAGACCTCTTATGTCCGGACTACCTTAGCATAGAAAATAGAGGGGAAATATTCGGGAACATGAGAAATTGCTCTTAAATCCGGACTACTCTTTTATCCGGTTCTCTTATGAGTAGACTCTACTGTACATTTTTTGTGGTCAATTAAGAAAATATCAAAGTGAAGTGAACATTAGATAGTGCCCCACTTTTTATGGGAACTGATGAACTGAAAAGTGGAATTACAAAATAACGTCTAATACAAAAATAACTCCTCCCAAAGATCGCTATTTTCAAATAGAGCCCATCAATATTGATGGTGTCGGCTTCCAAACTGCTTCGAACTACTGTCCTGATGAAATTCACAACGAAATTACTGTGTTTTACAGATTAAGTATACAGCATATACAGTGTCCAGTTCATTATACAATAAATTAATTCACTTTTTATTTGAATTTTTCGTCGCCAACATTTAATACGAAAACAACTTCTCCCAAAGATCACTACTTCCAAACTGCCTCGAACCAAAGCCTACAAGAAAGCTTATGCAGTCAAATTATGAAAAATGTTAAAATGAATAAACATTACTCGTATATTTTTGCACATTTTATTTCTCGCGAGGAGTCAAAAATGGGGAACGCATTATACAACCTGTGACAATAAAGTTCGGTGAATGACGGCATATTGAGAGTGGATTGCTCGCTTACATGAAACAGCAGTTACTATCCTTCAGAGTAATCCCTGCCGATGGTAATGCACTTCTGGGAACGCCTGTACAAGTCCTGGAAACTCCTGGCGTAGTCGTTTTTAGGGATAGCCTTCAGTTGGGTCGTAACATTACGTTGGATGTCTGGCCACTTCGGGGGGGCGTCTTCTACGGTGTTCCGGCCTCCTCGGAACCGTTTAAACCACTCATAAACACACTTCAAAGTAATAGCACTTTCTTTGTAAACTGTTGTCAGCATTTCACGAGTCTCTTTTGTTCGCTGATCCGTTTTGGGTTTCCACCGCGCGTACTACGCCTTCTCTCTTCAATGTCCTGTTTAAACACAGTAAACACACTCGCAGCGCTGATTCTCTCAAATTTGTTTAAAGATGTCTCTATATGTCTGGGGCAGGATACGACGATGGTGCACTCTTACGACCGTTAGCAATTTGACGTCATTCACCGAACTTTATTGTCACAGGTTGTACAAGAGGATAGCATTTTTGCTGTTTTTTTGGGCCGAAAAAGTGGAAACGCATTATACAAGGGGTCGCATTATAGTAGAGAAGTTACGGTAGTTACATTTTTCTATCCGGAATGTTTAATACCTATCCAGTAAACGATCTTCTATTGAAATAAAATGAATTAATACATCAGTGTATCAATATTTTTGATGGTGTTGCGTGTTTTCAACCTGTCCCAACTTGGGAAATGGGGTTTGTATTACTATCGGCCTACAGGGGTTGTAACGTTAGTTTCTGGACACATCTCGTATGTAAATTTGTCACCTTCCATCTTTGTTTCGTCCATTGTGTTAAACATGTTTTCTTTCTTTTTTTTATCTAATTGATTTTCTTATTACATTTTAGGGGCTGAGGATGATTTGAAGAAAATTACAAAACTTGCGTATAATCAGATTAAATCTTTAGGGATGAATGAAGTGGTTGGTTTGATCGCTTTTCCAGAGGAAGGAACTGGATTTGGAAAGAAGCCTTATAGCAAAAGACTAGCAGCAACAATTGATGAGGTAAAATTGCAGTCTTCCTCTAATGTACACATTTGCTTTTGAATTCAGATGTTCATATTTTAAAGAAAGTTATCTTTTTGCTTATAGGAGGCACGAAGATTAGTTGCTCAAGCGTACCTGCACACGGAAAAGCTGCTACAGGATAACAGAGATAAACTTAATCTTGTACATTCTATTAACAATTTTATATCGTATAATAGAGAGGGTTAGGCAGTTAAAGTTGAACGTTTTTGACCTTCAGCTTCTCTTCGAGATGCCTCTATGTTGTGTTCTAGTAACAAAGGTCTTGGGTCTACTGCGTTTACGCTCTTCAACGCTGCCAGTTTCATCAAACTTCTTGTTTACGTTCTTGATCGTTATCAACGAAGGTCTGGGTGTCCCAAACTTAGCTGCCATACGACGTTTCACTTCTGAGTAATTGTTGGTCTCCAAGTACAACCTCACACAATCTACCTTCTCTTTCAGACTCAATCGCTGCGCCGCCATCTTGATATGGATGATCCTCATGATTCGCACTTTTTTTGCATCCCCTGGCTCACATAACGCGCGCAATTATATATTAATCTGGGCCACCCTGTATATCAATGGATAAGCATAAGGAAGTTTCATTACTTTCCTTCTATGATTATGGTATCAGTAAGGTATTCAAAAGTACGAGATGTAGCCACGAGGAATTTTGCAAAAAGGTCAAAATCATTCGTTGTTGACTGCCTCAATCCTCTGTTTTAATGCTAAATGTTTTTTGTTAAGATTTTTTTTTTTTAATTCTTTGTACGTTGGTTATTCTTTCATAGTTAGCAGAAACACTTCTGAAGAAAGAAGTCCTCAATTACGATCAAATAGTTGAATTAATTGGGCCACCTCCACACGGAGAAAAAAAGTTAATTGGAATGATGGATTTAGATTCATTTATTGATGACAAAAAGCACTCGTCCAAAAGAACTTTGGAAGCAGACATATGTTCCCATTAAATATTAATTGTCAAGTAAATAACAAAATTTTAGATGCAGTTTAATCTAAAGGCTAAAAAATTTTGTGAGACATTTTTAAAGTTTGATTTTTCTAGGAGAGTAGAAATATTATTTATTTCGTGTTAATAATTTTATAAATAATCAGTGAATAAAATTTTTGTCAAACTTTTCCCCATTTTATTCATTTGTTCACTAAAGAAAATAGATTTACACGAGGATCGAGGCATAAGTCACGGCAACTATTCGTAGCATGTTTCCACAACACCAGATATCACAAAGAGACGCGAACTGTGGCGATCCGTGGTAACGAAACGCGAGCTGGGTAACAAAGCCAAGCTCTCCGTCTTCAAATCTATCTTTGTCCCCATTCTCACCTACGGTCATGAGGCTTGGGTAATGACCAAAAGAGTGCAATCGCGGGTACAAGCGGCCGAAATGAGATTTCTGAGAAGTGTGGCAGGTGTTACCCTACTAGATAGAGTGTACAGCAGCACAATAAGGGAATCTTTAGGTGTTGAGCCGCTATTTCTCCGCATTGAGAGATCTCAGTTGCGCTGGTATGGCCACGTGATACGGATGCCGCAAACTGGTCTTCCTAGGCAGTTGTTATTTTCCAAGCCGGTGGGTAAGAGACCAAGGGGTCGGTGGATACCAGGTGGCTAGACTACATGGAGATTCTGGGTTCGAGTCACTTGGGTATTACCAGGGAGGACATGCACCTGATGGCGGAAGATCGCGATCGCTGGAAATCCTCCATAGGGCTGCTGCCCCCGCAACCCTAATGGATAAGCGGGTTTGAAAAGAAAGTAAGTAAGTAAGTACATGGGGAGCAATGTTAAATCAGTTTCTTAATCAGCTGCCGTGCAGGATGGATGTATCAGAGTTGAACAACGCTCGTATATCAAAATCGCCATTCTCTATTTTAATTTCTGTTCCTTATTCTGGAACATGAAACTTGTAAGTTTATGTCGACTATCTTAATAAAATAAGATAAAATAAATAAAAGTCTGTTTGACTACAACAAAAATACAAAAGGTTAGGTTAGGTGAAGCTCTCATCATTCATCAGGTAAAACAGGAGTAACCAGGAGAAAACCCGAAGATACTGATTGTAACATAAACAGAGCGGGTATTTATAGAGAAATACGGCCAATAATAAAAAAGAACAGACGCACTCTAACTGAAAAATTCGATGGTTGGTTAGGTCGACCCACCACTGAATCAGTTGAGAGTCGCTGATTGGCCCTTTATCCGAATTAAGTGACTTATTGCTGTTGGTAGACTGAATCGCCATAGTATCAAGGCATCCAGGAATCGTTTCTTATTTATTGACTTTAAAATTTTAACATGTTCGATGGAAATGCTGTCCTGTGTCCAGTGAGTGCTTGGTGATGGCGGCGAGATTGCTTCTGCCGAATTTCCTGTGGTGCAGATGTTCTTTAAAAAGGGTTAAAACGTTGCGAAACTTCTGCCTTTGGTAGATCTTCGGGCATTGAGGGTTTTCTCCTGGTTACTCCCTGTTTTGCCTGCTGAATGATGAGACCTTCGCCCTCGAAAAGCGCTTACAGGATAAGGTCGTATTTTTCCTTTTGTATTTTTGTTGTGGTCAAAGAGTCTTTTATTTATTTTAATTTATTACTTTTATCCACATTTCTTTCCCTTTACGAGGCCTGTGAGAAAGGTATCAGACCTAATTTTTTTTTGCGAAAACCTGATGGGTTTGGATCACGCACGCGCTTGCATGAGCCGACCTTGAACCTTTGTGCATATGCGTGAATTTTTTCCCGCCTCTCAATAGCGTCAGTTGCTGGCAATCAGCATTAGAGGGAGGTAGTGTGTTGTGCTCTCGTCGGTTTTTGATTTGAAGGAAAAAGACGGAACGACTGGAGCAGCGTTACTGCATCAAATTTTGCCAGAAACTGGGCGACAGCCAGGTGGAAACCATCAGTCGTCACAGTGGAAGCATTCCTCGTCACCACGACCAAAGAAGGCCTGCCAAGTGCGCAGCAATGTGAAAGTGATGCTGACTGCTTTCTTTGACTCTTGCGGTGTGGTACACCACGAGTACGCACCACAGGGTCAAACAATCACCCGAGAGTACTACAGGGATGTCCTCCGTCGCCTAGGTAATGCAGTGCGGCGCAAGAGAACGCAGTTGTGGTCAACAGGCAATTGGCGCCTGAAAAACCAAACTTGATTCAGACTTTTTTTGGCGAAAGAGCAGACTCCCGTGGTACGACAGGCTCCTTACTCTCCTGACCTTGCCCCCTGCGACTTTTGGCTGTTCCCTGAACTCAAGAGGCCATTGAAAGGAACGCGATTTCAGACAAGAGAGGACATTATGGCTGCAACGACAGCTGAACTAAACTCCATTCCGAAAGACTCTTTCCAGGAATGCTTCCAACAATGGTGGCACCGCTGGGAGCAGTGTGTGGAGTCCCAAGGAGACTACTTTGAGGGTGATTAGGTTTCCAATGCTCCAGGTGTGTAATTTTTTTTTCCCGGCCGAAGGTCGGATACTTTTCTCACAGGCCTCGTATATTTTTTCTGGTGGTTGTGCAGTTTTTTGCCAACTCCCGAAAAGTCTTTTATATCTTAATAAACACAAGGAGCAAAACGTTGACGTGTTGCTAAATGTCTGTACATTTCATCCGTTCCTTGTCCTTTCATCCATATACCGTATTTCACAATTTTCACCCACTTCAAATTTTCAAAAAAAAATAGTTGTCGTGACTTAGGCATAGAGCGATCCAAATTAAAGTATTCCTATTCAGTGCCATCTGTAGAGTTAACGGTTAAGCAGAATGTCATCTTATTTGCTGTGTACATGGTCAGCCATCGGGAAGAGAGTTTGAAATAAGCACACTGGACAAAAAACACTGGTCCCACAAATTCTCTGCAGATCTGGAGATTTGGCGGATCATACTTTTCGAATCACTACTCCACGGATCTACACACACCGGCCAATGAATTAGAAACCTTCGTTCAATATGGTATTGACCCTCATTTGGCTGTAATTACAGAACATACGCAGTTTGGCATGGACTCTACAAGGTATTGCAATGCAGGTAAGGTAATCGCAGACCGTGCATTCGTCAGAGAGACCTTCAGGTCCTGCAGAGTAGACGGAAGCGAATGCCTTCGGCGAATGTCTCTTTTCAACATGTCCTAAACATTCTCGATCGGATTCAAATCCGGATTTTGCGCTGGCCACGGCAGATGTTGCAACTCGGTGTCGTGTTCAGAAAACCACTCCTGAACAATTCCTGCTCGATGGACAGTAGCAGTGTCGTCTTTGAAGAACCCGTCACCATTTGCAGGATGGACTTGATCTGCAACAATGGTTCAGGTAGTCTTTGGCTTTCTCCCGACATATCAGGGGATCCTTGCCATACCAAAAAAACATGGCCCATACCACGACACCTCCCCCTGCAGCTTGAACTGTGTTCACAACACGTGAGGGATCCATCACTTCGTGGGGCTGCCGCCAAATTCTCTGCCGGCCATCGGTGCAAAACAATGTGTAACGTGACTCGTCCGACCGCATCACCTTTTTCCAGTCGTCTACTGTCCAGTCACACCGTTCGTTACACCACTGCTGGTGAACTTTCCGGTTTGTTGCTGAAACCAGGGGCTTCCTCACTGGCATGCGACTTCCCATCCCTATTTGCTTCGACTCTCGGCGCATTGTTCTGGAGGAGATGGGTTGCGACGATCCTTCGTTGAAGTCTGCCGTCAGTTGCTCCACCACCGACCTTCGGTTTTGCCGCACAATCCATCTCAGACGACGTCGGTACCTGTCTGTGTTGATTGTTTTTGATCCACAATTCTGCCGTTTCGAAACTCTTGTGGATTTCGTTTCCACGCATTGAACACCTTGGAGATCTGAGCTTTTGAGATACCGGTCAGTTGTACTGTCCTGGAAATCGTAGCTCCAGCTAGACGGGCTCCCACAATAACTTCTTTTTGGAACTCAGACAGGTCTGCTGTTTTCCCATTTTGCTCAACTTGTGCAGCTGCAGCTTGTTCCTTCCCTGTACCTACAGCTTGGAATGAGCATGTAGCCCATATGATTGCATTCCTTTGCATATCCCAATCGCTTCTGACCTGTGACCCAGCTTTACATATCAGTACAGTAATTCATCACGGGTTTCTAATTCATTGGCCAATTCATTTCTAATTCATTTCATTGAGGAAGCACCGAGATCTTTACTTCAATATTTTCATCTTCATTCGTGGCCAAGAAAACTGTCTTCGGAACATATTGTAAACAGCTTACTTGTGTTTTGTGCATCCATTCAGCGTTGCCAGATTTTTTCAGGATAAGATTGCAGATCCGACCCCTGATGTGTCCAAAAGTAGTGCAAATTTTAAATATCTATTGTTATCGAAATATCGATAAGTCGGCACAAATAAGTTGTGCTTATTTATTAAGGAAAATTCACAAATAAAGGTTAAAATTTTTTTTAAATATTCTTTCTATTTACATTTTTCAAAAGAAATTGAACATTAATTCTAGTAACACTGCTGCATCATTCAGCTCTTCAAATTTTTTATACATACTTTGGTTAAATTCATTTAACACATTTTTTGTAACTTCAAAGCCAGTTAGCAAATTGTTTTTTTTTTTTCCCAGTCTTTTTTATAGCGTTTGGAGTATTTGGCCCATTTACCCATGATGCCGACATGTTACGAATCCAAATGATTTCTTCTTTACAGTAGGAGTTTTATGATTTCGAATGATGGCAACAATCGCGGATTCTATACAGGATGATTCAAATCGTGTGTAGAAAACACTATAAGGGGGTATTATAGAGGTGAAGGTAAACACAAAAAGTCATATTAACATGGGTCCAATTTTTATTTCTTTTCAAGTTACAAGAAATGGTCAAAGTGGCCTTCTTGAGCCTGAATGCAGACACTGCATCGTCGAATAAGTGACTCGTATATGTTTGTCATTACCTCGTGATCACGTCTAATTTCATCAGTCGATGCTAATATTCTGGCCACTAATTGTTCCCGTATGTCTATCTGGACACTGTACACCATTTGTTTCAAACGTCCCCACAAAAAAGAGCCAATGAGAAGGCTGCAAACCGTCAGATGCTGAACCGCCCAAAAATCGCAAAATACAAATAAAATGTCGCCCAAAAAGTCGCAAATGAGAAATTCTTGTCGCAATTTACTAATAAAAGTTGCCCAAATTGCTTTGAAAAATCGCCCAATCTGGCAACGCTGCATCCATTTGCCCTCTTTACCGTGTCTGAGAAGTTTGTTAGAAAATGAAAGTATTTTTTGTCCATAATATTTTCTGTGGAAAAAAAAAAAAAAAAAAAAAAAGTTGCCCATAAAAATAACATATCATTGATGAAGTTGATGGAGGTCTTGCAGTACATATCAGAAAAGAAAACACACAGAATTCCGACTGGTTTCACCTTTTATTCCTGGCTTTATCAAGGACACAAATGAAGAGGCACATAAGATGCCTTTTTATATACAGATTATGTTGGTATAAACAGGCATTGATTGGTGGATGCAAAATCATTGATTGGATGGATACAAAATGAGGAAAATTGCTAAACAAAGTTGGTTAGATGGTTGTGATTGGTTGGAACATGATAGCAAATAAGAATAATAACAGGTACAAATAAGGAAATGTTTTTGCAAGTACCTCCTAAAATGCCCACTTTGGTAATTCAAGGATGATAACCACCACAAGAAATTTGTAATGTGGAGGAGATTTTGACAAGAACTTTTACCAAATGCCAGTACAATATGGTAAAATTACAGAGAATTAAATAATGCAGAGAGCAAAGGAATTAATAAATGTGCCTCTTCATTTTTATCCTTGACTAGAAGAGGTACCCGGCGTTGCCCGGGATAATTACACTTGCACAAACTTTTCCTTTCATTGTTAGTCATGAGATATATATTGTTGGTTCATGCAGTGTGTTTGTGAATTGCGTGCTGATACCATTGTTGATACCTATTGTTGTACCAACTTTGCCTTGCATTGTTGGTCATGAGATATTTCTCATTAATATGCCTTGCCATAACCATGAATATCGATTTTTTATTGATATTTATTATTTTTCCGAAATCTGAGGTAGACAGTGACCTTCCTCATGCTTTAAAGGTCATGCATGCGAAATTTTATCAAGATCGGAATAAACCTGTAGATTTGTATAAAAAACGTACACGCAGATCCACAGACCCACACACAGACCCACACACAGACCCACAGACGCACAGACCCACAAACATCCTTCTTTATATATATAGAAGATAAAGCCGGGAATAAAAGGCGAAACCGGTCGGAATTCTGTGTGTTTTCTTTCCCAATATGTACTGCAAGGCCTCTGTCAACTTCACCGAGAAGGACAGTACAGAGAACTCTCCATTTCAAAACATATCATTGTTTTAATTTACTACTAACATGTCCCGTTTATTTCCGTTTAACAATTTTTTTTCCCTACTGTAAATTACGAATATTGTAAATTGCAGAAAAAAGGTTGCTGTTTGGATAAAAATGTTCATTTTTTGTTTTCACACTTCTATTGGGCAAAAATAAAATATTATTGTTTCTGCATTTTGCTACCATCGCAAATTGCTAAACTTTTGTCTTTGAGTTGTACTTTCTGTATAATTTTTTTATGTAAATTCTGAGTTATCCGTCACTAAAGAGTTGGTTACCCGGACCGCTACCCTATAAGCTGACATCTTTAACCCGCTACTCCATAGAACTCAGCTGTAAGAAGTCAGCTTACAGTGTTGTGATCCGGATAACCAACTCTTTAGTGACGGATAACTCGTAATGTGCATAAGAAATTATACTGAAAGTTTATGCTGCTAGTGTGTTTTATCTTTACTTTCCGCAAGTATTAACGACTCCTGAATTAGTATGAGCCTTGGTATACTAAAATACACATATACCGATTGGGTATATGTGTATTTTAGCAGTATTATTTAATTATTTAATTCGGACAGTAATATTAATCTGTTGTCTTAACAATTTGTAATTAGATTTGTTCAATATTTGTGAGTTTCGTTAATTTCAGTAGTAAATAAAACGGTGATTTACTATAAACAGTGATTATCAATCTCCCTGTGATCATTTTTATATTAGTGAGTAGTGCGACATAATTTGTTTGAATAGAGAATTGAAAGCATACAAATGCGTCAAAAAAATAAAATGCGGAAAACACATCTTGTCAGTTTTTGGGACAGGGCTAAAAGTATCTCAAAAATTTCTTTTGCTGTCTACTTCTGCATGTATAATCAAAAATTATCGAAAGGACCTACTTGGAATTTTCATGACGTCTTCAACTTCGAGTCATCGTATCTCAAGGAGGCCACGATCTCGATGGTCTTTATTCCAAATGATTTCCCGTTCACGGACGGCAGAAATCAAATTTTCTCTTGGTCTCCTTTTGGTTTTCTAATGCATTTGCTTGTTTTTTTTAATTGCCTTTCCTGTTTCTTTGACAAGACAGGAGAATCGTTCATGACATCCATGACAGGCAGCCAATCAGAAGAGTGGAGTACTTACTTTGATTGGATTGGCTGGGATCTGGGCACTTTCTCACTCTAGCGCACGAGAGCTAGACTTTTCTGTTTCAAACAGAAAACTCTGGCAACATCTCTCTCGCGCTAGTTGTGTGCACTTGCGGGATAAATGGCCCTAGCGAATATGCGAATGGCCTTGCGAGAACCGTATCTGCCAGGAATTTTCTAGCATGACTGAACTTTTCTCGCATGAGCAGGTCTTTCTCGCTTATATGCGAATGCGGCTTAGTGCTTCATATTTCAATGTTGCTCTCTGATGACTCAGCTTTCAATGAACCTAAAAACAACAGACAACGGCAAACAGTCAAAACACTGAAATAGATGTAGTGCCATACATTGTCAAAGGTGGTGCGTTACTCGTCACAGGAACTTGCAGACGCATTTAATGCGTGTGTGGCAGGATGTACAGAGGAAAGTTTCTCAACAGGCATCATCTGAATTGGAAGACATTTCTCACCATGGATTGGAGCTTGCAAAAGGCTGGGTCGTTCAAGTCACAGAAAGAGGTGGCCAGATTGCTGAACAGAGTATTGTTCATGCACTAGACTTTTAGCAGTGGTGTTGGATCGTGTGGAAAAAGAACCATCAGTGTTGGATCAAGTGGCACTGGTCAACTTGCCAAGAAATTGCAAGCTTCAAACACTTTGAACATTTGTTCTGACCCGTAAATTGTTACTATGTTTTTACTCTGAATTGTACGCTGCTGCTGTATTATTGATGTGAGATGTAAGTTGTTTTTGAACAAATATTGCTTTTTCTCTGAAAATGAAAAAAGCTTACAAACATGTTCCTCAGAATTATTACTGTTGAAAATTCTACAGAACACTCCTCAAATTACTTGATAACAACAGAATTTAAAGTCTGTTGATGCAAATACAGGGTGTTTCAAATTATGTACAATAAATTTAGTGACATATTCTTCAGGTCAAAAGAAGACGAAAATGTTCTATAGCACTTTGTCTGGAACGATTTGTTTGCGAGTAATCCAATATGATAGAGTAGGGAAGCACGGTAGTTAGCGGACGATATTTTAGCAGTTCCAGCGTTTCGACCCAACACTAGGTTGAGTGGTTTGTTCCATTTAACCTACTTTAGGGTTGTTCCATTAGTTGTGTGAACATTTGGTGTGGAATTGTCTGAAATAACTTAATTGGCCCTTATGTGTTGCCGCCACGATTGACTGGGCGAACGTATCTTTTGTTTCTGCAGAATGCATTGCCAGAATTACTGGAAGATGTTCCTCTTTTGATAAGATCTAACATGTGGTTCATGCATGATGGCGCTCCAGCACATTTCAGCCACGTTGTGCGAGCACACCTTAATGCTGCATACACGAATCGGTGGATAGGTCGAGGTGGACCGGTAGCCTGGCCTGCAAGATCACCTGACCGTAATCCCTTGGACTTTTTTCTGTGGGGTCATGTGAAAACGATCGTCTAGAGCACAGAAGTTCCTAACATTATGGATCTGCGACAACGAATTGAAAATGCATGCCAAACCGTTCGTAATGCTGGCGACGAACTCTTCCATGACATCAGACGGTCGCTCGTGCAACGAGCCGAAGCGTGCGTGCGAGCTGGTGGCGGGCACTTTGAACAATTCCTGTAATTTGGAGCCACGGGTTTAGTTGGCTGTATCGCGTAAATAAATCATTTCCAGACAAAGTGCTATAGAACATTTTCATCTTCTTTTGACCTGAAGAATATATCACTAAATTTATTGTACATGATTTTGAAACACCCTGTATATAAAATTTTTCCATAAACTGTAATAAGATAAGGACCAAATTCCAATTACAACTTTCTCTGCATTCGATTATGAATGCAATGAATAAACCCATCAGAAGCAGATTATTAAAAGATCCCTCAAAAATGAAATGGAAACACTTCTCTATACAAATCAGTCACATGCCCATCTAGTGTTGCTCATTTCACCTCTGCAAAGCATTGTACAGTGCGATCCTTGAGTACTGCCATGATCATATGGTATGTGCCATGGCGCTGATAAAGAGAATGTTGCTAATGCAGCAGCTTGGCTTATCAGGACAGACATCCAAATGTAGAAATGTTTCCATTTCATTTCTGCATAATCTTTTCATTCAATTATGATGCATTTTTTTATTGTCTTCATAATTGAATGTAGAACAAGTTTGTAATTGGAAATTGGTTTACGAGGCCTGTGAGAAAAGTATCCGACCTAATTTTTTTTTTTTGCGAAAACCTGATGGATTTGGATCGTGCGCGCTTGCATGAGCCGATTTTGAACCTTTGTGCATATGCGTGAATTTTTTTCCCGCCTCTCAATAGCGTCAGTTGCTGGCAATCAGCATTAGAGGGAGGTAGTGTGTTGTGCTCTCGTCGGTTTTTGATTTGAAGGAAAATGACGGAACGACTGGAGCAGCGTTACTGCATCAAATTTTGCCAGAAACTGGGCGACAGCCAGGTGGAAACCATCAGTCGTCACAGTGGAAGCATTCCTCGTCACCACGACCAAAGAAGGCCCGCCAAGTGCGCAGCAATGTGAAAGTGATGCTGATTGCTTTCTTTGACTCTTGCGGTGTGGTACACAGGCAATCACCAAAGAGTACTACAGGGATGCCCTCCGTCGCCTACGTAATGCAGTGCGGCGCAAGAGACCGCAGTTGTGGTCAACAGGCAATTGGCGCCTCAAAAACCAAACTCGATTCAGACTTTTTTGGTGAAAAACCAGACTCCCCTGGTACAACAGGCTCCTTACTCTCCTGACCTGGCCCCTGCGACTTTTGGTTGTTCCCCAAACTCAAGAGGCCATTGAAAGGAACGCGATTTCAGACAAGAGAGGACATTATGGCTGCAACGTCAGCCGAGCTAAACTCCGAAAGACGCTTTCCATGAATGCTTCCCTCCAACAATGGCGGCACCGCTGGGAGCAGTGTGTGGAGTCCCAAGGAGACTACTTTGAGGGTGATTAGGTTTCCAATGCTCCAGGTGTGTAATTTTTTTTTTCCGGGCCGAAGGTCGGATACTTTTCTCACAGGCCTCATATAAGATAAATTTTGTGTATGTACAGTGTATGTACTAAGTTGATAATGAGGTCATTGGTAGGTTACCAACAGATACCCAACCTACGACTTCCTATTCGTTGGCATTAACAGATTTTAAAATTCTATGGAGTTTAAGTAATTTGAGGGGTATAGATTTCGATCACCCTGTATAGAAAATATACAAAAATGTATTATATTGAAAGAAAACTTTTTAACCAAGATAATTATAACAATTATAAAACAAGAAGAGAAGGAGCAAGCTATTATTACCAAAAACAACTTAAAAAATTTATATCTCCATAACGATTGGTCCAATTTTGAAAGTTTTTTCAAATTTTTATGTATTATAGAGTCTACTAATATTCACATATACAGGGTTTCTAAAGGTAGTTACCAAACATTACACACACCAAAGCAAAAGCGATACCAAAAATTATTAGAAATTTTACCATTGTCCGGCTATGGGGGAGAGAAGTGATGTAACGTGCAAATGAAAAAACACAACCTAATATCGATTAGTTTATTGACACGTGAAAACAAGTGCTTACAAAAACTGCTCAAAGTGTCCACGAGCCATTTTGATACATTGACCCCCGTATTTTGCAAAGAGTCCTGGTATTTCACGGACTTCTTTGCTGGCG
>JAHWFO010010022.1:2083-12905 GCA_023313115.1 Rhysida immarginata
GCCGACTTCTTGGTCTCTTATGTGACCACCGACTTGGAAAATAGCAACTATCTAGGAACATAGTTGCGGCATTCGTACATGTGGCGATCCCAAAGGAACTGATCTCTGAATGCGAAGAAGTAGCGGTTCAACACCTAAAGACTGCCTTACAGTGATGCTGAACACTCTATCCAGTAGGGAACACCTGCCAAACTTCCCAGGATCTCATTTCGGCACTCTTTCGATCATTACCCAAGACTCATGACCATAGATGAGAATGGGGACAAAGATGGATTGAAAAAAGACGGCTTGGCTTTCTTTCCTAGCTCAAGTTTGTTACAACGGATCACCACAGTTCGCGTCAGACACAGCTTGCTTTTGATTTTATTCCAAAGCCCGGCGCACGACTGTTACTGCAATAGCGTAAACTGTAAGTTCGATCTTATTTAAAAAAAAATTGATCTGTGACCGAACTGTGGTAATTGAAAGAACTGCGATAATTGACAGTTTTGCCAATAGTAAAAAAGTCGCTCTAAGTTTGAAGGCGATACTAACACAATGTGTCCTGTTACAATGTGATAAAGCCACTGCTGTCAATTTGACAATTATAACCTAACACAAAAACACATCTCAACTGTTATATGTAAACCTTGCTCTTCAGTGAAAATGGCTCATCGGTTTCTTTTTTACTTCCCTCATTGCTCAATATCCTCGGCAGACTGTTGTGGAGGCTTATTGCACGACCATTATATTTTAAAAATAAAAAAATTAATTATACACATTTAATGATTATTATGAAATGAGAAAAAATATTGTTATTTGCTTTTGATTTTATTCGATTGGATTTTATTTTTGTATTTTATGACTTTTCCTTTTTATTAATTTGTTCAACTGAAAAATTATTACTATGCACGTATAACGAATATCATAAAATGTAAAAAACTAATGTTACCTAGTTGTGACTTGACTTGTTAATCAGTTTCATAATTTAATTTGAATATCATTATTTTTTATTAAAATTAAAAAATAAGAATCATATACATGTAATGAATTTCGTAATTTAGAATAGCTAAATTACTTACTTAGTTTTTAATTTTGTTTATTTATTTATTTTAGTATGCTATCTTTAAATGTCAATAGATGTATACCATTAAATCATTGACAGTACATTTTTGAACCGTAGCCTACGAAAAAGAAAGATTTCTTTAATAGTCATTTTCGTTGGCTGCGATTTTTAGATTTCAACAATCAGTATTTCTTCATTTGTTGAAAACAATGAAGGTTGTATTGTTGCTCGTCACTATGGAAACGGGCAGGAGCAGAAGGATTTAGCATTTTATATATAAGATATAAGACCAGCACAAAATGATGATGCAGTGACAGAACATTAATAAGTCAGCGTCTATTGATGAGACAAAGGAGTCACGTGTGTCTTCTTGAGCTCCCTATCAAACGTTCAGACGACTGGCAAAAATTTATGTGTCTGGAAAGAAAAGAGAAAGAACGAGTATTGGTCAGAGAAACTCTGCAACTAAAACAGAAAAAGCTATACGGATATTTGAGACCTCTGAACAACGGAAGTTTCGAATAGAGCAAGAGGGTATAAGAACTTTTACGTCAAGGGCAAGAAAAACTTGAGTCGAAAGTATCTGGTGATGCTCCGCAATGGTGAGGAAAGTCAAGAAGAGTGTAAAGGACAAGGTCTTCACCCTACCCCTTCCCCGTGACCTAGACGAGCTGAAAGAATGAATTACGGTAGCGATACGTGGGATTGATGGAGACATGTTAATGCGGGTTTGGGACGAATTCGACTACCGCATTGGTGTATGCCTTGTCACGACAGGGGGGCATATTGAACATCTTTAACTGTGTCACAATAAACTTCAAGAGTTTTTCTTTAAGAATCCGTATGTGGTGTGTGTCTATATTCTGAATAGCTTTGATGTAATAAATTTTTAAAAGTGTGAAGTTCTTTTGTAATCACCCTGTATAATAAGTATTGATAAAAAATCGATATTCATGGTTATGGCAAGGCATATTAATAAGGAATATCTCATGACCAAAACTGCAAGGCAAAGTTTGTGCAATAATACTTATCAACAATAGTATCAACATGTAATTCACAAACACTGTGCACGGACCAACAATATACAGGTATTGGACATTGAAAGTGAAACACCTTCGCAAATAGCACTGGTTACCCCCAGGGCTGAATAGAACCTTCTGCTAGGTAATTAATCGTATGCATATCAATGAATCACGTGTCAGAGGTCTTGGTAGTCACTTCAGTAGAAAAGTTCGATAGTAAGCTTCAAATTGTCTGTGCAGAGCGCTATAATGGGAGACATATCCGACTTCAAAAGAGGGCAGATTGTTGGGGCGCGTCTAGCAGGTGCATCTGTGTCCAAAACTGCCACACTTTGTGATGTCTCACGTGCTACAGTATCCAGGGTGATGTGTGCATATGAACAGGAAGGACGAACCACGTCCAGGAGGAGCAACTGCAGGGGAAAACGGAAGTTGTCGGAAAGAGACGTCAGGACATTGACCAGGATTGTTGCACGAAAGCGGAAAACCACCGCAGCAGAAACACCGCAGAAATGAATACACACCTCCAGGAACCTGTGTGCACGAAGACAATCCGTCGTTACCTGCATAAAGCCAACATCCATGGAAGGGTTGCTATACCGAAGCCTTTCATCAGTAGTACAAATGCCTTCAAGCGGGTTCAGTGGTGCCGGACGCATAAAACCTGGACGTTGGATGACCTCAAACGCGTCATATTCTCGGATGAGTCCAGCTACACTGTCTTCCAAACAACAGGGAGGGTATTCGTCTGGAGGAGCCCCTCTGATGCCTACAACCCAGACTGCTTGGCACCCACAGTCAAACACGGAGGTGGATCAGTAATGGGTGGATCAGTAATGGTCTGGGGTGCAAACTGTGCAGGACCTCTACCGATCCTTCCCAAGACGTGTTGCTGCTGTGCTGGCTGCCAACGGTGCCCCAACACCTTATTAAATAAAGATTTTGGATTTCTACCAGGTGTTTCAGTTTCAATGTCCAATACCTGTATATCTCATTGACCAACAATGCAAGGAAAAGTTTGTGCACCAATAGGTAACTATTGACATGATACCTATTGACCATCACGAGATAAAAGTTAGAATTCATCGGGGTCAGACGTGTCCCCCAATCGCTTCCGCCTTCCCCAATCACCACAGTTTTTCCCCCACCTGCCACCCATTCCGTCCTGCCTAGCCAAGCAGTAGATACCTGTCCTACGTGTGTCACGAGTGCAGGTTTCTTTACTTTTCGACCACTAATTTCGTATTATTTTATTAATATCTTTGTGTCAGATCGCCGAACTAAAGGAGAAGGAATGGTAAATAAATTCGGCGATCAGTCACGAAGAGAAGAAAAAAAGAAAGAAAATAGCAAACGAAGAAATCGGAGAAAAAGACGAAAGTTTAACTGCCCGGACCGGGAGTTAAAGATGGAAAAGCCCGGGAGAGCAAGAAAGAGAAGGTAGAGGCGCTCGTGGAAAAGGAAAATAACGACGGAAAAGGCGACTGGAAGAAAAGGGGAGGAAGAAAGAAAAAAAGGAGAGAGAGTTTCGAGCCATGAACGGAAAGGTTGGGAAAAGGTAGCTCCAGAAATTGGAGGAAAATACGTGAGCATGAAGTCGCTTCCCATGGAAAAGGAGCAAATGTGTCCAGGGAAAGAATTCTGAAGGTTGACGTTGAGAAGAAGAGCGTAGGAGGCCGATTCCGCCCGGGAAATTCCACGTACGAGAGGAAGGAATTTTACGGAGGAATAAGGAATTTTACGGCGTACGAGAGGAAGCTACGCGACCTGGTAGCGTGAATAATGGAATACAGGCTGGACGAACTAAACGTAGGGGCTATACACAGCTGAACGCTAAGGCAAGTGATTTTTATTTATTGTTATAATGCGAGAATCGACCTTAGTAATAAGAATAAATATGCCACTAGAAGAAACGGACTGCGTCACGTGCCCATAGTTTCTCCTTTAATGATAGTGGACCCAGAATCGACTGCCAGCGAGAAGGAAAAAATTTTGGAGGTTCCTCGCGACAAGCTCAGGTTGGAATCGGTTAAAGGAAGCCAGGCGAACTGGAATTCAGACGAACGTGGTCAAGGAGAAATTGGTCTTCAGCCGGCGAGCTCCGACGACTTTAATGAAGGAGACGGAATTTTCGCTGACGCCACGAAGGTCTCGACTGCCGAGCAGCACTTACACGGCGGGCAGGAAAAATTCCACGAGTTGCTTCATAGCAGAATTGAAGAGAAGGAGGGTCAGCAGCCCCGGCTAACTAATTTAGAAAGACAGATGTCTGAGGTCGACGTGAACAACATCCCGAGTGCGCCAGCCATCCCGACAGCGGAGGACGACTGCTTTGCGAGCGCACGCCCGGCCGAGATCTCGTGCTGCGAGCCGCGCTCGGCTTTAGCGTTTCACCGTCGGGGTACCTTGCTTAATTATTATTATATGTGCTGATAAACTAATTATAAATAGTTAATAATTAAGTGGACAGTTGTTAATTTCTCTTCTATACCATGTGAACTATGCTTTAACGAAAGAAACTTCTTCTGAGCTGAATGATGAAATTTAGCCAATATCTAGGCTTATATTGAATTCCTTTTATCGTTCATAGAGCTGGTCAGAACTCCTCGAAACCCAAACGGGTCGCCGCTCACTGAGAATGCGGTGCCTATTTCCCCAGCTTTTTTGTCGACGTGTAGCTGGTTGAGGTCAGAAGGATGTCTACCGTGGAGTTGCTTTCCGAGCCATGATTGAAGTTTAGTGCATGTTGTAGGAATGTTATGGGTGTTTAGCATGCTGTTCAGATTCAGAGGTGTGTATTTTCTAACAGCCATGCAGACTGCTTTGTGTAATGGTGATGTGTGTTGTTTAGAGTGAAAGAATTCTCTGAGTGACTGAGTGTTTCTGGTGTAGATCTGTTATGTCAATAAGACCTCTGCCTCCCTCTGAACGAGGCAGGGTGTGTCTTTCAATAGCTGCGTGTGGATGGTGCTTTCTGTGCTTTGTAAGCAGTTTACGTTGTTTCCTTTCAAGTCCCTCAAAATCTGTGTGTCCACTGTATGACTCCAAAGGAGTAGCAGAGTATTGGCGTGGCATAAGCATTGATGGCCTTGACTAAATTTCTGGAATTTAAATGCGTTTTAAGTATAGTCTCTAGCCTATGAAGGTATTGTTTAGTGAGTGTATTCTTTGTTTGAGGGCTACTGTGCACTTTTGTACTTTTCTTTACGGAAGTCGTGAAGAGCTATTATATGAATTTTACAGTTGTGGTGTTAAGAATATAACTGTATTAATACAACTGTTTTAAGACTGCAATAGTATAACTTCGTGCTGCTTTAACTCCAGTATTAAAATGACCAAATGCAGCTCATGTTATACAGGGTGATTCAGTCAATTTCCGACCATTTCAGTACTATGATTTATTGACCCATTAATGTTTACAAACTTAGCATTTCAGTATGATATTTTAGGCAGTTCGGAGTTTTTATTCCCGTGGAAGAGTCTTGATGATATGCTCAATGTGGCCACCACGAACGTTTTGAACTGCTCGCAGCCGAATGGTGAAGTTGTTCATAACTCTATCCAGGATTTCTGCATCCACAAGGGTGCAGCAGTCCACGATGCTTTGTCGAAGTTGGTCTAGGGTTCTTGGTGCTGTAGTGAACACACTGTCCTTAAGGAATCCCCAGAGATAAAAATCACATGGGTTTAGGTCAGGACTCGTAGGGGGCCAAAGAAAGCCACCCCAGAATCGATCTGGAAACCTGTTTGAAATGACACGATTTCCGAATTTCTGATTGAGAAAGCCTAGCACTTCATTAGTGGTGTGAGGCCTAGCCCCATCCTGTTGAAACCATTGATATCGAAGCGGTATACGCCTCCTTCGCAGCTCGGGGATGAAGAAGGTTTCCAACATGTTAAGGTAAGCCTGTGACGTTACGGTGCCCTCAAAAAAGAACGGACCAATGATGCCTCTTTTGGAAATCGCGCACCAAGCCATAACCTTTCGTGGATGAAGAGGTGACTTATGGATCTCATGAGGGTGCTGGGAACCCCAAAAACGAACGTTGTGTTTATTAACGTCACCTGACAGATGGAAGAAGGCCTCATCTGACACCCACAGGTTGTCCATAATGACCTGATTGGCTTCCATTTCTGCTCCAAACTCCATCGCAAATTGTTGTCGCTTCTGTCTTCCAGTGCCTGTTACTCCTGATAAACATGGATCTTATACGGGAACAGATGTAAATCCTTTCTCAAAATTCGCCACGTCGTGGTATACGACAGCCCTTCTTCAATGGATAGGCGGCGAACAGTTTTTTTGGTAGGGGAATCGACCAACCTTGTGCGAACATTTTCGACAACTTCGGCCGTTCGAACACGAGTTTCGCTCCCGCCATTTTTCTTGCCTTTAACACATCCACTGGCACGAAATTGCTTGACAAAATCCATGATTGCTTGCCTGCCTGGTGCGTCTCGACACTTATACTCCTTCTTGAACTTTCTTTGCACGGTTACAGGAGATTTTGTCTAGAAATACTATTCGACAACCTTGCATTTCTGCTCTGTTGATAAAGCGGGCGCCATTTTTCAACAATACGATTTTCATGCAGCGCCGTTGCAGCAATACAAACTCCAACTATTTAGAAATCGATATGGCGCTCATATTCTTTCAATTGTTTATCCCTAATGCAGGCCATTCGAATGAAATGGTCAGAAATTGACTGAATCACCCGGTACGAACCTCCCCAAAAATGGCTCGTATGTGACTTGTTTTTGCTGTGATTCAAAGCTCCACTTTGGATGTTCAAGAAGGGAAGAGGGAGAACGGGAAGCGAAGTTCGTAAGTGATTCAATGCTATTTAAGTGTTAATAAAAACAGCGCCACTGACCTCAACGTCTGGGACATGAGTTAATCGGCTATACGTCAACCCCCTCTATAACGTGACTGGTGGCTGTTCCAGGGAAGAAGGAGGCTGTTCTCCCTCCTCCCTGGCTGTTCTCTCCATTCTATTTTCACTTTCCTCTTTGAATTAACTTCTTTCAATCTCTGCTTTCCGATTGGAATTTCTGCATGTTTTCGTTCCACAATACCTTGCTAAATACCAATGCCATCAATATATCTTATAAAAACAGCACAAATTCACTTGCACTCACGATGGAGATGTATTATATCTCCATTCTGCTTGTACTGACAGCAGTTGCAGGCAGGAGTGGCAGTTAGTCGCTTCCATATCGGAAGTAAAAGTGCTCTTCATATCTGGGTTAGAGGTTAAAGCAGAGATTTTCTTTAACGATGTCTGGGTTTAAGGTTAAAGGGACTAACTAAGAAATTATTCTTTATCAGGATGTGTCCTAATATCACCGAAAAAGATATCGTCAGCTATATGTCTACTCTCACCAAAAATAGGATCGTAAGTTATCAACTTAAGACAAAATCTCCATCTTACTCTTCATTCTTCATCTGTCTTTGACAATGATGCTTCCATGTTTCTTAACCCCTCCATATGGCCAGAAAATGCTATGATCACGATGTTCAGGCACGGAATAAGAGAATAATACAGAAACGACACTCTAACAGAAACCTATACAAAAAAATCGTACTTCCGATAGACCGTAGCGATATCAGCGGCTTGGAGCGAAACACATTAATTTCCCATAATGCAACGCAGTCCTTAATGCAGAATAAATTTCCTTTTTATTTTTATTTTTCTAGCATTATTATTGCTGTACCATTTAACAGCACAGGAACTCATCTTTTTCAATGGAATTCCAAAAAACAATTAACTTTTCCGTGATAACTATTCCTGCCATCATCAGCGAAGCTTTTAAATAGTTTAAAATTCATTCCTGAATGGTCGACTAAGACGAACGATCTCGTTCTTATCAAACTATAAATAAAGTAGAAAATGCGAGTTCGTCAGAGGAAACAATTTGAATGTGCGAGCTTTGCAACAATATTAATTGATTTTGAAACTAATTATCGCGCAGACTGCGCGCGGATAAAATTTGTTAACCAATGAAAAAACAGAAATGGAATGTTAAATGACGTCATATATAAAGTAAAGTCTCTTATTCTCTGGTAAAATACGAACAATTTTCATTTTCGTTTTATTTTGTTGATTCCAATGCACCTGATGTCGCTGTAGTCCGTATTCGGAAAACGTCATCGAGTGTCGCCTCTGTTCTTTTCCCTTACTCCGTGGTTCAAGGGGGAGATTAAATCCAAACATTAGAGAGTTTAAGTTACACGTTAACGTGAAACGCGACATCCGTGAGCAACGTCATCGATGACGAATTTCACGTTCACGTTCATTGTCCGTAGAAGTTGTTAAGTTTCACGTAACGTGCCTCGGACGTTTTGATTACGTGATCAGTGTTTTCTGTTTTATAAATCATAGCCAACAATGATCAGTACTTTCTTCTGTTGTTATAGGCTCTGCATTAACAATGATACTTCAGTTAGTTAAATTAGTTTTGTAGGGCCTTAAAATAATTAAAAATACTGTATAGGGAGTGCAAGTGTGACGTCAGTCCTAGGAATTCTTCAGTCACGTGACTCGATTTGGTTCCAAACAAGTCTTCTCGCTTCGGGATTTAACATGGTTCCAACGTAGGGATGGAATAAAATCGCTTTGTATAAGCCCAGTGTTTATAACACATTTAAGATGTGAAATTGTTTAGTTCCTCACTGCTCAAGAAGGAGCCAAAACAGCGATTTAGACATCTATCGTTTTCCCAAAGAAAGAAAGATCCGCGAACGATGGCATTCTTTTGTTAAGTGATTAAAAGTGATTAAAAAGCGTTCTAATATTAATGTATAAATTATATAATGGTATTAAATGTCTTAATAATAATATAAATTACACAAATTAACATAATAATTTAAGAGATGTTATATTTAGTGGCCGCCCGTTTCAACGTTACTAGTACGTATATTGCGTGGTTCCAATGTTTGGAACCAGCGATCCCATTTCCTAGGCTCTCGGCCCCTTCATCGCGCAAATGACGCCGGCTGTGACGTAGTCACTTGCACTCCCTATATTTATATGTAAATACAGTACATTAAAAAAAATAAATGCATAAACCAAGCCATGTTTCTTTAATTTAACTATTCATATTATTTTGTAATATGGATGAGTGATATGTAATTCGTATAAACTTTTTAATTTTATTGAAATATTTCAATAATAAATGTTCTATTTCAATAAAAAAATATTATCTTATATACTAAAACTCTTGCGTGTTTTTATTTATTTATCTGTAATTCTGTCTCCTCCTAGACGGTTTGAGCTAGCGACTTGAAATTTTCAGGGCAGGCTTATCAATAAAGGACCTGTTCTATCGCCAAAAATCAGCCCCCTACGACCCCCCCCCCCCTTCCCCACTTTCTGGGGTTTTCATTTAAAATTATCTGCATTTGCTTTGTAATTCCCCTCAACAGATGGCGCGGGCGGGCGAAGCCACGGGTAACAACTAGTCATAAAAAAAATCATAAATAAAATTTTAAATATTGTTAAACATTTTACTTTTCGTCTTAAAAATATTTGTTGAGAATACTTCTTAGGGCTTTTATCTTATGAATTTTATAGTATTCCATCTTCATGGGGAATAGATGTATTATTATTATTATTATTATTATTATTATTATTATTATTATTATTGCTATTATTGAAATACTAGAGTTTAAGTGACACGCTAACATGAAACGCCCGTGATGTTTTTGCACGCGACGCCAATGAGATAACATGAATAACGTTGCTAGAACATCACTTCCGCCTAATACTTCACGTTGACTCGTAGAGTTCACGGAGCTACGTGCACGACGCGAGTGACGTTTCCATTTCGTCTTTCACGTTGCCTCTCACGGAAAAACATGGCGAGTTCAACGTGAAACTCTGCTTTCCCACGTTAGCGTTTACGCGAGTTTGATTTTTTATTTCAACCCCTGAAAATGGCCAAATTGGACATCAAAAAGTCTAAATGTATATCTATATACGAGCGTTGGGGCATAAGTCATGGCAACTATTTTTTTTTCTTGTAGATATGTGAACGGATCACAAACGTATATGTGTCGTGTGGAAGTTCTGTAGGCATAGTGTGTATGCAGTAGTGATGAGCGTGATTTCACTACCTGTGACTTTTTCACTGATAGTGATATTTCACAGGTAATCACTGCTACTCTCGAACATTCGAAAACGTTACCAGTGATTTTCACTAACGGAACTCTCGAACCTGTTTTCGTTACTAGTTACCAGTGATTTTCGGGCGTGATTCACGTGATTTTCGTTACCAGTGATTTTCACTTTTTCACGGTCAATCGAGGAAACTGACGCTTGCGTTAACGATTACAACTCTTTTAACCAATCAGAATGCACAGGAAAGAAAGCATTCGCTTTTTCCGTGATGTTTTCTAGCGATCGTTGATTAATTGACCAAGCACTTCAAACTAGTGCTTGTTTCTATGTCGTTTATTTATTTCTATCGATAAACAATAGATGTGACATCTAATTGTAGTGATATTTTCACGACAACTAAATATCTCCGTGATTTCTTGGATGGCATTATTAAAAATAATATTGATATTTTATTAAAGTCAAATAAAATAATACCTGTTTGCTAAATTAAATAAAAGGGTCATAATTTTTCAAAAAATTATATAGTTGTTACATGTATTTAATTTTCAATTCTTCTCAGTATTTGAATACACAAGCTTATTGGAGTAATAATTTTGTAGCGGGTACATGGTGGGTAAATTAACATAAACAATGATTTT
>JAHWFO010010022.1:13005-28384 GCA_023313115.1 Rhysida immarginata
GTCAGTCTTGATATCGTTGCTGAGGGGCACTGCGAAGACAAAATATGAGAAGACAGGGTGAAAAAATGAAAAGCAAGTCCCGGGTGGCGTCATTTACCCTACTAGCTACGCCACTGATAGTGACGTATTGTTAAGGTCAACTAAGTAATACCTGTTTGCTAAATTAAATAAGTAATAAATGGGTCATAATTTTTTCGAGAATTAAATTATTTAATTTTCAAAATTTGAATAAACAAACTCAGTGGAGTATTTAAATTTCTTAGCTGATGAAAGAGGGGAGGGGGTAAATTCACAAGTAAACAACTACCGTAATTTATTTTAAAGGGGAGTGAATTAATCATGATAATACAAGTTTACAAAAACTAAATAATATATCCTCTAATTTATTTCACCAAGACGTATATACTCTTTAATAAACTCCAATCATCATCACTGTTTGTCTAAGGAGCAGAAAAAAAATAAGTCGTGATTTCACGTTCACAGTTAAAAATCACTGATATCAAAAAGTAGCAGTCGCAGTTATACCTGTGAACGTGAAATCACGACTTAGCTCATCACTAGTATGCAGAACAACAGATGGCTCTGTGATAGCTGGTAGTAGAGCAGCGAGGGCTGTGAAATCAGTCAGTTGGTGAATGTCGTGCGAGATGGAAGTAACCCGTGTTGAGCAGCGCGCTTACATCAAAATAGCCGTTCTCCGAGGGAGAAATGCGATGGAATGTCACAGTGAATTAGTAGAAGCCCTTGGGAATAATGCCCTACCATACCGTACAGTAGCACGGTGGGTAGGAAAGTTTCAGCAAGGACGTGTGTCAACCAGTGATGAGCAACGTTCGTATACGTATGTCACATTTTCTACACATCCATTGTTCAGTGCTATTCATTGTCCACACATGTAGTTAACACCTTATCCTTTCGTCTGTAAATGTCACATTTTCCAACCGGACTGGTATCTTCGGGAAAAAAAATAGTTGCCATGACTTTTGCCCCAACCCTCGTAATTAAATATATATAAATATTATTAACATATATTAATATATAATTATAATAAAAACTTTGGAAATTTTATAGAAATGCCAAATCTACCTAAATAAGAATATTCCCCAATTAGTATGAGTATCGATGAAGACACCCAGATATTTAGTGAAAGTGGCATCGCTGAAAACTTCACTGAACATTTTTCTCAGTTATTTGATATTTCAGGACATGAAATTAATGAAGAAGAAAAATCTTCAAATACTAACTTAGTACTTAATTACCCTCTGGAAAAACAGGAATTACGGTTGGCCTTTAACGACCGAAAAAAATCAACAGGCCCGGATGGACAATCCTCATTTATTTTGAAGAGAATTTTCGAACGCATAAACATGGCCGACACAAACGGCTGCCACTAATCTCGCTCTCGACTGAGGTAGGTGATTTTGTTAAACAACACATTATTGACTTAACTTTACATTAGTACCAGGATTATTCTTAATACTACTTATTCGTTCCTGTCCTGAATTTCGACGATTCTGTGTTTATCTTGCTTATAACCTAACATGCCTAAAACCGTAAAGCAGCTACCTACGCATAAGCCTAACACCCGCCATAACACGACAAGCTCGCCGACCCACTCCCGGCTGGATGACTCCACTCGCTCTGCCGTAGAAAACTACGTCACCGATTATCTGTCCAGCTCGGCCACCTTGGATAAACTACTTGACTCTTTATTACAGCGCTTCTCTCAAAAACTGGATATTCTTTTATCTGATCTGATTAACCGAATATCAACAGCGGAGTCTCGCCATGACAAGCTGCACTCCCGCCTTGTTATCATTGATTCGTCGGTCAGTGATCTTAAGATAAAGCTCAATGCACCACAACCTCCTCCGATCCCAGCTCCAGCTCTATCGTCCCAGCTTCATCAACAAATAGACGATATGGAACAATATGCCAGAAGGGCCAATGTGAGAATTTATGGCCTAACTTAATCTCCTTCCGAAAACATTATTGCCGCCTGTTTAAACCTATTCTCCACCAAGCTCGAAGTTCAACTCGACCGATCATCTATTCTTTCCCCTCATAGAATCGGCCCCCGCTCGTCCATGAAGACTCTCCCGATTCTGCTTCAATTCTCGTCTCCCACCTTCAAAGACTCTGTGATTAGGAATAGAAAGATGCTCAAAGGTCTTCCTATTCATATCGCCGAGGAATTAACTACGATGCGCGGCTAAGACCATACTTGGCCCACGTGATGTATGGGCACATGGGGGTACAATCCTAACCAAGGACCCTACCGGCATGATTACTGTCATCCGTCCTGATACTGACTTACAAACTTAAGTCGATGTCTCATAAGCTTTATAGTTCCTAATTTTTGTAATTTTTTATTAATATAATCCTTTTTTATGATGTATTTTTCTTCTTTTTACATTTTCATCTCTTTCACCCTCTCATATTGTCGATGTTTTTTTATCCGCCCTTCATTGTTCTACCTCAACTGCCTGTCCTCTCCTCATGGTCTCTCTCTCTATCTTTACTACTACTAACGAACTAAATTCATATATTCATAGTCTCGCTAACAATTCCACGACCCCTTTGTTTTTCTTCAGTCTGAATATTCGCAGTCTCTCCGCTAACTCAACCGCACTCTTTGCTTCTCTAAGTCTCCTGCAAATCGCTCCACATATTATCTCTTTAACTGAGACATGGACGAAATCTCTGTCCGACATACCTCATTTAAATAATTATAACATTGAAGCTATTCATCGTCCCTCTAAACGGGGCGGCGGTCCAGTAATTTACATTCTAAATACTTTATACTGTGCACCTACACCACCTATAACCCCGACATTTAAATTTTAACACTTTTACTTAATGACAAATTTTTCTATATTTCTTTATATCGGCCCCCATCAGGTATATTTTCCAAGTTTATTAACTATCTATCAGCTATGCTTCTTGATTTAAGTCTCTCAGAAAATCATTATCTCGGGCGACTTCAACCTTGACCTTTCCAAGTCTTCTTCCAATGCTAATATATACTATTAGACCTTTTATCCAGGGCAGGTACCTCTCCGTTAATTTCTTCTCCGACTCACTATTCTAATTTCCATAACACTTACTCTTTAATTGATCAATTTTTCTCTTTTTCTCTTGACAATCTGAATAGTGGTTCCGTAGATTGGCATATCTCAGACCATTTTCCTATTTTTACTTTTCAAACCTTCTCCTCCCCTCTTTTCTCTCCAACACCCCCCCCCCCCCTTGTTAAGATCCCTCCCATGAGAATCCTTATTTTCAATTCATTTTTAGAGCTAACTGACTGGCAATCGTTACTCAACCCCGAGATTAATATCAATTCCTTATTCGACAAATTCCTTACTCACAGTCGGTATATCCAAATACTTACCACCCAGGACTGCTACCAAAGACATTTCCAAAATTAATATATTAAAACCGTGGCTAAACCCTTCCATTTTATTATTAATTAAACATAAGCATTCTCTCTATAGGAAATTTAGACGTACTCCTAATAATCACACAAAACAATCTTTTCGTTCCTTTTCAAATTATGTTAATAAAATAACGAGAGAGGCCAAACTCTCCTATTTTGCAAACTTTTTTAACAAGCTCACTAACAACAAAACTAAGTGGAAATCTATAAATGAATTATTGTACGGACACCCACCTTCCATAATGCCTTTTTCTGACCCCTCCATCATTGACTCCAGCATATTTAACGTCTTTTCTCGATTCCCTCTTGCCCCATACTTCTCAAAATTCTTCCCCCAACCTCGATTATCCATCCTGCATCTCTGGAAAGCCTAGTTCATTATTTATTAAACATAGTCAACTAAAAATACTTTAAACATAGCCTAAAGTATTTTTAGTTGGCTATGTTATTAAACCCACCGATACTAAGGAAGTATCATCCGTCATTAATGGTCTCAAACACTCTCACCACCTGGAATTAGTTCGACTATCTTGATCTCTGCTTGTTCAGTAATTTCCTTTCCCCTCGCTCTATTTTCAACATCTCTATTTCCCAAGGCCTATTCCCGGAATGTCTCCGCTCTGCCAAAATTATCCCTATTTTCAAAAAAGGACACCGCTCTAATTTTTCTAACTACCGCCCCATTTCTATTCTTCCTCACTTTGCTAAAATTTTCGAAAAACTCTTTAACTCTCGGTTATCCTCTTACATATTGTCTAATGCTTACCTTTCCTCCTCGCAGCATGATTTCTCCCCCCAATCGTAACACCTCCACGGCTTGCTTTGACTTAATTGAATATATCATCACAAATATGTCCAAAGGTAAACTTGTCATAGCAATGTTTTTGGATTACTCTAAGGCGTTCGACTCAATTCCTCATAACCTTCTGCTACACAAATTAGCCAAATTTTATAATATTCGGAGTCTACCGCTCCAATGGATTTTATTTTATTTTTATTTTATTTTATTTTATTGAATTTAAACGGGAAAACCATTTACAAAAAAAATCATTGTATAGTATTAGGTAACATAAGAATAATATCTATATAAAAAATAAGTAATATATGAATACAAGATTATAAGGACAATGTTTTCAACTTTGTTCTATTATTATGGAAAACATCAAAAATGGCAAGAAAAACATTGGCTTGACGTAGAAGCCTTTTAAGGGGGGAGTTGTACATGAAGTTACTACTGTTGGAAGTGTTTTCAAGGTGGAAGAGAAAAAGACCTCGTTCTATGAGTGGGTACACGGATGGGAAGACACTCGAGCAGTTGAGGACAGTCTAGTTTAAAATGTATAATATCATAGACCAGGAGTAGGTCTGTTTTTATCCTACGATTTTGAAGGGAGTCGAGATTGATCTAGGTCCGAAGAACATCATATTTGGGGGGCGCTTGGGTATTGTCAAATTTCCGCCACAGAATACAGAGAAATCTGTTTTGGACAGACTCTGTGACATTAAGTTGCTTACTATAGAATGAAGACCACGTTGGAGATGCAAAGTCTAAGACAGGTCGGACTAGAGCAGTGTACAAGGTCTTAAAGGATTTGGTATCACTGAAGAACTTCGTTTGCCGATTGATGAAGCCCAATGTTTTGTAAGATCTCCTTACTATATTGTTAATGTGAGAGTTAAATGACATTTTTGAATCAAGGATGACTCCAAGGTCATTAATCTGGAAAACCCTTTTTAGGGGCACATTATTAATTTTATAAGTAAAGGGGAATGGATGATAATTTCTGCAGAATGAAACTAATTTACATTTGCCAGCATTTAATGACATGTTATTTTGGGAACACCATGAGGAAATGGAATCGAGCGCATTTTGCAATAACATGCATTCAGACTGATCCTTAACAGTGAGAAAGATTTTTAGGTCTTCAGCAAAGAGAAGGAAAGGGATACCGTTGACTGACTCAGCAATGTCGTTGATGAACAAAAGAAACAGTAGCGGTCCAAGATGAGAGCCTTGAGGCACACCACTAGTGGTAAGAAAAGGGGTAGATATAGTGTCCTTAATTTTGACGTATGAGCGACGCTGGGTGATGAAACTATGAATCCAAGATAGACATATCTAAGCTGCCAAATACGTATTTTTCGTATAACAGCAAGTTAGTAGTTGTTGATCTCCCAGTGACAAATCCATGTTGTTCAGGAATAATGATTTGTTTAAACAAGTGCTGGATTTTGTCCAGGACAATGGATTCAAACATCTTTGGAATTACCGATTGAATAGTTATGGGTCTATAGTTAGTAACATCGTGCTTATCACCAGATTTGTAAATTGGGACTACAAAACTTTGTTTCCAGAAGTCAGGAAAGACGCCACTAGACAAAGAGTTATTAAATAAGATGAGGCACAGGACGAGATGAGGACTGAATGCAGTTTGTCAGGTCCGGGACTTTTCCTGGTGTTAAGGGCCAATAGTTTATTTTCAAGTTCTGATGAAGAGATGTGAATTTTTGATATATCAACTTGGTTGCCGTATTTAGTTGTAGTGGTATCATGTGGAGTACTGCTGTCGACAAAGACTGAAGAGAAATATCGTGAGAATAATTGAGAAACACCATGGGGGTTGTTTTGTATGTCATTATTGTAGTACATGGAGGTAGATAGGAAATTATCAGATCCTTTAGTGTTAACATATTTCCAAAAATTTTTGATATTAGTAGAGATGGAAGATTCGACTTTCAGTATATAGTTTTTGTAGCAAGACTTAGCAAGAGACTTGCATTGCGAGCGCAATAAAGAAAAGTTTGTGTAGTCCTCAAGGAGATTTGAGACCTTATATTTGTAGTGGGCTGCCTTCTTCCTGAAAACAAGTTGCTTCAATTCAGGGCTATACCAAAGTGGATTGCCAGCCTTTTAAAAGATAGACAATATACCCTCACCCTTTTTAACAAATCCTCGTCCACCATAACGCGTAACATCGGCGTTCCCCAAGACTCCTTACTTTCCCCCCTTCTGTTCAATTTATTTATTAACGATCTCCCCTCAACTTTAGCTCCTCTATCATCGATCCTTTACGCCGATGACGCAACTCTACTTTACTCTGTCTTTACTCTTTCCGCGATTCAACACTCGTTTAATACTGTATTTAACAAATTATTAAGTTGGAACAGCCAAAATCACCTTCAATTAAATCTTGAGAAAACCACTTATATAATCTTCCACCAACGTAACAAAAAGCTTGACTTAGTTAATTTTACCTTACGCTGTAATACAAAGGAACTCATTCCTACTAAACCTTATAAATTTTTAGGAATTCATCTTTCTTATAATCTTTCCTGGGATGCCCATATCAATGACTTATCTTCTACTTTAAACTACCGGCTCGGTCTTTCCTTCGGCTTCATTTTCTGCCTAAAAACATTCTGCTGCTACTCTATTTTGCTCTCATTCAATCATCACTTATTTACGGCCTTGAATTTTGGGGTAGTACCACCAAAACAAACTTAAAACGCTTACATCGTTCAGAAATGGTTTGTCAGAATTTTGTTCAAACAAAAAAAATCCGACCCTGTCTCCCATCTCTTTCCCTCAGCAGGTATTATGCCCATCTTTCAATTGCACTCTTATTATCTTGCGCTTTTCATCTTTAAAGCCTTAAATAACAAACTCGTTTTATTTCTTCTCCTTGACTACTTTAAGTCTAAATCGACATTATAATTTACGGAATAATGACTCTCTCACTTTCCCTCTGATTAAACGATCTTACCAACTTAAGAGCGTTACTAATGCAGGAGTCAGACTATGGAATAATCTAACAATAGAAATACGTTCTTCCCCTTCCTTATCCATTTTCAAAAGCAGACTGAAGAAATATTTCTCTAACTTCTCCTACAATCCCTTTTAAATCTATCGCATTCATATTATCATTTATGCTAATTGTATTTCTTATTTTTTTTAAATGTTTTTCTTATTTTCCCTCCATCCAGGGACCTAACTCGTCGGCCTTCGGCCATTCTGGCCATGGTTGGTTGGATTCTGTAATTATTCTTAATAAAATGAAAAAAAAACAAACTACTTTTCAATATTTGTGAGAAGTGCTTGAACAGAGGAAATTTTCAAACCCTCTGGAGAAGACCGCCCACGGCGCCTATCTATAAAAGTGGTGATTATGTCAAAAACTATCGTCCTATTTCTCTATTTTGGCTAATTTATATGAATTTATTATGACTGTTAGACTAAGAAAAGTTATTGATCCCTGGATATCTGAAGATCAACATGGTTTAAAAAAAAGCACTCCACTGAAACTAACCTGGCTTCCTTCTTTGTAAAAATTGATCAAGTGATTGAGCAAACTACCCAAATTGATCGCATTTATGTCGATATCTCGAGAACCTTTGACACGGTTTCCCACCAAAAACTCCCAGATAAATTGGAAGGAGTTGTTGTACTAGGGAAATTCCTTAAAATTTTGAAATCTTATCTTAATCAAAGAACTAACTATATTAAGATTAATACGAGGGTGAGTCAAATGAAAACCGCAAAACTTTTTTTTATAATTTTTAATTAACGAGTAAACGTGAATAGCAACTGTATTATTTTTCTACATAGTCTCCGTTACATTCAATATACAGTATGTCTTCCAGCGTTTACAAACTGCATAGATTCCTCTTGAAAAAAATTCTATTGGTTGTTGCGGAGCCACTCGTGCACCGACTGCTGTACCTCTTCAGCTGAATGGGGTTTCTTTCCACCTATTGCCTCCTTGAGTGGCCCAAACATGACGCTTCAACTGTTGCAATGTTCTCTGCGTCACAACTCGTTGTGCCTGACCCGGTCGAGGGGCATCTGACGCTGCTGTCATACCATTTTTGAACTTCACACTCCATTCATAAACTTGCCACTGTGACAGACATGCATCACTATATTGAAGAATCATTCTTCTATGAATTTCAATAGGTTTCACACCTTCAAAAATACTCAAAAATCGGATAACTGAACGCTGTTCTTCTTTGTTGCATGTTCGAAGTGGGGTGCCATCTTTAAACTGCTGCTGTGATGTTGTTTGCTTGTCTTTACTTTCCAGCCACCTACCGGATATTTTTACAACCCATTTTTAACGAATCTGCAGACTTAATACACGGTTGGACAAAATTTGGAATTTTAATTACAATTTTGCGGTTTTCATTTGACTCACCCTTATTATACAGGGTGGTTATAAAATAAATTCTCCTATTCAGAGCCCTATAGAGCCCAATCTAATGAACCGATTGTGATGCAAATTGAAATGTATGCTATTCAGACCATAGGGGAGATAATTCCGGAAAAAAAAACTTAGTGCAAATTTACACCTCCAGGTGAAAATATGGCGCTGTGGAATAACAAATGGAGGTTTAAAACTAGTTTTAATGTTTTAATCAAGCAGTCAAGGTTTTGTTTCATTACAGCATATGTTCAATATGGCTCCTGCGTCAATGACATGTTGAAAGTGTAGCACAGCATGATCAATTGCTGTATGAAGCGTCTTCCGGGGAATGTCTGAGCCATCTCGTCTAATGCTGGCTTTCAGCTCAGGTAGTCTGTTCGCTTTGTTGATAGACCCGATCTTTCAAATATCCCCAAAGCCAAAAATCGCACGGGTTCAAATCCGGAGAAAGTGGAGGCCACGCATCTGGAAATTTTCTAAGTCTAATGCTGATCTTAGAGATCACACGATCATCTCCAAAGTTGGCACGAAGCAGTTCTTTCCCTAGTTGACAAATATGAGGAGGTGTCCATCTTGCATGAAGGTAGTGGTTTCCAAACATCGTCGTTCTCGCAAGGCAGGAATCACATGCTGTGCAAGAAGTTCACAATACCGTGCATTTGTCACAGAACATCTTACAGGATCTCGTTTTATCATTTCCTCAAAAAAAGGACCTGAAATAAAATCAGCGGTGAATCCATACCACACAATCGCGTATTCAGAATGCAATGGCTTTTCATGCACGACATGGGGGAGCGAGGCACCCCATATGCGGCAGTTCTGCGTGTTCACCGCTCCTTCTAGGGTGAAATGTGCTTCATCTGACCATAGAATGTTCCACAGTCACTGGTCATCAACAATCATCCTCTCCAGAAAGCGATAAGCAAAGTCAACGCGTTGAGTGGGATCTTGAGGTTTTAGCTGTTGTGCCAGATGAATCTTGTATGGGTACCAATGCAGAATGGATCGCAAGCCCTTTCGCACCGTGGACCATGAGATGGACAATTCGCGTGCTGATGCTCGAGTACTTGTTGCAGAATGTTGAGAAGAGGAAGCTCTGTCCACCATTGCAACAGCCACGTCCTCAACAACTTCGCCTGCTGTCTTGCGCCGTCCTCTTCCTGGTGCGACAGCCAAATCGCCAGTCGATTCCCATTTCTTTATCATTTTTCACTATCCAGTATCTGACATGGGCCCTTTTCGCAGTCCTTTTAGACGACTATATGCTCGCAATGCAGCTGAACTGCTGCTATCGTTCTGGTAAAAACTTTATCAACAGTGCGCGTTCTTTCTTGCTTAAAACCGTGATCTTTTCCATTCCATTCTGAGCATGTTGACTTTCTAATTTGCATAAACTTTCTCCTAATAAGGCCGATACTGAGAACGAACGTATGCTATAATCAAACAATCTCCATTTGTCATTCACAGCGTCACATTTTCATGTGGTGGTAAAAATTTGCACTCATTTTTTCCTTTCCGGAATTCTCTCTCCCATGATCTGAGTAGCCTACATTTCAATTTGCATCACAATGGGTTCATTAGACTGGGCTCTAGAGGGCTCTGGTTAGGCAAACTTATTTTATTACCACCCTGTACTTAAGGAAGGATATAAACAAACAATAGGAATCCCGGAGGATAGTCCATTGGGACCTTATTTATTTATGATATTTATAAATGAGTTTGCATATAAATTAAAAATTAATCATCTTCTTTATGCTGACGACATGAAATTATCAAAAGAAATCAACTCACATATTGACAAAATGAGCTACAGTTAGATGCACTTTGTATAAAAAAAATGGATTAAAATGTAATTTAGCCAAAACGAAAATGATGACTCTTACAAAGAAAACACCCCATATTCTTTCAAGATAAACTTAAAGGAAAAAAAATAATAATGTATATCAAATTAAAGACTTGGGAATGATCACTGATAACAAACGCTTATTTGGACCCCAAGTACAGTTGTAGATGGAGTTATTGCCCGGGCACTACAGCGGGATGGGCTTACTGGCAGATTGGGAAGATATATTAGGAATAAAGAGGTTTTGTATATCTTTTTAATATGAAAAAATAATGTACTGATTGTTTGGACGATTTGGATATTGATTTTTTAATTGTTCCTGGCCCTTTTTTTATTGTGGTTTTATGTATTTCAGTCCAGCTTTGGTGGCGTAAGCAGTTTCGGATCTCGACTTCCCTTCATGAATAAACAAATTTATTCATTAATTCAATATTATAATATTTCAATAATCTAAACAGTTATTTATGATAATATTAAATATTAAAAAATTATTGCTATTTATTGAGTTCTTTTCAAACTATTTCATCCTACATTTTTAAATAATAATAATAATAATAATAATAATAATAATAATAATTCAATTCAATTCAAGTTTATTGCCGTTCAAACAGCATCAATGTGCCAAGACAGAACATTAAGAGGTACACAAAACAAAAGATTAATAAATCTTGCAAATTGCCAAAAGGGTAATAAAGAGATAAGTACATTTGACTGAAAACAAAATGTACAATTGATTACAAATTGATTTAAAATATGAAGTTAAATAATAATAAAAAATTGTAAAACATGGGCAACAATGCAGTGTTATGCAGAAAATACAGACGGCAAAGCTTTGGAAAGGTCAAAGTAAATGGCGTCAGTCTGGCACTTCTGCTCGTAGGAGCTCATGAGCACCTCTGTGAAGCTAACCAGATTGGTAACCGCGGACCTCCCAGGAAGAAATCCATGTTGGCAGGCAGGAAGAGAGGGCAAAATTTGCTGAAGTAGATATTTATAAAGAATGCGATCAAAAATTTTTGCCATGACGGGAAGAAGAGAGATTGGACGATAGTTGTTGGGTATTGTAGCAAGTCCAGATTTGTAGACAGGAACAATGATCGTGCTCTTCCAAATGGAAGGATAGTGGCCATTTTGTATACAAAGACTGAAAATATGTTGAAGTGGGGCCACAAGGTGAGGGGAAAGGCCTTTATAAATGAAAGAGGGAATGTCGGTAGTAGAGGAGGATCGCTTGGACCTGAGTCTACGAATACTCCAGAGAACATCCTCAGCTGAGATAGTCACAGTAGAGAGAGAATTGCGAATAATGGGCTCGTCAATATTAGGGTTAACAATTCCACGGAGGGAGAGATGACCTGAATTATTGTAAGGTTTTGAAACATTCGCAAAATGGGTGGCAAAGATATCGCAAATCTCACTCGCATCAGTGGAGTCGTAGCCACTAGCATCAGTCATGCCTACAGGAGGATGCTGATGAGATTTCCTGGTGCTATTGATGTAAGACCAGAAAGAGGCTGGCTGAGAACGAAGATTATGTTCAAGCGTCTGAACATAGTACTGATGATCCTTTCGTTGTTGACACTTGTCATGACGTCGGGCACTAGCGTAAAGTTCGTAATCATTGGGATTTCCAGATTTCCGGTAGATTTTGTGCAAAGCGTTTTTGCGCCTGATAAGACTGATTAAGTTGGAGGAAAACCACTTCGGGAATTTAAGCTTAGAGCGGGAACTATGTTTTGTTTTCATGGGGATGTGCCGTCTAACAATATCGGTAAGATTTTTAACAAGGCAGTTTGCGGAATCTTCAGGATCATTACTGCTGAAAACGTCGTTCCAATCAAAAAGGGAGGTATCCTCGTACAGCTGAAAATAGTTCCCTTTGGAAAAATCCCAGCGTAGATTAGAGGGAGGGTTTGATGAATGGACCAGATTTAATGAGACAGAAATATGAAGAGCAGGATGATACCTGTCAACTGTCACCAGTGGGTCAAGGACAGATGGACGTAGGTTAGAGATAACAAGGTCAAGAATAGTTCCGGAAGAGTTAAAGCCATTGTATTGCCGTACACCACAGGTTGTCAGCAGTTCATTAAGCAAAGATTGTTTAAGCACTGAATAATAATCTCCTAATGGAGTATTGATATTGAAGTCACCAACTAAGATGATATTCCCTTGAAAGTGTATTAGAAGTTCGAGAATTTCGTCAAAGACAGTACGGATGTCTTCAGCAGGAAGACTTGGCGGAAGGTAAATGCAGCCGATAAGAGTCCATCCATGATGACTGTCTCGAACCTTAATCCACACATTTTCAATTCTGGAGATATTGGAGTGAAGAGGAACGCAAGATAGGGAGCGACGAATAGCAATAGCGACCCCTCCCCCTCTATTGTCCGTGGGCCGATCGCATCTGAACACGCGATAACTATCATCAAAAAATTCGGAACTGGGAAAATTTTCTTGTAGCCAGATCTCAGTGAGTGCGATGACATCGTAATCTGTGATTCTACCATGAAGAAGAATTTGAAAATTACCCTAACGCTACAAGTATTAACTCTAACGACGGTAGCATTTTAAACAATAGCGAAAATTCATCCAATCACAATTGGTATTGATATTTGTACTTCTTGTATGCATCACTGGTGCGCTGCAGGACACTTAATCACGTGATTATTGCCGAGTTGACCATCTGTATTAATCTCTGGTCTTAACATTCTACAGCTGTCTTTTATTCCTTTCAATGTGGACTCATTAAGTTTTTAAAGGAAAAATTCAATAAATGTAGAGAAGATACGAGTGTTGGTCGAAAAGTAATGCCTCCATGGCTGTAACTTTTATATTTTTTAACCGATTTTCAAAATTCTTTCTGTATCTGATACCTATATTTGTCCTCTATGTAATGCACTATTCACTTTTCTACATAATCCCCATCTCTTTCCACGCAGTGCACCGACGTGTGACCACGCGGGTGAACCCGCTCAAATTGGTAAGACCGGTGCCAGCGAAAGGCATGGTCCTAGGTCGCGGAACTTTTCCTTTCTTTTTCTCCTTTGTAATTATGACTTCCTATTTTTTGAGGCTTTTGTGTAAAATAGTTATCGGAGAGGAATTCCGGGGTTGTTGTCGACACCAGGATTGAATTGTAGCTTTGGACCATCTTCTGCAGTAGGATAACGCTTGCTCGGAGACAGTCGCCACACACGATAGGTATTGCAGCGCCTACAGTTCAAAGATGAAAAACTGCATTTCAAAGCTACTTGCGACTTTCACCACTTCCCAAAGAAGAAAAAGGACTTTAAAGGACATTCAACCCCTGATGACGAGATAAAAGAGCAGTTGCATGTTGTGAAACACTCTGCTCAATATAGCTGGTGAGATTTGCTGAATTTCAGTTGTGATTGCCTCCTTCAGCTCAGGCAAAGTGTGCGGATTGTTTGCGTACACTTTACCTATCAAGGCAGCTCAACGGAAGAAATCGAGAGGTGTGTGGTACGACGTGCGTGCAGGCCAGATGAATCGATCTGCAAAGACGTCCTGCAGAAACTGCATTTATGTGTGTACTCTACATGTTTCCATGCACTACTGCACACTAACTTTTGAATCACCCTGAATAATGAAGCCTGTATCAACTTCAGCTGCCTCTGCAATTCATCTCGTCCTTCAGTGTAACTCAGAAGTGACCTACTCTAAGGAAGTGTAAAGTAAATATACTTTCTTTATTACTAACAATTCGACATCATGATGCAACTTTATATTTTCTTACTAAATTATCTTCTTATCTAACAGGAGCTCAATACTTTTCAGACTTCTGAAAAAAAAGTCTGAAGTTCTAAGAAACATTTTTCCTGTTGATATAATTATTATTGTAATGCTATTATTGATTTTATTTTTTCGTGTAATTATAATTAATAATATTATTTATATAAATAATAAAACGTAAATAAATGAATGGTCCCAAGGTTACACGCTTTCTCTTCCTTGTACAAGTAGTCAAATCCCTACTACCTGACTGCCGCTGCTTGGAGCTCAAGAGTTAAAAATTAATATCTTCAAAACGGAGCAAAACAGTGTTTTGAATATTTTGTATAGTTTTATGAAAGTATGTGTAAGATGTTAATAATTTTTAACGAAAAAAAAATGCCCACTATTTGAGAAATTTGCGTAAATAGAATATTTTTATTAAATTCAAATATTTGCGCATGCGTAATATAATTTTCAAAATTTTATATAGAATCTACATTTAAAGAGCTTTCATATGTCACCAATCACATGTTTTTAAGTAAAATACAAGCGAAGTTATACTACTTCATAGATAAGGCCCTCACTCAAATTTCGAAAATTTTAAATGTTCGTAACTTACATAAAAATCTATAAAAATGAATAATGTTTGGTATGCATTACCAACTCCCTAGGGCCGGTGTATATATCAAATTTCATTAAAATCCGAGAGGTCAAGTGCTAATGCCTGCCTGAACTGACGTGGAATGACCCATATGCATTTAGGATGAAATAAATCACAAGTACTATATTGACGAGCCAATTCGATTAGTAGATCATTATGCATTGTAACAGCAATCATTTCTTGTCTCACAATATGCCATAAAAATGCTAAAAGCATAATTCTCAAATACTGAAAAAAAAGTTGTTGACGACATTAGCAGCAATATCACGGTACGAAAATGAACCGATTCTGAAGGATAATATACGAAGTTCATCCTTGAACACAAAGGAGCGATAATTTTAGTCAATGACACTGATAAAAGTTGTCGAAAGTGACAGAACGTCACTGATATGTATGAAATGACCTTAATTCGTATTTTCCTCTTTTAATAGTTTCCAAATTTATATTTTAGAAATTCAGTAGAATCTCGATTATTCCTCCCACGACATTCTTCCCAT
>JAHWFO010010022.1:35717-48729 GCA_023313115.1 Rhysida immarginata
TTCATGTGCAAGATCCGTATATTTAGTGATTTTGTCAGTGTATGTCAAAACTATCCCTCATAACAGAGCAGACATTACACTAGTAGATAAGCAAAACAAAGTGACTTACATAATTGATATCTCCATCCCCAACACACACAATTTACAAAAGACATACACTGACAAAATCACTAAATATACGGATCTTGCACATGAAATAAAACGCCTTTGGGGAGTTAACAGAGTACACATTGTTCCTATCGTTCTTTCTGCCACTGGGGTTATTCCACACTCGCTACACAAAAGCCTGTCAACACTAAATTTAAACCCACACTTATACAAAACCTTACAGAAAGCCACAATTCTAAACACCTGTCACATAATAAGGAAATTCCTACACCCAAACATCAATACTCCCACGAGTGCATAACTTTCCCTCCCTCGCATTTGAGTCCCTTGGGCTTTGGCCCTCTTTTGGGTCCGCCTCTGGGATTGGCTTCCGGACTTGATCCGAGTTTGGCTTCCCCAAACAATGATAATAATAATAATAATTCAATTCAATTCAATTTAGTTTATTAGTTCAAAAAGCCGAAGCCGAAAAAGAACAACATACATTAAAAAAAACAAACCTAAAGAAACAATGTAGAAAAAAATAAAAATATATCAGTTAAAAATATCAAAAGAATCCTGCAATCTATTGTAGGTGACTGAATTCGAAAAAGTGGGGATCTTCGAGCATGTACTTTCTTCATAAGCGTTGGATGGAGACGCATCAGTGTTTCTCGAGAAGAGAGCTGAGATACTCTTAGAGGAATTTTTGAAATAATATCAACATCAATTGCTCCAGAAATGGTTTTTGTTAAGAAGGTCAAGTCATATTGATCACGTTTCATGGTGAGAGATGGTAATACTGTTTGAGAGGAAGGATATCTATGATTCAGAAATCTCAAAAAGATTGATTGAACTTTATCGAGAGAATATGCCTGTTGTTGGGTGCATCCATTCCAGATCGTACTACAGTACATTAATATTGGTTAAATAGACAGGTATATAGATGAAGAAAAGTATTCTTCTGAGTGAAGCTAGCAGTATTTCGCAGAATAGACCCGAGGGCCTTTAGTGCTTTTTGTTTAACATGAACAATTTGGTCATGAAAAGTGAGTTTTTGGTCAAATATCACACCCAAGTCTCTAGCAATAGTTTTCTTTAAGATGGGGTGTTGATCAATATTGTAAGGATAAGTAATCGGATAACGTTTGTTAGTAAAAGTGCATCTAAAACATTTGGAGTAATTCATAGTCAAATGGTTTTTAGAAGACTACTGGACCAATTCTTGGATAGCATTCTGTAAGATAAGTACATCTGACAAAGTAACAATCTTTATATAAATTTTAGTATCGTCCGCATACATGAGTACGTTTACTCCATGGAGGGCTTATGGTAGACCGGACGTGAAGACATTAAATAGAAGAGGCCCGAGTATAGAACCCTGAGGCACGCCAATACCAGGAGAGAAAAGATGAGATTTACTTGTTCCAATAACGAGATAAGCTTTACGATCAGTAAGATAAGAGTTCACTAGGTTAAGGAGATTGTCTCTAAGCCCAAAATATTGCAATTTCTTATTTAACAGATTGTGGTCTACCATATCAAAGGCCTTACTATAGTCGAAATAGACAACATTGGTTTGACTCGTCTCTTCGTATGCTGAGAAAAGGTCTTCCGTTAAAATTAAGAGATTAGTTTCAACTGATCGACTAGGGAGAAAAGCATGTTGGGTAGCAAGAAGAGAAGATCTAAGATGAGAAACAAGATATTTATGCAAGATGATGTCTAAGATGATACAAGGGAGAGCAGAAATAGGTGTAACCCTAGCTACCTTCCAGGTAGATGGATATACGCCAGTGGAAAGGCTCAAGTTAAAAATATAATGCAGTACAGGAATAAGTAGTTCACTTACTCCTTTAAGAATGAAAGATGGAAAGTCATCGGTAGAGGCAGAAAAGGTATTTCGAAGCTTTCTAATGGCTATTTTAATATCCAAATGTGAAATTTCTCCAAACATGCAGACGTCAGGAGTAGAAAGATGATCACCCATTTCTTCTATGTCTGACAAGTTTGAAGCGTTTGGAGTTGAAGGAGTGCAGAAGTGTTCAGCAAAACAATTGCATATAGCATTAGGTTCATTTAGAACATTGTCATTTCAGTAACAAGATTTGTGCAATCACGATGCACTTCCTTTCGCTTCGAGTTGACATTTGTCCAAAAACTACGGGGATGATGAAAAATATTGGTTTAAGCGAATGAACATACTTTTCATAGTCTTGAGCGTGTTGTTGTTTACATGCTGTACGTGTTTCAGAAAAACATTGGTAAATGAGGGGATCATTAGACACTTTATATTTTTTGTGTAAACGTTGCTTTTTCTTCATTAGTGAAATGAGTTTTAAAGAATACCAATTAGGATAATGGCGATTTTTACCAGTTACCTGGACTATAGGAATATTATAATTAAAATGCGGTGTAATTTATTCTGGAAGATAACAGCTGCTTCATTGGGATCGTCAGATCGCATAACATCATCCCAATTTTCGTGTGCAGCATTTTGATAAAGCTGAAAATAATTTGCTCTACAAAGGCCCCAGCGTACAGTGGAGTTGCAAAAAGAAGAAGAAAAGGAGGGCCTAATCGTAAAGTCCGCTGTAAATGGTGGATGATATGAATCAGGTGAGACAAGAGCCTCAGTATTCGGAACGGGTGAAACTGAACAGGTGCAGTCCGTAAAAACAAGATCAAGGTAGGATCCCTCAGTATTTGAGATAGTATTAAATTGTGAAAAGTTGCAGACCGAGAGAAGATCATTTAGCAAAGAGTCTTTTAGATGACAATAATAAGAGCCGGAAACAGTATTTATGTTAAAGTCACCGAAAACTGCAATGGGGCCATTAAAACGAAGAATCATATCTTGCATATCGTCAAAAACTTGGCGAATCATATCCGAGAAAGAAGTGGAGGAAGGTAAATGCAGCCAATAAGAAGTTTGCGACCGCCGCCAATGCTAACCTTCACCCAAACGTTGTTAATATCTCGGATCGTGGAGTCAACAGGTACACAATGGATGGAATGAGAGAGAGCAATAGCAATACCCCAGCCACGGTTTCCTAGACGATCACTGCGGAAAACAACATACTGGCTTCCAAAAAGGGAGCTAGAAGAAATTTCATCTGTGAGCCATGTCTCAGTAAGGCAGATTATATCAAAATGGGAAAGAAGGTGGTTTGAGTAAAACTCAGAGACTTTAGTTCTTAATCCTCTACAGTTTTGATAATAAACTAACATGGTTTATTAATACCATATGTTTCACTCTTCGGTTCTGGCATATCAACTGCAGTATTACTAGTAATCGAGGTAAATTCCATATGACTAGACTTGTCATTTTCAACATCAATGACTTTTTCATTATCGATGTCATCCAAATTATCAACAACAGTACTAGAGGAAGGAATGGTAAAGGAATTATCGACTGCACCCATATTCTTTAAGCTTATGCTCTGAGAGGTCTTTGTTAGAAGAATGTTTGGATTTAATCTCCCCCTGAACGTCATGATCATAGCATTTTCTGGCCATACAGAGGGGTTAAAAAACATTGAAGATAGAGATGTAAAATGAAGAGTAAGATGGAGATTTTGTCGTAAGTTGATAACAGACGATCCTATTTTTGGTGAGAGTAGACATATAGCTGACGATATCTTTTTCGGTGGTATTAGGGCACATCCTGGTATGGAATAAATTCTTAAAAACTTTTCGCTCACAGGGGACAGCTTGATCAGCTTGTTTAGCTGAGCTTCGGAGTGTTGATGTAGTATTAGTTCCATAAATTGGAGTTCTTATAGACTACCATTGTTTTTTGTTCTCACTTTGGTAAATTGAGTATCTGAAACACTATGATTATTTATGATATCCTGAGTTGGAAAAGATCGTACAGGACCATCTTGTCCTTGTGAGTTGTAAGAAGTCTGTAGATTACATTGTGTAGCAGTAGGGGGTACTGGCTGGCTGGAAACATTAGACCTATTTCTTGACAGAATATGTTGTCGGACTCGTTCATTCTGGGCGTCAATAATGGAAATGTTTCCGGCTAAACGGGTCAGCTCGTTTGAATGCTTTTGCTTGCATTCATGTAGTTGTGTCTGAGATGAACGTATTTCCATGAGGGTATGATTGACAGTTGGCAGCTGATCTTGGTTTGGAAGGAGAAGTGTATTAGTTAAATTCTATGTTCTAAAGAATGATTCAACAAAATCAAGTCTGCTATTCATGTCACTTATTAGTGCTTGCAAAAGTTTTAAACTGATCGGTAAGTGACATTAGAGTGGTAGACAATCCTTTACTGTCGGAACACAGGTTCTCAACCTTATTTAAAATCGTTGTTAAGAAAGAGTGCAGATTCGAGCCTTGAGGCGTCTCTTTAAGTGTCATTTGCATCATTACAAGAAGTGTCATTTGCAAGAAGTGATTACAGGAAGCGTCATTTGCATCATTACTTTTATGGGCTGATTTTAGACGACACGAGAGGCATTTCCTGTTCTGTTTTTTCACAAGTGACATAGATTTATAAGTAGATTGTGATAGACTTGAACATCCAAAGTGGAGCTTTGAATCACAGGAATAACAAGTCACATACGAGCCATTTTTGGGGAGGTTCGTATGACATGAGCTGCAATTGGTCATTTTAATAATGGAGTTATGAAGCAACACCAAGTTATAATAATAATAATAATAATAATAATAATAATAATAATAATAATAACAATAATAATAATAATTAAATAATTATAACAACAGGGAAAGCTCCTTTGGAATTATCCAGAGGGAGACCCCTGTGTTGCCCCATCAAGCCGAGGTCCAAAATAGGGTTAATAAAAAGACATAAATAGAAAATAATGGAAGAAAAAATAAAAAATAAATAAAAAAATACAAAAAAATATAAAATAAAAAAGAAAAAAAAAGGGAAAAACCTAAGAAAATAAGCAGAAATGCAGACCTTCAACTAAGGAGAGATCAATGTCATTATAATTTTCTAAATAATTTTTAATTAATTTAAAAGCGGGATTAATCCGAGAGAGGGACGATTTCCAAGTGGTAATGGGATTTAAAACAAACCCCCGTACGCGTCCTCTGAAGCGTATTAAAATTAAACTCGGGATAAAGAGACGACCAAAAATTTTATTAAAATAAATTCTAACCAAAAGATTAAATAAAACTATGCGAATAATACGGTAAACAGTAAGGTCTGATAAAAAAGTCGAACCCGCTATTTATTTGTTTTTACTTATAAAAGTGTCAGATCGTCGTTCGAGAGCGGGGAAAGAAGAAAATAAGAATGATTTTACCGCCAAAGCGGATAAAGGGAACACATTTTCGCGTTACAGCACCATACATGGATATATAGAATTAACCAACATTTTAAAACACTTTACAGAAAATATATAAATATGAAAAATAAAATGTAAATTACTATTTAAGTAAACTAATGTATAGAGAGAATTTAAACGAATAAACTTGAAGAACTGAAAGATTAAATGGAGAGTGAAGCTATTTTTTCATATATTTCAACAAATAAATATAATGTTAAACGAAGTGAGCTTCAATTGCTGAAGCATTATGTGTAAGCATCTATTATTTTTTTCATATTTAATTACTAAAGTGTTTCTACGTTATCATCTACTATTGAAGCAAGCGATTAACTACTACTAATTAGCAATATATATCACAGTAATTAGTTTTAGATACCATTAAGCCTAACAGCAATATGCTCTTGATAAAATAAGCTATGGATAACAATAGGTCCAACAATTCGTAAGAAGTTGGTTGATATACAGGGTGTTTCAAAATTACACCACCAAACCTGGCAAAACGTTAGAGGGGATCAATTTGAACATCTTTTGTTAATAACGTTTTATTCTAAAATGATTCTGCAGTCAACTGCAGTACGTGGATTCAATTATTTAACATGAACGGAAACACTTTAACATGTTTATTCACATCATTACAAAGAACATTAATTAGACAAGTCAGTAATGTCTTATTTCTACATAATGTGCTCGAAATGTCGACCACCTGCTTCAATGCAAGTCTCACATCGTCGTAACATGGAACGGTTGATGCGCTGAAACACTCCAGGCATCTCGTTTACCACCGCTGCAGCAGCCACCACAATTGCCACAAAATCTTCCTGTGACTCAACAGGAGTTTCATACACCACACTTTTCACATGTCCCCAGAGGAAGTAGTCCAGACATGCGAGGTCAGGTGACCTGGGTGGCCAGTTAATAGGACCTCCACGACCGATCCATTTGTTTGGAAGTCTTGCATCAGGGTAATCACGTACTTCCCGGGAGAAATGGGATGGTGCCCCTTCATGCTGGTACCACATGTCTCGGTGAACTCTCAGTGGTATGTCTTCCAAGAGCTCTGGTAACACATGCTGAAGAAACATGTACGTATGCCCAGTTAAGGAAGTGGGCATCATGTATGGGCCAATCAATTGTTCATGCACAATTCCACACTAAACGTTAATACTGTAGCGCTGTTGATATGCACGGAGAAAACGTGCGTGTGGATTCTCTTGGGCCCACAGGTGTGCATTGTGTGAATTAAACATTCCCTCTCGTGTAAACATGGCTTCATCTCGTAGGGTCAGTGTGATTTTGTGCTAAGTACCACGTTCAAATGCTTCACAAAGAGGGTAGTCAGTTATCTTCAATGATTGGACCTTTTGCTGGTGGAATGGATACAGCAAATTCTCGTGCACAACTCTCCAAACACAAGTGTGGTTCACACCCAGGTTGTGCGTTACTGCACGTGCACTTGTTGTTGGGTTATCAGCAAATTGTTGCAGAATCTCGTCCAGTAGCGCTACGTTCCTGTTACGTGGTCGTCCTGCGTTGCCCATGTTCCTGGAGAAAGATCCTGTTTCACGAAGTCGCCGATGCAGATTCGCGAATGTCTGATGGTGAGGCACACTTCTGGTGGGGTATCTTTCCTGGTACTGCCTAACTGCAGCTCTCCCAATCCCATTGGCTTCACCATACACGAAATGCATGTCAGCCAATTCTTCATTTGAGTACGTCTGCATGCTGTGCTTGCAATGGTTCCATTTGACAACTAAACTTTACAATTGCTTTCTGTACTAACCATGTGTCTAATTGCATACTACTGTATGGGTTTAATGGAATGAACCATTATTCTGTTGTGGGTAAATTATTGTTATTCAAAACATTAAGCAAGGAATGAATCATTATTCCGTGGTGATAAATTAATGTTATTCAAAACATTTTGCACTACTGTCTTTTTGCTAATGGGACTTCGAATAAGCAGGATGAAACAGTGGATTCTTTTACTGTAGCTGACTGCACAGTCATTTTAGAATAAAACGTTATTAACAAAAGATGTTTACATTGATCCCCTCTAACGTTTTGCCAAGTTTAGTGGTGTAATTTTGAAACACCCTGTATTACACGCCATATCTTAGCATTGAAAGTTCCAATGGTACCATATGGTATCATATAGTACCATTAAGACATATGCTAATAAACCAGTTCCCACTATCATTATATACTCGTTATATTCACTCATGACACGTTGTTACGAGTTGTTTGACATATTACATGCCATATCTTAGTCTTGAAAGCTCCAACGGTACAATATTATATCATAGGGTACCATTAGAGTACTTGCTATTAAACCAGTAACCCACTATCATTATTTACTCGTTTATTCACTCATGACGCGTGGTTACGAGATGTTTGATATATTACATGCCATATCTTAGCATTGAAAGTTCTAAAGGTACCATTTGGTACCATTAAAACGCGTACTGCTAAACAATTGCATGTACACATGCCATTAGACCAATATCTGCTATCTCTAGCTACTCCTATTTATTCGTTCATGAGACGTCGTGACGATTTGTTTGATATATTACATTAGGAAATTTTTAAGGGGGTATCATAATGGTACCAATAGAGCACATGCCATTAGAGGACGTACCTATTCCAGCTATCTCAGGTTCTTACTTGTTCCTGGTCTGTCCTATATTAATGGATTGGTGTAAACAGTGTGTGAAAAAGTTAATTCATTTTCAAGTTTTCGTAATAATAATAATAAATAAGTAGCTCCCTACGAATAAGAAAATTCTTTTGATTTAGAGACCGATCTGCCCTTTCAATATTCATCAATCACGTGCATCCTGCACGCGCATCATCTCATTAACGTTTAGAGCACGCGCAGAGCCGAACCTATGTGCTTAACCACGGCCTTTTAGAAATTACTAGGCCTGAACATGACGTCAATAATGTATTGTTGAAGCACTAAGACTGTGTCGTTGAACTAACTTCTGTAATAGCACTACGAGTTCGACGTAACATGTTTTATCTTTTCCATGTTCAGGCCTGATAGTTTCTAGAAGGCCGTGGCTCAACACGCGTTTTCCCCAATGCAAGGGAATTGTTGCAATTAATACATGCACTCTCTCTATTGCAACGCAATGCATTGTTGGAATTGTGTCTGCAGACGGACGGACGGACAGCGGGACAAACCGATCACATAAGCACTTTTCTACGAAAATGAGCTACAAAAATCGACGATCCGACCCAGCTTCAAGGAAAACGGAGAGGAAGAAGAAGACAGGAGAAGCAGCCAAGAGAGGAGAAAATCAACTACCCGCCACCCGTGAAGCAGAATAAAGTAGACAGAAAATTCAAGAAGGATGAAGCGAGCCGTTCATTGGTTAAAAAAAGGTGTATGCAAGAACGGCTCATTAAAGAGCGAAATGAAAGGTGGATGAAAAAAGAAAAGAATCAGAGAGCATTTCAGAGAACATTTCGAGACGACAGCAGGCGAAGAAATGGAGAGCACGATCCAAGGGTGAGTTCTCGAAGACAATTCTCCTACGATAGACGCCGGAGCAATCGTTTTGCTACTTTGAAGGAAGACGACCAGATTTTTCTGGTCCAGGGAACCGAGCAGAGGAGATTTCATTGTCGTACGTGAAAGTGCATCGTACTCCGCCCCGCTCGAAAAGAAAGTTCTTTATCTGAAGATGCGCTGGACGACGGGCAGGCTCAATCAAATTTCCAGGCAAGTGCTCAATATCTAAATTTGGCTAATAGAAATGTTTCATATACTCGCTCCAGTACCTCAACCAAAGCGAGGGAAAGGACTCAATCTTATCGTAATTCATATCGAGGAAAAATTCCACCGATTTCGCAACAAGGTCTAAGCTCAGCAGCCGACGCTTCAGCGAGTGTGAGCACAGACGAATTAGCGGAACGTTCGGACCGCGGTTTCGGCGCCGAGACGACATCGACCTCAAGTGACCTAATCCTTTCGCCCCTTCAGGATTGCCACACCGGTCGCGAAGAGGGGCATCACCAATCATCGGACGACCCAGGGACGTCTACAGCGATATCCACAGCTATCCCGCCGGACGATAGAGAGACGTCTTCGGCGATCAACGAAGGCCGCATCGAGACGTCCCACACAGACACCGTCGCGCAGCTCTCAGGAGAGGACAACGCACAAGCCACGAGTGCCACACCGAGCCAGCGATCAGACGACCTCGGCATTGCAAGCGCGAGCCGCGCAAAGATCTCTCGCTGCGAGCCGTGCTTGACTGCTCAGTCTCTGAATAAGGGTACTGGCTTTGAATTTCCCAATTAGATCTAAAGCTAGTGTTAAATTTATTTAAAGCTTAAGTAATGAACTTAAATTCTTCTCAACTTGCCCATCTCTCTTGGTTAAATGAGACTCGATTTCTTCCGAAATCCCATCGTGATCCTTCACCTCACTCTGTCTAATCGATTTGTACGTTTTTCCGTAGTGTTGGACTTCACTCAACCAAACCCAGCAGGGTCGCCACCTTCCGAAATAGCGGTGCCCAGAAACCCCGTACTCCGCCTCGTACTGGTTTCTCAACAAGAATACATCGAGGCCCGATTCCCTGTTCGCAATTTCTCGACGTGGAGGTCTTGGCAGAACTTCTCATTTCCGATTGTATCGAATGAACTTTGAGCATTTGGTTATTTCTAAAATTTACCTTTGTGAATACGAGATTCACTTTACCGTTAATTAAACTTATTTTTGAAAATTAAAGTATTTTTCCCTCCTACTTTTTCTATACACGATTCCAGCAAACTCGAATCATTAAATTATTAATTCTGCTAAGAAAAAGTCGTGATAGAGAGAATCAAGACTAGCGCACTTGTGCTAAATCTTGTTGAGGATTTTGAAATTACCCCCAAACCAGATCCAGACGCAATAAATAATCTTAGGAATAATGAAAGCCTGGAGCAGAATGTAGAGCGTCCTTGAGCCGGTAAAAAAAGGGATGCCCCTTTTTACCAGGCGGCGAGAATTATCTAAGTACAGGGAGTTCAGGTGCTCGTTAAATGAAAAGTTATGCGACAATATGACTCCGAGATCTTAAACCGACTTGGCTCTAATAAGTACACTATTCTGAAGACGGTAATCTTATATAAAAGGTGCCGTGGAGTCTTGATCAAACCATTAGAACAAGCCAGTGATGCACAGATGATAGGGCAGACTGAAGCCCATTACAGTCCCTTCACCCATTAATATCCAGAAACAACTTAACATCGTCAGCGTAGAGAAGAGTTCTAACCTTATTATCCTTAACGACAGAAAGCAGGTCCGCGACAAAGATGTTAAATAACAGCGGACCGAGGGGGGAACCTTGAGGCACGCCGCTTTTAATGGAAAAAAATACCATATTAGAATGCTTAGGATGTCGCAGATTAAAACTACGTCCGCTCAACATGGAAAGAAACCAGTCGAGAGGTGTTGCCGATGAACCTATAAATTTTAATTTCTCGATCAACGGGAGGATATTGAGTTTGTCAAACGCTTTAGAGAAATCTAAAAACAAAGCGTCGAATTGTACACGCTCGTCTAGCTTACGAGTCAAAAATGGGTAAGCGTTGCTAGCTTAGACTGAGTGCTTCTATTGATTCTGAAGCCATGTTGTTCATTTGGTAAAAAGGGTTCGACATAATTTGACAGTTGATCAAAAACGAGAGACTCGAGAAGATTGGCCGGATATGAAATGATGGTATTTGGTCTAAACGATTCCTGGGCGGATGAACCACTCTTTTTAGGAATTGACAGAATAAGAACCTTGGTCCAACTGGAAGGATATCGACCAGTGGCCAGGCAAGTGGAAAAGAGATGCATAAGCGGAGTAATCAGGCCGGGCAGACAGTCCTTAAATATAAAGTCCGGTAGGTTGAGGACAGTACAAAGCCTAGACGCAGACAGCCTTTTGGCACGCTCCAGAATCTGTCGCACGGACAAAGCCTGAAAAGAAAACTTCGATTTGACCTGTTGCCAGCACGCTTGCAGATTGAGAACATCAACGGGAAGAATGGTGTCATTATTTATGGAATTAGCAAAGGAGAGGGCAATTTTTACAGGATCCTCATCGTCAGCTGGCGAGGTATTATGCCCACTCAAACCGAGCAGCTTTCTTGACATAGCCCAAAACGCTTTGGGGTTCGAACAAATAAAAGATTCCAGGGATGTAAAATACGCCCGCCTCTCAGCATGCCAAAGGGCTTTAAACAGACGTCTGGCCTTAGAAAACTTCGCATAATCACAAGGATCATCAAAGCGTTTAAACCTTTTATGAAAAAATTGTTTATCATGCCAAGCTTCTTTAATACACGCCGAGACCCAAGAAGGAAACGAAAAAACAAGGGAATGTGAACATTTTTTGGTTTCAATGAATTTCGTTTAGCTGAAATCAATGTGCCGGCTTTCGAAAAAAATTCGCTCAGACGGAACAGATGTAGCGGGTATACATAAGTATTGCTTCACAAGGATTTTCATGGTGTTACTTAGACTACAGTTCTTCCACCAATCCAAAGGGTTTTCATTTCTTGCTTAACATTTTCTGTTCATCATAGTGCCGGGTCTCTTGCATAGGTCCAACAGCGCTTGAAATTACTTGCTGACTCATTAAAACTTGCTGATCAAAGTCAGCCCAAATATCTTCTAATAGACTGTTTACTTCTGAGGAGGGCTGCTGCTGCTCCACGACTTCGTAACCAGAAATAAATCTTAGTTCGCGTTGAACGCATCTAGCTGCTAATTCCCCACGGTCCAAAAAGCACATTTTCTTGATTGGCTGAAGGCAAACGCAGCAGTTAGCCGAGTTATTTTTTCACCGAGTGTGAATGATCGGAATAATTTGAAAGGAAATTTACGACCATCCACAATCGATATTTAAAAAAAAATATCGATGCCTACATCGATGTTGAAAACATCGAACATCGCCCAGAACTATTTATTTATTATTTATTAATTATTTTGTTAATTATTATTTATTATTCATTTTTATTTAATAACTATTATTTATTGTATTCCAGGGTTTTTGTGTCTCGTCCTTTTCTCTTATAAATATCCGTTCATTTGAAAATTTAAGAAGATAATTTTGCTTTTTCTTTAATTCTTTGAATTATTTTTCGAAGTAGTTTTTTTTCGATAGAAAAATCATGTCCAGTCTCGATGGAGTGTTTTGCTATGGCGGAAAGGTTGCTTCTCCCGAATCTTCTGTAGTCTATGTGTTCTTTAAATCTGGTTGATAAACTGCGTTTCGTTTGACCTTTGTAAACCATTGGGCAATGGGAACAGTGGGCTTCATAGATTCCAGACTTCTGTAGGTGTGATACTTTGTCTTTGGGATTATCCAATAAATATCTTATTTGGTTCGGGTTGCTAAAAGATAAAGAAATGTTATGTGGTTTAAAGATCGAATTAAGTCCTTTAATAAAAAACTTATTATAGGGTAGGGAGATAATTTTTTTCCGTTCTTTAACGGTGTGTAAGGAGGTTGTGAATGAAATAAACTTTTTGAATTTCCTTTTTCTTAACAGGTCTACAACATTTCTAGAGCTGTAACCGTTTTTTATAGCAATATTTTTAATTAAGGAGATTTCGTGCTTAAAAGCGTTTT
>JAHWFO010010022.1:72219-95779 GCA_023313115.1 Rhysida immarginata
ATATGACATGTAATAAATCAAACAAATTGGGATAATGTGCCATGAATGAATATAACGTAAAATTAATGATAGTCGATATTGGTTTCAAGTAACCTGGTTTAGTGGAACCATTATGGCTCATTGGAACTTTCAATGCTAAAATATGGCATGTAATATATCAAACGACTTAGAATGATGCATCATGAATGAAACCAACGTAAAATTAATGATAGTCGAAATTGGTTCCAAGGAACCTGGTTTAGTGGAACCATTATGGTTCATTGGAACTTTCAATGCTAAAATATGGCATGTAATATATCAAACGACTTGGAATGACGTATCACGAATGAATATAACGTAAAATTGATGATAGTCGAGATTGGTTCCAAGGAATCTGGTTTAAAGGAACCATTATGGTCCAGTGGAACTTTCAATGCTAAAATATGCAATGTAATATATCAAACAACTTGAAATGACGTATCACGAATGAATATAACGTAAAATTAATGATAGTCGAGATTGGTTCCAAGGAATCTGGTTTAAAGGAACCATTATGGTCCAGTGGTACTTTCAATGTTAAAATATGCAATGTAATATATCAAACAACTTGAAATGATGTGTCATGAATGAATATAACTTAAAATCAATGATAATTCAAACTGGTTCAGTAGTACGTGGTTATTATGGTGATCATTATGGTCCATTAGAAACTTACAATATTAACATAGGGTAGTTTAAAATATGGTTCCGCGAATGGTTTAGTTTAACCTTTCGGCATTTGGTTATATCACTCTTTAATAGTTTATTAAGTACCGAAAGGTGCTTTTTGCTATCAGTGTGTGAAAACGTTTCTGTCTGTCTGTCTGTCTGTAACTCTTACTCCTCCGAGGCTATGAAAGATTTTGAAAATTGTTTCGTCAGTCAGTGTATATGGTTCATGGCACGAACCAATCACAAATATTCTCTAAATCGTTCATTGGCACGTGCACAAATGGTACCTCTATTTTCCCGCCTAGCAATTTTCAACGGGAATATATATTAGGTAATATATCAAACAAATCGTAATGACGAGATAGAAGCGGTTATTCATAATTATATATATCAGTCGAAGAATATGGTACATGGCACAAATATTATCCTAATCGGTTCAATAGCATGTGCACAAATGGTACATTCACGACCCCACCTAGCAATTTTCAATACAGAGATATATTAAGTAATATATCAAATAAATCGTAATGACGAGATAAAGGCAAATATAAATTACTATTTTCGCCAATTAATAAATATGGTTTCAGGAATGAACCATTTAGAATATAGTTGTAATTGATACAATGACACGTGCTCCAATAGTATCCTTATGACACCCTCAAAAATTTTCAATGGTAAGATATGACATGTAATAAATCAAACAAATTGGGATAATGTGCCATGAATGAATATAACGTAAAATTAATGATAGTCGAAATTGGTTCCAAGGAACCTGGTTAGGTGGAACCATTATGGTCCATTGAAACTTTCAATGCTAAAATATGGTATATAATATATCAAACGACTTGGAATAATGTGTCATGAATAAACATAAAGTAAAATTAATGATAGTCGAAATTGGTTCCAAGGAACCTGGTTTAGTGGAACCATTATAGCTTATTGGAACTTTCAATTCTAAAATATGATATGTAATATATCAAACAAATTGTAATGTTGTGATATGAATGAATATAACGTAAAATTAATGATAACCCAAATTGGTTCAAAAGTACGTGGTTAATGGTTCATTATGGACCATTAGAAACCTACGATATTAACATAGGGCGGTTTGAAATATGGTTCCGCCAGTGGTTTAGTTTCACTTTTCAGTACTTGGTTTTGTCATTCCTTAATTGTTTATTTTATAAAGTCGAGTGAATAAAAGTTTAGAAAAATAGACAAAGAGAATTCTAATATTACCAAGAGAGATGCGACGGATGCCACTTTATTTTGAGTGGCGTTGGTGTCGCGGATCGCATTATGGCCGGCAGAAGAGGATAAAGCGAGACGGAGAGCGCGTAGAGCCAATACAACCTCTACTCAAATTTCATGCATTGTTACATAATCATACCTAGTCATAATTTAGGGCTTATTATTGGTAGAAATGCGATTAAAGATGACCGTAGCCGACGAAAAAGACAGGCTGGGGTACTAGAAAGTCACATGACCAAAGTAGATCTACTTTTCCATCTTGGATTTCAACAATCAGTGTTTTTTGTTTTGTTGGAAACAATGAAGATTGGATTGTTGCTGGATCTAGTTTTTAGTGCCCTGGCCTGTCTTTTTAGTTGGCCTCGAGATGACTACCCATGACGTTTTAACAATGTATGACGTTTCCGGCTCAGGCTTTCTCTTTAGGTGGTGTTGGTAGAAAGAAATCCAAACAACTGAAACGTCATACATTGTTACATCATCATAAGTCGACCAAATTTAGGGATTCATATTGGTAGAAATACAGTTAACAATGGTCGAAATATGATGATGTCACAATGTATGATATTTCAGTTGTTTGGCTTTCTTTCTAGGAGGCGTTGGTGGAGCTGCGTCGTTTGTTGAATTAACAAATATTTCAGCCTATGGAATTTACATTTAGAGGAATTATTCTGGAATCTAATAATATATTCAATTTTTGCAGTCCAACAGTTGTCTGATCAACAGTTTTCACCTATTTTTACAAAATCATCAAAATAAAATGCGAAATAGGAGCAATAATTGTGTCATTACTTTGCTTGATCCGTCCGTCATGAAGCGACAATGCATGAGCAACATTATGCGCAGACCAACAATTTGCGCGGACCAACAATATGCGCTTTATCCATAGATTGTGAAGACTTAATAGTCGCTCACACAGAACGATTCAACAACTGACGCTCAATATTTTTTCCAGATTTGTAACTACAGTAAGCAGCTTAATGTGTCTTTTTATAACGCTTGTATAACTTTAGCCATTTGGGTTATGTTTGGTGGATGAAATCTTGTGACCAATATTTCAACCCCTTCCACTAATCCGATCTTGCTGAAATTTGTACACATGCGCAAAGTCGGTGACAATGCATGAATCTAAAAAAAATTTTCAAAACCTCCAAAGTGGGAGGGAATAATATGAAATAGAATTGGCTTATGTTTGTTTGTTTGCTCAAGAGATGGCGCTATGTGTATCTAATTTTGACATAAGCTTTGTTTTTTGAAAAAAAAAAAATTCTTCACTTGTTCTTCATAAATTTTATGAATAAGCTTAACTTTTTTCAATATTTCTCTCGCTGAAAAGCAAACATCTTTCCTACTTAACGGCAAGTAATCGTTAGCATTATTTAATGGAATAGAATCATCTATAAAAAAAAATAAGAACATTGCTGTTATAAATAAAAAAACAGGCCAGAAACTATTTTCTGAAACAGTGGTTTCTATTGACAATATTATTTTCTGTCTTAATTGCTAATATACTTAAAAAAGTTATTTATAAATCCTTAAATTAAAGTTTATATGAAGTGTATATAATTTTGGAAACTGACATTTTCATAACATGTTCAAAATAATTTAATATTTTCTAATATTTAACTTTGTGAAAAAATATTTTCTGTTTACCTTTGCGAAAAAATTCTTATTTGACGTTTATGCTGCCAAAGATTTAAGCAATGGAATAATTTAAGAACTTTGTAATTTAAGAATACCTCAAAAAAGAATAACTCAAAAATGTTTAAGGAAAATAATGAGGAAATAATTCGAACTGTAATATTTATAGTTCCACCATTCTTCAATAATCTTATCTTTTATAATCAGCGAGGCAATTCCACTTGAAATTTCTCCACTTACAAACAAATTTTGTTAATAATTGATTTGGTAGTATCAAGCAATTTGATTCAATATTAGCAGCTTTGTAAACAAAAAAAAAGAAGATAATTTTTAAAGATTTATATAATCAGTCTATAAATAATGATCTAGGTCAGCGTTTTAAAGACAACAAAATACTGGTCTTTTCACCTAGATATTTGTTGCCAATCTATTTTTTAGATGAAATTTTTGTTCAGCTTTTTAAATAATTTCTCTTCTGCATGTGACAAATAAAAACATAATAACTTTATTGAAATATTGAAATCTTCAAAAGTACAAAAGAGAATTCTTAAAAATTTATTTCGAATTAAACTTTTACTTAAATTTCACGTTGCTCTAAAACAGTTTGTTCGACGCTTGCGTCGGAAAATGAACTGTTTAGAAAATTCTTTTTACAGTTGCAACTTTGTGGATGGTGGTGATAATCTTTTCTAACTGTTTTGGCGTCGTTGTGTTTGTGTGTCTGTCCGTTCGTCGGTCCGTACATCCGTCTGTTTGTCCATCTGTATATCCGTCTGTATGTCCAACGATTTCTCGAGCATGCTTCAACTTCTTCAAATTCTGTTTTCGCTATTCCATTGAGACCCTTCCTGAGCTCACATGTTTAGTTTGTCATTGAAATCGGTTTAACAGTCACGTGACCACTGAGACCCAAACCACTCCCCCTCCAGTAAAATTTTTTATTGTCGATATAAGGCATATGATATATCATTCGATTGGGAATCATGAGCACAAAACGAATAAGACGTTGTTTTCCATTTTTGAAATGTTACATCCGAGAAAATGACCCCCAAAGAGTACTTCAATGACCTCTTATTACGAGCTTTCGCTAAAGCTATACGTATATACCGGGTGTTTCAAAAATGACCGGTATATTTGAATATTTGAAAAATCAATAAAAACTAAACGGGCAGCGATAGAAATACACCGTGTCTTGCAATATGCTTGGGACAACAGTAAATTTTCAGGCAGACAAACTTTCGAAATTAGTTTACAGTGTATTTCTATCGCTGCCCGTTTAGTTTTTCAAATGTACCGGTCATTTTTGAAACACCCGGTAAGAATACAAGCTTTATCAGTACATATGTCTGTTCTGCCGGTCGTCGTTTGCACGATAACTTGAAAACGGATGAACTTAACTCCAATGTATCAACTTTTGATGCACTTTCGTGTGCCCCTTCAAGCACGTGCACTATTCAACTTAGGGCGTGTAATACATCAGTCGATTCGTAATGATCAATCATAAGTGAAAACAATGTTACTTTTTTCAAAAAAGGGAAACCTCTATCTAATCCATAAGAAGATTAGAAGTTTCCCTGTTTTTGGTTGTTCCACTGCACAGTTTTGCACATTTCCATTTTTGTTTAATAATATAGCACAAGCTCTACTGGTACCCTTATGACATCCTCAAATGATTTCAATGATAAGATATGGCATGTAATATATCAAACAATTTGGGATGACTTGTCACGAATGAATATAACGTAAAATTAATTATAGTCGAAATTGGTTTCAAGGAACCTGGTTTAGTGGAACCATTATGGTTCATTGGAACTTTCAATGCTAAAATATGGCATGTAGTATATCGAACAACTTAAAATGATGTGTCATGAATGAATATAACGTAAAATTAATGATAGAAGTCATTGGTTTCAAGAAACCTGGTTTAGTGGAACCATTAGAGTCCAGTGGAACTTTCAATGCTAAAATATGAATACAAATAAAACAACTTGGAATGATGTGTCATGAATGAATATAACTTAAAATCAATGATAATTCAAACTGGTTCAGTAGTACGTGGTTATTATGGTGATCATTATGGTCCATTAGAAACTTACAATATTAACATAGGGTAGTTTAAAATATGGTTTCGCGAATGGTTTAGTTTAACCTTTCGGCATTTGGTTATATCACTCTTTAATGGTTTATTAAGTACCGAAAGGTGCTTTTTGCTATCACTGTGGGAAAGCGTTTCTGTCTGTTTGTCTGTCTGTCTGTCTGTCTGTCACTCTTACTCCTCCGAGGCTATGAAAGATTTTGAAAATTGTTTCGTCAGTCAGTGTATATGGTTCATGGCACGAACCAATCACAAATATTCTCTAAATCGTTCATTGGCACGTGCACAAATGGTACCTCTATTTTCCCGCATAGCAATTTTCAACGGGAAGATATATTAAGTAATATATCAAACAAATCGTAATGACAAGATAAAGGCAGATATAAATTACTATTTTCGCCAATTAATAAATATGGTTCCGGGAATGAACCATTTAGAATATAGTTGTAATCGAAACAATGACACGTGCTCTAATAGTATCCTTATAACACCCTCAAAAAATTTCAATGATAAGATATGACATGTAATAAATCAAACAAATTGGGATAATGTGCCATGAATGAATATAACGTAAAATTAATAATAGTCGAAATTGGTTCCAAAGAACCTGGTTTAGTGGAACCATTATGGTCCATTGAAACTTTCAATGCTAAAATATTGTATGCAATATATCAAACGATTTGGAATAATGTGTCATGAATAAACATAAAGTAAAATTAATGATAGTCGAAATTGGTTCCAAGAAACCTGGTTTAGTGGAACCATTAGAGTCCAGTGGAACTTTCAATTCTAAAATATGATATGTAATATATCAAACAAATTGTAATGTTGTGATATGAATGAATATAACGTAAAATTAATAATAACCCAAATTGGTTCAAAAGTACGTGGTTAATGGATCATTATGGACCATTAGAAACCTATGATATTAACATAGGGCGGTTTGAAATATGGTTCCGCCAGGGGTTTAGTTTCACTTTTCAGTACTTGGTTATGTCATTCCTTAATTGTTTATTTTATAAAGTCGAGCGAATAAAAGTTCAGAAAAATAGACAAAAAGAATTCTAATATTACCAAGAGAGATGCGACGGATGCCACTTTATGTTGAGTGGCATTGGTGTCACGGATCGCATTATGGCCGGCAGAAGAGGATAAAGCGAAACGGAGAGCGTGTAGAGCCAAAACAACCTCTACTCAAAGCCTAAGCGCGAAAATTTCATGCATTGTTACATCATCATATCTAGTCATAATTTAGGGCTTATTATTGGTAGAAATGCGATTGAAGATGACCGTAGCTGACGAAAAAGACAGGCTGGGGTACTAGAAAGTCACATGACCAAAGTAGATCTACTTTTCCATCTTGGATTTCAACAATCAGTGTTTTTTGTTTTGTTGGAAACAATGAGGATTAGATTGTTGCTGGATCTACTTTTTAGTGCCCTGGCCTGTCTTTTTAGTTGGCTTTGAGATGACTACGAAGCCAACGAGAAAGACAGGCCTCGAAGCGGGAAAGTCACTTGACCAACTGGGTCCGAACCACAATCCAATCGTCATTGTCTCCATCTTGGATTTTAACAGTCAGTATTTTTTCGTTTGTTGGAAACAATGAAGGTTGGATTGTTGTTTGGACCCAGATGATCAGGTGATTTTTCCGCTTCGAGGCCTGTCCTTCTCGTTGGCCTCGAGATGACTACCTATGACGTTTTAACAATGTATGACGTTTCTCGCTCAGGCTTTCTCTTTAGGTGGTGTTGGTAGAAAGAAATCCAAACAACTGAAACGTCATACATTGTTACATCATCATAAGTCGACCAAATTTAGGGATCCTTATTGGTAGAAATACAGTTAACAATGGTCGAAATATGATGATGTCACAATGTATGATATTTCAGTTATTTGGCTTTCTATCTAGGAGGCGTTGGTAGAGCTGCGTCGTTTGTTGAATTAACAAATATTTTGCCTATGGAATTTACATTTAGAGGAATTATTCTGGAATCTAATAATATATTCAATTTTTGCAGTCCAACAGTTGTCTGATCAACAGTTTTCACCTATTTTTACAAAATCATCAAAATAAAATGCGAAATAGGAGCAATAATTGTGTCATTACTTTGCTTGATCCGTCCGTCATAAAGCGACAATGCATGAGCAACAATATGCGCAGACCAACAATTTGCGCGGACCAACAATATGCGCTTTACCAATAGATTGTGAAGACCTAATAGTCGCTTACACAGAACGATTCAACAACTGACGCTCAATATTTTTTCCAGATTTGTAACTACAGTAAGCAGCTTAATGTGTCTTTTTATAACGCTTGTATAACTTTAGCTATTTGGGTTATGTTTGGTGGATGAAACCTTGTGATCAATATCTCAACCCCTTCCACTAATCCGATCTTGCTGAAATTTGTACACATGCGCAAAGTCGGTGACAATGCATGAATCTAAAAAATTTTTTCATAAACTCCAAAGTGGGAGGGATTAATTTGAAATAGAATTGGCTTATGTTTGTTTGTTTGCTCAAGAGATGGCGCTATGTGTATCTAATTTTGACATAAGCTTTGTTTTTTGAAAAAAAAAATTCTTCACTTGTTCTTCATAAATTTTATTAATAAGCTTACAATAAAATGAAAAGACAAGAAGCATCGAGTTCTTTTGAGAAAAATCTTATCAAATTAATGAATAACGCTATTTTTGGGAAAAGTTTATAAAACGTACGGAAACAACATGTTATTAATTTCAGTGAAGCGAAAATCGTGCGTTAAAACTTTTCAATATTCCTCTCGCTGAAAATCAAAAATCTTTCCTACTTAACGGCAATCAGTTGTTACCATTATTTAATGGAACAGAGTCATCTATAAAAAAAATAAGAACATTGCTGTTATAAATAAAAAAACAGGCCAGAAACTATTTTCTAAAACAGTGGTTTCTATTGACAAAATTATTTATGTCTTAATTGCTGTTATACTTAAAAAAGTTATTTATAAATCCTTAAATTTAAAGTTTACATGAAGTGCATATAATTTTGGAAACTGACATTTTCATAACATGTTGAAAATAATTTAATATTTTCTAATATTTAACTTTGTGAAAAAATGTTTTCTGTTTACCTTTGCGAAAAAATTCTTATTTGACGTTTATGCTGCCAAAGATTTAAGCAATGTAATAATTTAAGAATTTTGTAATTTAAGAATACCTCAAAAAAGATTAACTCAAAAATGTTCAAGGAAAATAATGAGGAAATAATTCGAACTGTAATATTTATAGTTCCACCATTCTTCAATAATCTTATCTTTTATAATCAGCGAGGCAATTCCACTTGAAATTTCTCCACTTACAAACAAATTTTGATAATAATTGATTTGGTAGTATCACGCAATTTGATTCAATTTTGGCAGCTTTGTAAACAAAAAAAAGGAAGATAATTTTTAAAGATTTATATAATCAGTCTATAAGTAATGATCTAGATCAGTGTTTTAAAGACAACATGATAATGGTCTTTTCACCTAGATATTTGTTGCCAATCTATTTTTTAGATGAAATTTTTGTTCAGCTTTTTAAATAATTTCTCTTCTGCATGTGATAAATAAAAACATAATAACTTTATTGAAATATTGAAATCTTCAAAAGTACAAAAGAGAATTCTTAAAAATTAATTTCGAATTAAACTTTTACTTAAATTTCACGTTGCTCTAAAACAGTCTGTTCGACGCTTGCGTCGGAAAATGAACTGTTTAGAAAATTCTTTTTACAGTTGCAACTTCGTGGATGGTGGTGATATTCTTTTCTAACTGTTTTGGTGTCGTTGTGTTTGTGTGTCTGTCCGTCCGTCGGTCCGTACATCCGTCTGTTTGTCCATCTGTTACGAGCTTTCGCTAAAGCTATACGTATATACCGGGTGTTTCAAAAATGACTGGTATATTTGAATATTTGAAAAATCAATAAAAACTAAACGGGCAGCGATAGAAATACACCGTGACTTGCAATACGCTTGGGACAACAGTAAATTTTCAGGCAGACAAACTTTCGAAATTAGTTTACTGTGTATTTCTATCGCTGCCCGGTTAGTTTTTCAAATGTACCGGTCATTTTTGAAACACCCGGTAAGAATACAAGCTTTATCGGTACATATGTCTGTTCTGCCGGTCGTCGTTGCACGATAACTTGAAAACGGATGAACTTAACTCCAATGTATCAACTTTTGATGCACTTTCGTGTGCCCCTTCAAGCACGTGCACTATTCAACTCAGGGCCTGTAATACATCAATTGATTCGTAATGGTCAGTCATAAGTGAATACAGTGTTACTTTTTTCAAAAAAGAGAAACCTCTATCTAATCCATAAGAAGATTAGAAGTTTCCCTGTTTTTGGTTGTTCCACTGCACAGTTTTGCACATTTCCATTTTTGTTTAATATTATTATTTATTTATCATTTAAGCATTGTTGACGCCAGCTTGGAGCACGTGCTCGTTATGAAGCTTTGTCGAAGCACGCGCTCAGTCAAGCTGGACATCAAAACTACTAGGAATACATCAAAAATAAATATAATTAAAAATGAAATAAAAATTTTGTAAATATTTGAACGAATTAATGAAATCTTCTGCTAATTATGGAGTGCTGATTGACATGTATATTAAGCAGTGATGCATAAGTGGATCTCTGCATTTGTGTACTCATGCTGTTACTCCAATAGCACATAACAATACTAAACTGTCCGGCCTATTAATTCAGTACTTATTTACAACTAGCTGATATACCCGACGTTACTCGGGCTCCTTTTAGATGAAATTTTGCAATTTCTGAATGTGAACATTCAGTGAAAATGACCACATAAAAAAGGTTAGAATATTGTTTAATATTTCAATATTTTTGTTTCAGCAATGACTTATACGATTGAATCATTCACGCGTTCCTTTTTGTTTGTCTTAGCTTCTCGCATTCTCAACATTAAGAGCTACACAGGCTGTACACAACATGAATAAGATTTCAACAGACGTTAACAATACAAACAGTGATTTTTTTTTTTTATAATTATAGGCGTAGCATTTTCTGCTGAAAACAAGAGCACTTTCATTTATTAGTTTTTTATTTCAATAGACCTAACATTATTTAGCTGAAAACAACAATAGGCCTAACATCAATTATCTGTTTTTAACAATTGGCCTAGCAACAATTTCCTATTGTTAACATTAGGCTGAAGAGTAATTAGCTTTGGACTATCTGGGACATTCTACCATAATGGGACCAAAACATGTATACGCAAGTGTAATGAACATTTATTACACGTTTTGGCCTTGCATAAATAATTCCAAACCTAACTTAAGATCAACCGTGGTCCTATGTCTTTAAAAAAATATTTGTTCAGCCATGTTTTAAGAAGCGAATATACTTTTTTTTATAATTGATGCAGCCCTCTACTGAACATAGTTAAAGTGTTTGTAACCTTTTGCATTGATCAAGCTAATTAACAGTTTTATTTTACGTAATGGTTTTATATAAAAAATTTTTGATGCCATCCGATTCCTAATATTCCATTTATTTCGTTTTTAACATGTATAACTCTAATAAGTTATTTTTAACCAGAGTTATTTCAGCTTTTTGGGGTTAATGTTAAAAAAGTCAACTCTGTTATTCAAGATGTAAAGTATTGAAACGAAGCGTTTTATTATTTTTAAAAAACGACATTTTTATATAATCCTTTCCATGTGATGATTGAAAAGTTCTGACAAAGTTCGAATGTTTAAAGACGTACCTTTATGGATTTACTTGGAAAAGCGAAGATTAAATCGAAAAGTAGGTTTAATTGATGTCAATATTGTTATCATGTTTATGAGTAAGTTGATCACTATAATGGGAAATGGTTTGTTGTGAAAGGAAATTGGCTGGTTTTTGTTTTAAAGTAGAAATAAGTTTTGATTACTTGTTCAGCCTAAAATACACAAAACGCGTTTTATAACAGAGTCGTCGACCCTGTTACCATGTAATAAATAACAGGGTGGACTCGTAGATAACAGAAATGACTTTATTCATATGGTAGCCACTTTGCCATGCCCTTAGCTCAATAAGCTATCGACACAGCTGCCTAAAACTGACCACAGGATGCTTATATTATAGTGAATGGAATGGTCGATAAACACCATCCTTACAGCAGGCCTATGTCTGCATAGGAATAAATTGGATGGGAACAACTTGACCACCCACCTAATAGGCCGGACCTCGCATCCAGTGACTACCACCTGTTCCGGTATCTAAAGGAGTTCATCGACAGCCTTCACGTAATTAATGCACGTAATTTTGACAATATAGCCACGCGCAATATTGGCAAATTTTTAGGTGGACCCTTAAACGAGGAATTACATTATTTTAATTTATGTTATACAGATAATTTCAGGTAGTCATAGCCCAAAATTGAACAATGTTGAGAAACAAAAAGAGTATAGAATGAGAAAAGATACTGATCCAAACGAAGAGAAAAATATTTGAGAGCAGAACAAGCAAGACGGCAAAGAAAAGAAGAAGATGTATGATGATGTCGTTAAAAATGTATCTGAGATACCGAAGAGAGCAGAGAAAAGTTAGAAGAAAACGGAAGGAAGCAAAATGAAGACAGAGGAAAAGGGAGAAAGATAGCAATGTTGCTATGCTTCTTGACACTGGAAGCGCGGAGGTCCCTGGCTAGAAACTTCTATGGGGGTCCCATTTCTTCGTGAGCTCCTGGCCATTTGCTAGTCTAGAATATACAGTTACGCCCCTGCCTCCAGAAATCCCTGATTTGGGAAAGGAATTTGGGATTACCAGTTCCTAAATTAGCTTTCAAAAGGCACGTAGAAGAAAACAGGTTGGGGAGGGGTTCTAGAAATATAGGTGTCCACTACTAAGGTCATTTTGCGCCTTTTACACAAGTTTTATCTGTACGCAACCCGGGACAAACACAAACATCCATGCTCACGGCGGGATTCGAACCCACGGCCAGGCGGACTCGAGAACTTGAAAGCCTACGCCCTAGCTCTCTCGGCCACCTGGCCGGCAACAGGTTCGGAGAGACCATGCCAAGTATTATAGAGATTTGAATAAACTTAAAAAAAGCTATATAACGCGGAAAAAAAAGTAAAAGAGTACAGACAAGATTGTGTCGTTTATTATCCCTTGATAAAAGTATTTTTATTATATCAATGTTATTAATTAATAAAAGGTTTTCTCTAAATGCTAGTCAGCTCTGTTACTTATAGTCACCTCTGTTATAGGTATGTCAACCTTGTTAGGTTACACTATTACGAAAGAAAATATTAATAATATGACTTAATAAATAATAATATAGAACGTTTCTAAATGTATATTACATTAATACAGTATAGTTCTAAGTATTATACCGGGTGTTCAATTTATCTGAAGACATTGAAATATCTCAAGAACCACACATCGGATCAAAAAAAGTGTGGAATGAAAAATGTTCGTCTCGAAGGGGACATCTAATGATACCAAACTCGAACCCCCACCCCTGGAGGTGGGGGAGGGAGGAGTTAAAAAATGTAATCGGGAACCCCCATTTTTTATTGCAAATTCCGATTCTCCAGAAAAAATTACCCCAATCTGACCTACGATTCGAGTCATTTCGGCCACAGATGGCGCAGTAATCGACAAAAATCAAAATGGGTAAAAAACCGTTGAAAAATGGCGATATCTCAAGAAATAGGTATCAGATCAGCAAAATAAAATTAAATGTTTGTGATATTCTTACAAATGCTACTTAATGACGCCATAATTGTCCACCCATCCCCACTCCCGAGGGGTGGGGAAGCGAATTATGTCAAAATTTCGCACACACACAAAATTACATGTGCCCCTCATTTTTCATAGCTAAAATTCTTCAGGACAAAACTAATTATTCTCTACTTTAAAACGTGGTTTTTTAAAATTTTTTATTTTTTTCTTTCAAAATTATTTTGCTGATCTGATTCCTATTTCTTGAAATATCGCCATTTTTCAACGATTTTTACCCATTTTGATTTTTGTCGATTACAGCGCCATCTGTGGCCGAAATGACTCGAATCGTAGGACAGATTGGGATAATTTTTTCTGGAGAATCCGAATCTGCAATAAAAAATGGGGGTTCCCATTTAAGATTTTTTACTCCTCCCTCCCCCACCTCCAGGGGGTGGGGGTGGGGGTCGAGTTTGGTATCATTAGATGTCCTCCTTCGAGACGAACATTTTTCATTCCACACTTTTTTTGATCCGATGTGTGGTTCTCGAGATATTTCAAAGTCTTCAGATAAATTGAACACCCGGTATAAGGCTTAAATATGGATTGTCAGTAATTAAAAAAAATTAAAATTTTACAGACAATTTTATATTTTATCAAATTTGAAAAACAATAAATAATTTAATAAACATTTCAGCATAAAAGAAGTGTATAACTGAAAAGGTAATACATTTATTGTGTTTCTAAAAAAAATCAAGCATGCAACAAGTGATTGTTTTTCTATTAGAACAATTGAATTTTGGTAACAGGGATGACAATTTTGGTACAATCTATGACCTAATTTGAACCCTCTTATCTAAACCGTATACACTTCAGCGCTGCCACTTAATGAAAAAGCTACTAGAAGTATGTCACTACATAAACTAATAATGTCATTGTCATATAAAGTCATTGGCCATACGTAATTAAACACCGTTCAGTATCTCAAATATGGTCCCATTCCGGTAGAATCACCCATCTAAAGGTCTAATATTAATTTCCTTCTGATGACAATAGTCTTAACATTTTTTAGCCATTTTAAAGAATAGGCCTAATTTTTTTAGCCATATTTTACAATAGGCCTTGCATTAATTAGCCCTTTTTTACTACAGGCCTAATTATTCAGCCATTTATTTAAAAACAGGCCTAACATTTATTAGCCGTTTTAAACAATAGGGCTAATATTTTTTAGCCATATTTAACAATAGGTCTAGTATTAAGTCCTTTTTATAACAACATCGTGCGCTATGATTAAAATGGGTCAATCATGGGTCGTTTTCATAGCCCAAATCGCCCCAAATTATATTCCCAGCCTTCCTTTGTGTCCCCATCATTAAAAATGTTTGTTTTCTAAACAATATCATAAATTTCCAGTCAATGTTCAGCAGTATTATCAATGTAATGCATATCCGCCGATCACGGGCATTACAAAAGTTTCGAGCATTGAAACTTTTATAGTTTTATTATCTTCAAATATATTTACAGTAAATATAAAATACTTGTATTAATAAAAATTGAATTTAAATAACATGTACGTTTGGAACCAATGTGGCAGGTGGTAGCATGTTACAATCTTCAAAAATTGATCAGAATATTTTATTTAAAAATAAATGCTGGGTGGCTGGAGATATAACTTCGTGTTTGGTATGCTTTTTAAAAAATGTCATATCTTTTTTAACCTATCATTTTAGATTCCCTGAAGGTCCAGATCTCAGAAAAAATTGGATAGATGCTGTCAACTGATGAACAGAACTGTCATGTTTAGCCACCTGTGAATGTAGATAATGAAGAGTAAAACTATGAAGAAGAGTGCTTTCTCCAATAAAATATTTTCAAAAATCTGTTGTAATTGTTTACTTCTGATAATGTTAATTTTGGTAATGTTGGTTCAGTCTGTAATTTTAAAAGGTTTATTGCCTAATTTAGTGTTTGTATATCGTAAGGTTTTTTTTGTATTACATACAATTTTTACAAATTGGTTTCATACAGTCTTACGTGAATTTCATACATTTCTAAATAGATTTAATACAATCTTAAATGAAGTTAATACATTTTCAAATGAATTTAATATGCTTCCAAATAGATTTAATATAATTTTAAATAAATATAATATGTGTTTTATTTCAGTGTAAATGGAGTTTAATTACCAAAATTAAGTAAGAAAAACATTTTTAATGAAATCTTGTTTTAGTAAATTTACAGAAAATTTATTTTATATTGTTTTAAATAAATTACAGAAAACAAAATTGGTAACATAAATAAATAACACAAACGTATAAAGAGTAACAGTTAACCACTGTGTAATTGAACTAAAAAAAAAATAAATTATTCTTCCGTATTTCTGTACTGAGGGGGTATTTCGCCGGTAAATTCATTTAAAAGAGTATTAAATTTATTATATATTAACTCATGGTTCCTGGTTCGAATCCACATCACAGAATTATTCATTCCATTTTCAAATAATATTATTACCTGATGTTTGGAATATTAGCTCCAGTTATTATTTATTATTTTTTATTAAATTCGTTTAAAATTGTATTGAATCTATTTAGAAATATATGAAATTCATGTAAAACTGTATGGAACCAATTTGTAAAAAACTCTAATCTACTGATTGGATAGTGGTTTTGGAGTTTAAAAGAGCTATTTTTAAAATTAAATTGAAATTGAGGAAATGTAAGGCCACGTAGCAGTTGAACATTAATTTTTATTTCCTATGAAATTGATGAATGTTACCTAAAAATCACTTTTTATGTGCACCAATGAAACAAAGTTTTGGGGAAATATAATAATTTCATATGAAAATCAACGTATACCATAGAAAATGCGGATTATTCGCTATTATGAGTATGTCTTCTACAGTGTAAAACGCAACATCGTCCCACCACAAGATGGCTGCCAAGAGGCGACGCGTGAGAGATGCCTAAGACTGCGCTCTGTTTACTCTGTGGTCTGTACCAAGATATATTTCCGGAAGTGACGTCACGAAACTTTAAAGCGCTATAACTTTTTAACGGAGCCTCAGATCGAAAAATGCGACTAGACTTCTTTGCTCAGAATTTCACCCTCTACCTGCCTTTTCACTTTGGCACGACGTTCTCTTGGTTCCTCTTTTAAGCAATCGGTATTGTCATCGTTCATTGCCCTGTACAGGCTGGACATTTTGTTACTTCAAGAAGTGAAGCTTGCCTCTACACAACAGTGCTATGATCCGCCAGGTCTAAGCAGTCAATATGCCAATGTACAGTTTTTTATCAACTCTTCTTCACCAAATGCGAAAGGGGTTGCCACCATCATCTTCAACCCCTCCATTCTGGTTGCGAACTGTGTGTATGACTGCGAGTGCAGGGTAATCTCTTTGGACATTTCAACATCTGGTGTCAATTTCCAATTGCTTAATGTCTATGCACCGTGTAGAACAGCAGAGAAACCAACATTTTTCAGTGGATTAAATAACTTTGTGTGCATCTTTGCTTGTGGTGATTGCTGGTGATTTGAACTGCCATCCAGACAACAATAACATCTTTTCGTCTGGTCATGTGTTTCGTTTGTGCCAGCAAACTGCATTGTTCGAATTATGGACACACCTTTCACACAGTAGTCAGCTTGGGTCTACTTTCCATTAAGAGCCCACTATTTCATCAAGATTAGAACTTTTTGATCGCCGGGTAAAATGGAGGTAATTCCATGTTCATTCTCCGACCACAGTGCCATCATGTGGTCATGGAATCCTCCATTTCCAGCATCATCTACAGGCTCTGCAGTCCATCGCAATTGGTTTCTGAATGTTTCTCTGCTCGACGAAGAGGAATTCAAGGGAATGTTTTTTCAGTTTGTCGATAAACATCTTCATAATGTGCCTCCTACGCTTGCTTCATGGTTAGAACTGAAAATCAAAATCAAACGCTTCTTTCGGACGATTGGATTAGATGCTGCTCGTCGTCGACGTCGCCATCTCCTCATGTTACAAGAGATCCTTCGGCTCCTTCAAGTATCCACCCCAAAGGAGGAGTTCGAGATGGAGATACGTCAGGTGAAGAGCGAGATCAACGCTCTAATGATCCGGAAGGCTGCCGACGCAGCGCTCAGAGCCAAACTTTCCTGGGCGACTGACGTCAGGAATTATCTTCAGCAGCGTTCGCCAAGGAGAGACGACGTGCCAACAGAAAACGATGTCATCGTTTGGTGATGGAAAATGGGAAAGTGAATTCTGGCCATCACATCTTGTCAGCTTTTCACGCCCATTTTTCATCCTTTTTTAATAACCCAATCATTCCATCAGACGACACGAAGCAATGGATCGAGGCGCTAAGACCTTTTTCTGAGGATGCTGACTTCTCCATCTCTCGTCCCTTTTCCGAAGACGACGTCAAGAAGTTCCTGTTAGCGGACGGCCGTTATCAGTCCAACCCGGGTATGGATGGCATTCCATATTCATTCTACAACGCGACATGGAATGTTTTTGGGCCTTTCCTGGTTCAAGTGTTTAATTCAATTATTGAAGATCCGGTTTCCATTATATCGGATTTCACTGTGGGGAAAATCATCTTACTCCCCAAAGTACCGAATCCAGAGCTTGTTACCCAGTGGAGGCCAATAACCCTCCTAAACACGGATTACAAGGTCTTCACTGGTGTATTTCAACAAAGACTTAAAGTTTTTGCCTAAGATTTCATCAATCCCGAACAATCCTGCTCCATTCCATCACGCAGGATGTCCGATAATCTAATTACGATTCGATGTGTGATGGAAGAAGCGTGTGCTCGTCAGCAAATTCTTGCCGTTTTAAGCCTTGACCAGGAAAAGACCTTCGACAAAGTGAACCATGAGTTTCTCTTTGAAGTGTTTCGACACCTTCGTCTTCGGACTTTTGCCACGATCATTTCCGCACTGTTTCGGCCGCATCATGTGTGGCGATTAATGGTTCCATATCTGCTATCTTCGATTTGTGTAAGGGTGTCAGGCAGGGGTGTCGTCTTTCCCCCCTGCTATACATCTTTAATTTGGAACCATTATTGCAATACTTAAATCGCGACCAACATGTTCGAGGATACGATCTTCCAGCTGCATCCATAAAGAGCAGAACTTGGGCTTATGCAGATAACGTAGTGCTCTTTGCGCTGATTCTTATTCCTTGAACATCTTTAAAAAAAACCTTTGACCGCTTTAGTACTTCGACGAGCAGTTCCATCAACCTCGTCAAGTCTAAAGGTATTGCTATTGGGAACTGGACTGTGGACTATCTCAAAAATATCCCAATGACATGGTGCGACCGAATTGCAGTGTTAGGATATGTCTTTTCATTTCAACTGACCATGGACTCCATGCACTGGCAACAAGTGGTTGAGAAGTGCGTCTCTTGCCTTCATAAAGGCATCCGTTTTCCAACGTCGATGTTTGTCAAGGTGAGATACATCAAGACTCACGTGCTTCCAGTTTTAACATCCAAGTGCCTATTCACCTTGCCTTCGTATAATCTCCTCATGAGACTCCGTGGGGCAATTTGGAATTGTGTTTGGGGGACTACTTCTCAACAACGTCATCCATTAAAAGCAGCGTTCCTCTTTATGCCCTTTGAAAGAGGGGGGTTGGGTTTATCCGATATTAAGCGATACCTCATTGCAGCCAGATTGGCTGCCCTGATTCGGGTATTCCTTAGCCCTCCTCCTTTGTGGGTGAACTTCTTCTTCTTATATCTAAGGTGAATAGGCTTCCGTTATCTCCCTTCTTGCCAGTAGTATTATATCAGCACCAACCAGGCTTTTATAATTCCTTTAATCTGGACTTGTACGCGGGTTCGATCCCGGCCGAGGACGACGAGGATTTTTCAGGGGTAAATCCTGAGATCACGCACTTCCTTCGGAAGGGAAGTAAAGCCGTTGGTCCCGTGTAGTCGTTTGCCGGCTGCACGTTAAAGAACCCTTGCGAGGCAAAATTTGCGGCCCCTATGACGCCGTCCTGAAATGACCATAGCAGTTGAAAAGGACGTTAATACCAAACAAACCAAACCAAACCTAATCTGGACTTAGTAACAGTATTACCGATGCTACGCCGTATTGACCCACAGGAATGGGGAATACTTCGTCTTATATGGTTCTTTCAGCAGACTGACCCTGGTGAATCGACAGACATCGTTCGACTTCTTCCCTATCACCCGTGGGCAGCAGTCATGAAGCTTCTAAAATCCTTTTCCTTCGAGAAAACATTGTTTAATTATCAATGGCGGCTGCTGCATCACGGGTTTTATTCTCTTCAACGTCTATTTCAGTGGAACGTGGTCAGGTTGGCTGGATGCTCCGTGTGCGGCGTAGCCGAGACCATCAGCCATATTTATTACGAGTACCCGTTTGCAAAGTCGATCTGGGATCGTTTGAAGCAGCATTATGGACTGGTACAGTTGTCATATCAGTCTGTGCGCTTCCTCTTAAGCGATTCTACTGGTGAGGTACTTAAATCGGACCTAGCCATTGCGATCGCCTACATTAATAAAGAACTCTGGCTGGCCCATTGGAGTCGATCGCAGGGCCATCTTCTATCACCCTCGACCGAATGGAGGAAAGTGGCCACTTAACTTCGATCCTTTCTCCTCATCGAATGGTCACATCTAGGTTCGTTTACGTTCAAGAAACGCTATACAACATCCAAGTGTTTATGCGAGGTCATCGGAGGAGACCAGACCTTCCTTTTCACCTTTCCGATGGCTTTCTGATACCTCGTCAGTTGTGAACGGGCCTCGTTTTTGAGGCGTTTGGATAAGTCACGCATCCCCGTATGGGCTGTCGGCCACTTACAGCATGTGCGCCTGGACGCCTAGATTTTAAGCCCTCTTGATTAGGCGTTCGCTGAGGCAACACCATCAGCCTCAGCTCCAACAGCCTTCAGGACCAAATAGATGACGAAAGAAAGGGCAGAAAGGACCAAGAACAGAAAAGGAGACCAGGACAAGTAATAATCCGAATGATTCCATTAATATTTATGCCAAAGTCTCAATAGAGCTAAGTCCACAGCCCCGATCGTGGAGGACGTCTAAGCGAACGACTGCCTGATCCGCTAGCCCCGGCCTGATCCGCTAACGACGGCATCGAGAATTGGACTCCGTACGAAGTCATCGAAGACGTTCGCGAGGTAGAATATTTGATTTGCCTGACGAATTAGAAAGCGAGACGTTTAATGAGTTATCAAAGGTCCACCACCCCCGGGACCGTTACAACATGCAGTGAACACATTCTTCCTGATGTCTTGTAATTTTTATACACCTTAAATTTTTCTATTGACATCAAAGAAAATCAAATTATTATTGTCATTGACATTGTTACCTCCTTCTAATTTAATTAAATGTCTTTTCCGGACTGTTATTATTATTGACAAATATTATTTAATTTATTAATATATATCTGACTTTAATAAATTAATTAAATTTCTTCTAAAACTATTCTCAATCATTTTCTTCACTCAGATACATGCATGAAGCGGCTAAGCCAATATTACATTTTTTCATAAAACTGGGTTATTGCAGGAATCACAGAGCGTATTAAACTTTATGTACGAGGGGCGATTGATAAATAAGGTCTCCATGGCTGTAACTTTTTTTATTTGTTAACCGATTTTCAAAATTCTTTTTGTATCTTATACTCACATTTGTCCTCTATGTAATGCACTATTCACTTTACGACATAGTCCCCATCCCTTTCCACCCATTGCGCCAACGTGTGACTAGTTGGGTGAACCCGTCGGAGAGAATTCCGGAGTTGTTGTCGACACCAGGATTGAATGGCAGCTTTGGACCCTCTTCTGGAGTACGATAACGTCCACCCGCACACCAGTCATCACACACAAGAGGCGTTGCAGCGCCTACAGTTCAAAGATGAAAACTTTGCAGTTCAAAAATGAAAGACTTTGCACATTGCGACTTTCACCACTTCCAAAAGAAGAAAGAGTCCCTTAAGGGACATGAGTTGGTTCTGACGGCGAGGTAAACGCTGCCATTCAATCCTGGTATCGACAAAAACTCCGGAATTCCTCTCCGACGGGTTCACCCAACTAGTCACGCGTTGGCGCAATGCGTGGAAAGGGATGGGGACTATGTCGAAAAGTGAATAGTGCATTACATAGAGGACAAATGTGAGTATAAGATACAAAAAGAATTTTGAAAATCGGTTAACAAATGAAAAAGTTACAGCCATGGAGACCTTATTTATCAATCGCCCCTTGTAATTTGAAACCTTTTTAGGTATTTTTTGCCACAATTTAATAATTTTTATTCTTATTAAAACTACCACTATACGAGTTCGCCATAATCTTCAAAATGGCTTCATCCAGAAAATGGCTAATTGTGTTGTAGGACTTGCAGAAAGGGAATCTTCGATTCGTGTGCAGAACCCACTCAGCTAATGTGTAAATCATGGATGACACACTTTTTGGCAACGGAACCAGTGCTTAAGGGTAAAAGCAGCGGCAGATCATCAGTTTACGAAGAGATTATTGAGACTAATGAAACCTTGTTCACTATGTCTCCACAAAAATCAATTAGACAAGCTTCGCGCAAACTTCAAGTATCAAGAAGTACAGTGCACAAAGGATACGCAAAAGTTTAAATTGTATGCGTGCAAATCGTTAATGCGTTACAACCAGATCGTCCAATACTTGACAATTTGCTAACACATTTTACGGCAGATTGATCAGGATAATGATTTCTTGCAGTGTGTCTGTTTTTCCGATTAGGCTACATTGTATGTAAGCGGATAGTTATCAAGCACAAGGTGAGAATCTGGGGATCAGATAATACGCATGTCGTAAGAGAAGACATTAGGGACAGCCCGAAATTCAATGTAGGATGTGAACTTACACAAGACCGAATGCTTGACCCGTTTTTCTTGCTTGAAGGAACAGTTAATGGAAATGTTAATCAGACATGTTAATCAACTATGCCATTCCTCGGTTATAGGAAATGGCATCTTTCAGAAGATGATCCAATCCCATGATTAACAGATATTACCCCCTTAGATTTCTTTCTTTTGGGGTATGTTAAAGAGGTTACTTACAAAACAACAATTCCAGATTCTTTCAAGTTTGTGACAGCGTATGTTTTGTGTCACACAACAAATCTTCCAGAATGTATGGCGTGAAGCCGAATATTGGTTGGATATTTTGCGTGCTACCCGAGGCACGTGTTGAAGTTTATGAAGATCTCTCATTATGGTTAAAATCTTTCTGTTAATGCATTTAAATGTAACAAGAACAACAGGAAACCACTATTCCACTATTTCCTGTTGTTCTTGTTAATCTGTGTCCACAGTTTCTGGCTTCATCTCCTTCTGCATTTAAATGTGTTTCATTACCAGTCTGCATTACAGAATTTACAATATATTATAATCAGGGTAATCAAATTTAGACACGGTGTTCTTTGATATATAAAAAAAAATTATGAAAGTCACAAGTCAGGTTTTATGAAGAAAAAATGAAAATCACTGAAGTTGATTTAAAAGACGCATGTATAAGAAGGAACAGTAACGTGGAATTGCCTGTATAGGAAGGTAAAATTTCTTACCACAAAAAACGTCCGATAAATAAAACACCGAAGTGTATGCTTTTTTTCAACGGTAAGATTGAGACATACAGGGTGGTCCATAAGTCTGCCCCCCCCCCCCTTTTATTTTTTGAACCGAAGCAGATATGTTAATTTTGATGAATCAAATGAATAGGAAGTTGTGGGTGGCCTATCCCATGGTGCACTTTTCATCATCCCAAATATGCAAATTAGGACACATTCAAAATTTATCTCAAAAAACGTAAAGGATAGAGAAAAAAACCCAATTGCAAACTTGTTCAGCATAAAAAAACAAACAAAAAAAAAATCATCCAAATCGGACCAACCAATCACCCACAATCAGAAGATCATGTTGACCATTTCCGGAACATTGTAGCTTGCCATCCTGGAATTGTTCTGTCTTCTGTGTGCTGAAACATGCTTTTTATTTGCTTTTCCGCATGAAAGTGAATGCGAGTATGGCAATTTATGTTAATTTTTTGATTTGCATGCTTTACATGGTGGAAATATCAACATTCAGTTTTCCTTGTGCAGTGTGACTGTTTGTAAGCTACAAACAGTTCACCACGTGATTGTGGGTGATTGGTTGGTCCG
>JAHWFO010010022.1:105779-162656 GCA_023313115.1 Rhysida immarginata
GCGATCCACCTTGCCCGCACGGGACATGCCCCCAAAGAGCAAAGTGAAATCATGACCATTCTCCATGTATGCAACGACCCATTCAAGACTGCCACTCTCGAAGCCATTGAGATCTTTAAAGCTAAAATCTCCTCTCCAGATCACCTCCTCAATTGCCAAACCGTTTTTGATATTTATTCAATTTTAAATTCTTTATCCGATATCTTGTAATTTTTCAATTTTGTATATTTACTTTCCTTTCCATTTTTATTAATACCTTAGTTTACGTTAACTCCGGATGAGTCTTCTTCTAGGTCCGCGTTTTCAATTTTGTTTGTGTTATGACATTGTTTCCTTTATATTTCAATTAATTTTCCTCTCAAGGTTTCCTTATAATTTCATTGTTATTGGTTCCTTATCCAACCATTCTCCTTTCAATGTCGCCACTGTACAATTTATATTATTTACTATTTGTTATTTCTTCATCCAATCATGTTCACATTCTGTACCATATTTTCTGTATATAAAGGCTTATGTCCTCTTGTGTGTATCCTATGGAAGACCGCTTGGGTTGGTTAGGCTTCTTGACTACCTCAGTGTATTTCCTTTGGAGTTTATTCTGGTTAGATGAGCTTTGTGAAAGCGCTGCTTTCGTCCCATCCTAACGAATGTACACTTCACTGTTCGATTGTCGATTGTGTGTATCCTTGATAAAGCCGGGAATAAATGGCGAAACTAGTCGGAAACTCTCTGTTCTCCCTTTGTTGTGTTGTAAAGTCTCTACCAATTTTATAGAATAGAATAATAGAATAAAATAAAATATAATTCATCGGCAATAACAAATTGAATATAATTTCATAATAAATAAATAAAATAAAATAAAACAAATAAATATATAAATATTTATTCAGGGTCTCTAGGCTGAACCAGTTGCTGGTCAACACCGTTCACAAAAGAAGGCGAGGACGCGAGCCACTATGGTAAGTTCGGCGTCCACCGTTGACGTCATCCACTGATCTTAAGAATATCTTTGTGAACACATCCATTGTACTCGCACCCAATGTACCAATCAAAACCAAACTAAATAGTGCAGATGGACATGCCCATAGGAAACTACATTCCGATTTTCAAACTTCTACCTCAAAAACTGTAGAAATTATGAAGGGGACGGACTAACATTATAAAACCAATAAGTAGCTCTATTCTTCCGCTACTTAATAATATACAAGGTAGTATCAAACGTAAGGTAACAAGTGCCCTAAAAATGAACCACTATATGCTAGTAACTTTTTGTTTTTGTGTGTTATAGGTATTGATGGGCAGTATCCCTGGTGACCGCTAGAGAGCAGCACGGTGAAACAGTTGCAGATAATTGCAGTACGAAGATGGCAGGGCTACTGGAAACATGATCAAATGTTGAAGTGCGAAGTGTGATAAGTGCGATAACTTGAAAACGGATTAACTTTTTCAAATTCTGTTTTCAGAAATATGACCATCAAAGTCTTAGCTCTGCCGTATCAACTTTTCAGAATTTTTCGTGGACCCCCTTCAAGTCGAATTCACGTGCTAAAACAGTGAGTGTAAAGAATACCAAGATAATGGCACGTCATATAACAATCGATTTGTCAAGAAGAAATACATTTTTACTTTCTGTTCATCTTTTAAGCATTATTAACATCGGCGCGCGCACGTGAAATCGCTTTGTCGACGAACGATTGTTCAAGTGTTCATTATCTATAAGCTTATTATTAAGTAGCGGAAAAATGGAGCTACTTATTGGTTTTATTTTACACACTATTTGAATCACCCTTCATAATTTCTACATTTTTTGAGGTAGATGGTTGAAATTCGGAATGTAGCTTACTATGGGCATGTGCACCTTCACTATTTAGTTTGGTTTTGATTAGCCTCATAAGGTCGGAGTTTTAGAGGGGACCAAAAGGTCTAGGTGTATTTAGAGGGGACCAAAAGGTCTGCATATAAAGGAGTGAAATTCGGTATGCAGATTCCTATAAGCAAGATCTCCATTATATGAATATTTTTTTCCCTGAGGTATCCAGGCCTTCCCGATTCGGTGGCGAAAATGCATCGAAAAGATGGGGAATACATTAAAAAATAGTGTACCAACTCTGTCTGTAATAAAGGAGCTGTAAAAAAATATTTCCGGTTTTCATTTGACTGACCCTCGTAAGTAGAATAAGAATGGAGCTACTTATTGGATTTATAATGTCAGTCTGTCCCCTTCATAATTTCTACGAGGGGCGATTGATAAATAAGGTCTCCATGGCTGTAACTTATTTATTTGTTAATCGATTTTCAAAATTCTTTTTGTATCTTATACTCACATTTGTCCACTGTTCACTTTTCGACATAGTCCCCATTCCTTTCCAAGCATTGCGCCAACGCGTGACTAGTTGGGTGAACCCGTCGGAGAGGAATTCCGGAGTTGTTGTCAGCACCAGGATTGAATGGCAGCGTTTACCTCGCCGTCAGAACCAACTCATGTCCCTTAAGGGGCTCTTTCTTCTTTGGGAAGTGGTGAAAGTCGCAATGTGCAAAGTCTTTCATTCTTGAACTGCAATTTTTCATCTTTGAACTGTAGGCGCTGCAACGCCTCTGATGTGTGATGACTCGTGTGCGAGCGGACGGTATCGTATTCCAGAAGAGGGTCCAAAGCTGCCATTCAATCCTAGTGTCGACAACAACTCCGACGGGTTCACCCAACTACTCACGCGTTGGCGCAATACCTGGAAAGGGATGGGGACTATGTCGAAAAGTGAATAGTGCATTACATAGAGGACACATGTGAGTATAAAATTTTGAAATCGGTTAACAAATAAAAAAGTTACAGCCGTAGAGACCTTATTTATCAATCGCCCCTCGTACATTTCTTTGAGGTAGAAGGTTGAAATTCGGAATGTAGCTTACTATGGGCATGTCCATCTGCACTATTTAGATTGGTTTTGATTGGTATACGGCGGTCGGAATTACGGGGGTGGGATTCAGAGAGGATAACATATCTATTTAGGTACATAAAGGCGTAAAATTAAGTATCCAGATTCCTGTAGGCAAGATCTACATTTCTATGAAGTGTAGCCCAATTGTTCCAGTGGGATCGGATTTGCAGAGGTGGCAGTCAATTGGTCCTTAGAACTATGGCAACATATGGCATGTGATATATCATACATTCGGAAATGATAAAAGAGGAAAGAAGATACGAAGTTTTTTATATTTTTTACATATTACCTTCGAGAAAATCAATTTATTGATTAAAAAGACTTGGGGAGAGGTAAAATAACTGTATATAAAGGGGTAAAATAGATGACTTGCCTTATCCTACTCGGGAGGCGGATTAATTTCTTTTTGATAAACGTATAAATGTATTTTTGTTTCACTGCTAAAGGTCCTCCTTGGAATGTAGCTTGGAATGTTTACAAGATATGCTTGTTTATTTTATTTATTTACTTGTGCTTAAAGAATCAGGGAAGACAATTTCCGAAATTGCAAAACAACATCAATGTTCAAAATCAGCTCTTTCAAAGTGCTTGAAATGTGTACGTGAAGAGAACGGGATCATTTGCGATGGATATCATAGAATTATGAGGCCGCGAAAAACCAACAAACATAAGTTGAGAAAAGTGAGAGCTGTTGCCAAAAACCAAAGGCTTGTCTCAGCATCAGTCTTGAGTCTGCTTTGGTTCAGAAATCAAAAATCACTACTTGGCGAAGATTAAGACCCGTATTCAGAATGAGCGCTAATTCTCTTACTCAAACAATTATTGAGTACAAATTCAATAATATGGAATTAGTATTCAACGATAGTCTTCAGCAAGAGCAAGAGCATAAGTGCTCATTCTGAGTACGGGTAAGTGAATTAGGCTATCGTGCACCTGTGCCAAAAAAAAAACCTCATTTAAATAGAAAACAACGTAGAACCGAGTTACGAGTACGAAATAACATGGCGGTTGGTTCTCTGATTACTGAAGGAAATTCATGTGGACTGAAGAAAACAATTTTTGTCTCGATGTTGATAGCCAAGGATGTCGTGCTTATCATTCCAAGGGAAGAGAATATAATTCAGACTGCCTAAAATCAACAGTGAAATTTTCTCAGAAGGCCACGATGTACGGATGCTTCACAGCAACTGAAATAGGGAAATAAGCATCTTCAGTGAATCTGTTAATGCAAATATTTATGAACAAATTTTGTAAAACTTACTAATTCCGACAATTGAAAATCTTGAAGAAGAAAGATGAAGTAATGAAATTGGTGTTCAGCAAGACAACGCCAGCTGCCATAAAGCTTTTCAAGTAAAGGCATGGTTTCAGTGAAACAAGTCCAGCAACTCAAACTCGTAAAGAACTGTCCAGGAAATTCAACCGAATTAAATCCGAACGAGAATTTAAGATGTACATGAAGAAGAAACTTCCAGTAGAAAAGCCAAGAAACTTCAGTCACCTCCAGGACCTCAAGTCAGCTATGAGGCATTGCTGGACAGAAATTTTGCTTCCTTTTGTGAATCATTAGTGATTAGCATGCCAGCAAGATGCAGGACAATCATTAGATCCAAAAGATCCAACAAAATAGTTTTAAGTAGATGACAGTTTTTTTTTCCACAATTCAAGTACAAGGGTCGTTCAAGATTGACCTAGCTTTCTCACATATAAGATTGCGAAATAACCCTAACATATTAATTTTTCAGGGAACGTTAATAATCCTTTTTTGAGTATCCCGCGATCAGCATGACGTGTCTGATGCATGCGCAGCAGCTGCAGCAAACATTGTAGTAAGTAGTGTCTCCAGCTGTGGGACAACGGTTCATCTGTCTGGAACTTCAGATATTTTAAGCGGCCCAACAAATGACAATCACTGTAAGCTAAGTCTGAACGGTAAGATGTATGAGGCAGCACTTCCCAGCCCATTTGTTGCTGCTGTCCCATTCGCTGTGTGATGCGGGGCACTGTCTTGGAGAAGAATGACATTTCCGGACAACATCCCGGGTCTTTTCTCGCGAATGGCATTGCATACGGCACCCTCAAGCAATTTGCAATAAAACTGGGTGTTAGTTGTGATACCTTTGTAACGGTACGAACTGTACCATTACTACAGATTCAGTAAATACAGAACCTATGTGATTTTTTTTTTATTTTGAAACCCTCAAAATAAAAATAAAATATTTTATTTTTTTTTCTTTCTCATCTTTCGGAGGCATCGTTCTCCGAAAGACTTTGGATCATCTCGTGGATTGAGGCATGGAGAAATAGACCCATTACTACTTGGATTGAGGGTCGAGATAGTTTGCACAGGATCTCGTCGCATCAAGTCGTTCTCGCGAGAACGCCAAGAATGAAAACGAGAGTGAGAACCCTCTCTTAAGTACGAGAGTCATAACCAGCAATTGGCGGTCTCGCATCGTATACTGGGGAAATGCCACGTATTAAAAACTCTTATCTTCACTTCGAGTAATTAATATAAGATTTATATTATGAATGACGCCAACAATCTGCAATTCAAGAAACGCTATATTTCTTTCAAATATACTAGATTAGTATATATACGGTCATATAGTCAATACCTCTCCCCCTCCCCTCCACTTTGTTTGCTTCTTAATATGCCTCTCTCGCAGTTTATTTCATGTAATCCTATGTCTCTCGCAGGTTTAGAATTATTAATGGCAAAAAAATGATTCCAATTAATAAAACTTCAAACAGAGCATTAATAATAAATAAACATAACTAATATTCATATTAATATTTATGTTTAAGAGCAAACTAATGCGCGCAATATAACTTAAATAGTGGTAATAAATTTATAAGAAAAAGTAATAAATTGACAACTGGCCCAGCCTGCAACTTAAGTTTACTTACTTACTTTTCAAACCCGCTTATCCGTTAGGGTCGCGGGAGTAGCAGCCCTATGGAGGATCTCCAGCGGTCACCATCTTCCGCCATCAGGCGCATGTCCTCATGGTAATACCCAAGCGACTCGAACCCAGATTCTCCATGTAGTCTAGCCGCCTAGTTCTAGGCCGACCCCTTGGTCTCTTACCCACCGATTTGGAAAATTACTGCCTAGGAAGACCTGTTTGCGGCATCCGTATCACGTGGCCATACCTGCGCAACTGAGATCTCTCAATGCGGAAAAAGTAGCGGCTCAACACTTAAAGACTCCCTTATTGTGCTGCTGTGCACTCTATCTAGTAGGGTAACACTTGGCACACCTCTCAGAAATCTCATTTCGGCCGCTTGTACCTGCGATCGCACTTTTTTGGTCATTACCCAATACTCATGACAGATGGGGACAAAGATAGATTTGAAAACGGAGAGCTTGGCTTTGTTTCCGGGATCACGTTTCGTTATCACGGATTGCCAGAATTCACGTCTGACGCAGCTTGCTGCACCGATCCGAGCATCCAGTTCCTTATCCTGCCGCCCATCACTCGTAAATGCAATCCCGAGATACTTGAACTTCTCCACCTGTCTCATGGGGCTCCCCTAACATGAAAACCGCACTAAGCAGGCTGACTTGAAAGGAACTGGGTGTACTAAGATACTTAAACCTCAGTCTTAGCCACACGGATTTTCAACCCAGCCTCTTCACTTAAGGTTTTTTAATGAATACTTGAAATACTCTATCACCTCTTGTTAAAAGAGGAAAAATATTTATGTATAAGAGCATTTTTTCTGTTTCTTTTTTAAGATGGCGGCGAGAGCCATGAGCTCCAGGAAAATTACTATGGAGAGTGAGTAAGCGTTAATAGACTTGACTGCTTAAGTGCTTCTAAAACGATTTAAATGTAAAAGCAACCAATTAAACCGTTAAAGGTTGAATTCATCAGACATTTAATGGAATCGGTCGACGATTCCATTACCTTGAGGCCCATCCTTCTACTTCCTATGGACTGGTCTTCCGCCGGTGCTTGTTTCAACATGATATAGTTTTAAAGTGAGTGTGTAATTTCATTCCGTTTTTTTCAAGTTATAAACTCCGTCTTCATCTATCTATCTATATATATAAAGAAGGATGTTTGTGGGTGGGCTTGTGGGTTTGTTTGTTTCTCATACAAATCTAGTTTTATTCCGATCTTGATGAAATTTTGCATACTTGACATTCAAAGTATGAGGAAAGTCATTGTCTACCTCAGATTTCGAAAAAATAATAATTATTGATAACAAAATCGATATTCATGGGTATGGCAAGGCATATTAATGAGCAATATCTCATGACCAACAATGCAAGGCAAAGCTTGTGCAATATAGACAATTTTCAATTTGTAACAATGCATAGAATTTCTGTTATTCAGGCTTTTCTTAGAATTGAGAGTTCTCGGTAGTTGACAATTTCTTGAAAATCTTTAAAAATAATCGGTAACTGGAGATAATGGAGAGTAAGCAGACTATTCAGAAAGAGTGGAAAGACGACAGAGCGACAGAGGAAGCACTCCCCTAGCTCCGTGCTATATTGAGCAAATGAATAGAAGAATCGGCGACCGCTAGACTACAAAAAGTGATGAATGGCAAAGTTTGCTTCAAGTCATCGAGAGGAGAGTGGGAATTGCAACAATCTAAAGTAAGATTACGTGAGTAAGCAATTATTTAGACTAGCAGTGGCATCCTTGAAGAGGTCCTTCCATTGTGAGTCTTTAAAATAATTTTTTTGAATTTTCATTAAGATTTTTTACTGTATTAATTCTAAGCGTATTCATGTGTTTATTTTTAAGAGGTACCCGGCGTTGCCCGGGTTAATTACGCTTGTAGGTAGAACAATTTCAAAAAATTAAATTATAACTGCCAATTGGTTAAATAATAACTCAATCAATACAACCCAGAGCAAAGCCACTATCCATTCTACGAAAAATACGAAAAACAGGAAGTCTAGATGATATACCGGGACTTTATCTAAACTCTTCTTGTCTTGCCTCACCACTGCAGAGCATCACCAGATACATTTAGACTCAAGTTTTTTTTGCCCTTGACGTAGAAGCTCTTATACCCTCTTGCTCTATTCCAAACTCCCGTTGTTCAAATGTTCCAAATGCCCGTATAGCTTTTTCTATTTTAGTCGCAGAGTTTTTTTGACCAATACTCGTTTTTTCTCTTACCTTTCCAGACACATAAATTTTTGCCAGTCGTCTGGATGTTTGATGGGGAGCTCAAGGGAGACACGCATGACTCCTTTGTCTCATCAATAGACGCTGCGTTATTAATGTCCTGTCACTGCATCATTATTCTATGCTTATCTTTCTTCTATATACAGGGTGATTTACATCGAATGTAAAATACTTAAAGGGGGTATTATAGAGGTTAAGATAAACACAAAACGTCCTATGAGCATGGGTTCAAATATGAACGATAACTGAGATATGAACAGAAATAAAAATGCCGCCACCAAGATCAACAAGTTAATAACTCAGATTCTGTAAAGCCTAGATAAATGAAATTTGGAGGAATAACAGAGTACATAAGATTGTGTATACCTTTAAAATTTGATCTAATTCCAACAAGAAGTTTCCAAGTTACTCATTCAACATCATAATACGTGTTCACTTGTGAGCACTAACTAGCACTTGTCACAATTTTGACTGTGTAACTCGGAAACTTCTCGTTGGAATTCAATCAAATTTTAACGGTATACACAGTCTTATGTACCTTGTTATTCTGTACCAAATTGCATTAATCTAGGCTTTACAGAACCTGAGTTATTAACTTGTTGATCTTGGTGGCGGCATTTTTATTTCTGTTCATATCTCAGTTATCGTTCATATTTGAACCCATGTTCATAGGACGTTTTGTGTTTATCTTAACCTCTATAATACCCCCTTTAAGTATTTTACATTCGATGTAAATCACCCTGTATATAAAGAAGGATGTTTGTGGGTGGGTGGGTCTGTCTGTACGTTTTTTATACAAATCTACAGTTTTATTCCGATCTTGATAAAATTTCGCATACATGACCTTCAAAGCATGAGGAAGGTCACTGTCTACCTCAGATTTCGGAAAAATAATAAATATCGATAAAAAATCGATATTCATGGTTATGGCAAGGCATGTTAATGAGAAATATCTCATGACCAACAATGCAAGGCAAGGTTTGTACAACAATAGGTATCAACAATGGTATCAACACGCAATTCACAAACGCTCTGCATGAACCAACAATCAATATCTCATGACTAACAATGAAAGGAAAAGTTTGTGCAAGTGTAATTATCCCGGGCAACGCCGGGTACCTCTTCTAGTTATTAATAATTCTTGGAAACGAACGTTCAGTCATCGCATTATCAGCATCTCACTTTCCAAAAAATACACATTCCCACAGAATGTAGTCAAAATATATTTTTATGAAATGTTTGGATCTGATGTGCTACCAAATAATCTACGTGATAACCCCTGCGTGGCTGGGACTTTTTTTTTTTAATAAATTTTGTAATATCTTAAAAAAACCCACATGAAAACGCTTAGAATTAATACAGTAAAAATTCTTAATGAAAATTTGAAAAAAATTTTTAGATGAACGCATGATGTACACATGATGTTGTTGCAATTCTCTTTCTTCTCTCGATGCCCTGAATCAAAACTTGGCCATTCATCTCTATGTGTAGTCTAGCGATCGCCGATTCTTCTACTGACGTGCTGTACCATTTGCTCAATACAGCACGGAGCTAAACGAGTGCTTCCTCTGTCATCTTTGCACTCTTAAACAATAATTTGCTAAATCTCCATTATCTCCAGTTACTGATCTTTTTTAAAGATTTTCAAGAAATTGTTAAGTACTAAGAACTCTCTTTTCTAGGAAAAGCCTGAATAACAGGAATTCTATGCATTGTTGCAAATTGAAATTTATCTATATTGCACAAATTTTGCCTTTCATTGTTGGTCATGAGATATATATTGTTGATCCCTGCATAGTGTTGGTGCATTACGTGTTGACACCGTTGCACGAACTTTTCCTTGCATTGTTGGTCATGAGATATTTCTCATTAATATGACCTGCCATAATCATGAATATTGATTTTTTATCAATAATTATTATTTTTTCGAAATCTGAGGTAGGCAGTGATCTTCCTCATGCTTTCTAGGTCAAGTATGCAAAATTTCATCATGATCGGAATAAAACTGTAGATTTGTATAAGAAACAAACAAACCTGCAAACCAACCCACAAACCCACAAACAAACATCCTTCTTTATATATATATAGATTTCTTCTTGCTTTGTCATATATATATTGCTTTGTTTCCTCTTCTGACCTGTTTACAGTCAGTCAAAGAGTAAACTGTTATTTATCCTAACTCATTGAGCAATAAGAACTTTAAATGAAATTATCTATAGAATGTTGATTTATTCCTTTAGTTAAAACTGGGTATTTTGCGGTCACAACACAACGCTTTGTAACTTGAACCACTTTCAATGATCACTGGTATACAGGGTGTTTTTGAATTGAGTACAGATTTTTTGGGAGATGATAGAAGAAGTCCTTAGAAGTATTTTTTGTCATATGAACATGGGGTCCCCGCAGCTCCATTTACTTACAATACTGCATTGAACAATCAAATGACACCGGGGCGCAGTTTGCGTTGGTAGGCCTAGATTATTTTATTTTTAACAATTAACACATAAAGTGAACTTTTTAAAACAAATCTTTACCTACTGCTTTCCCAGAATGCGATTAGTTCATTTACATATGGACTAATCGTATTTTACAAAGGGGTTGGATACCATGGAATCTCCTTGACGAAGTTTGTCCTAAGACTTTTCAACAAACAAGCACGTGCACCTTGAAATTTCTTTGCAAACAATTACTTTAAAAGTTATTACAATATATTGCTTGTGTTAATTGTGTTAAAGGTGTGCTACTGAATGAAAGGACAAAGAAGTGTATGACGGAGTACAAGTGCGTGAATGAAAGAGTATTGTGCATGAGAATGAAACTTCGGATACATAAAATCCTTATGGTTTTAGTGTATGCACCTGTGGATGCTGCGAGTGAGAGTGAGAAAGAAGAGTTCTGGCATGTTGTGAATGAGGTTTTGAATGAAAGCTGTGACAATGAGCGCATGATTCTGGCGGGTGACTTGAATGGATGGGTTGGTGTGGAGCGAAATGAGGTAGAAAGTCTGGTAGAAAAATATGGAGATCCGCGTGTAAATGGCAATGGGGAGCGGCTGTTGGAGGTTTGTGCAGAGAGAGGAATGTTTGACTCAAACACCTTCTTTAAGCACAAAGATATCCATATGTATACTTGGGAGAATCAGGCACGAGATCAGAGGAGTGTGATTGATTTGATTGTTTGTGACAGCAGGCTGCGTGGTAAAATTGTGGACACGAGAGTGATGAGGGGTGCAGAGATTGGGACTGACCATTTTTTGGTTGTATCAAGAATGAATCTACTGGGTGGCTGGAGGACATTAAGAAAGGTGAAAACTGTATGAAAACGAATAAAAGTGGAGGTTCTGCGCTTGAAGAGAAGCATGTATGAGAGTCTTGTATCTGAGCGTCTGGGTCAAATAAATGACAGTATGGATAATGTGGAGAATATGTGGAAGCATATAAAGGATTGTCAGGTGAGTTCTGCAAAAGAGGTGTGTGGTGAAGTCAGTTTGAGTCGGATGAAAGGCGATGCATGGTGGAATAAGGATGTTGCAGACATGGTGGCAAAGAAGAAAAAAGCATATCTGGGAATGTTGAATGGCAGTGTTGGTGCGGATAAATACAAGAGTTGTAAGAGAGAGTGTGTACAAGTGATTAGAGAGAGTAAGGAGAGAGTGGCGAGAGAAAGAGATAAGAAACTGCAGAATGACTTTGAAAGGAACAAGAGAATGTTTTGGAAGTATGTTAGAGATATGAGAGGAGGGCAGAAGGGGAATGTGTGTAGTGTGAAGCACAAGAATGGTAAAATGCTGTGGAATGAATCCGATGTAGTTGGTAGGTGGCAGGAATATTTTTCCGAGGTCTTTATGCCTGTGGGAGTTACTGGTGGAAGTGACTGGAATGAAAGTAGAGCGGAGAAGAGAGTGGAGAGTGAGTCGGAAGAAGATGGAATCAGTATGAAAGAAGTTATGAATGCACTTAGCGCTCTGAAGTGTGGTGAAAGCCCTGGTGTAGATGGTGTGACCGTGGAGATGTTAAATTATGGTAAAAAGCAAGTTGTAGAATGGTTGTGGAAGCTCTGTGAGTTTTGCTGGATCAGTGGGGTGGTTCCCGAAGATTGGACTAAGGCTGTGATTATTCCCATATATAAGGGTAAGGGTGATAGAAGTGATTGCAAGAATTATAGAGGAATAAGTTTGTTGAGTGTAGCGGGGAAAGTTTGTGAAAAGTTGTGATTGATAGAGTGAAGAGCGTGACTGATGAGAAAGTGTGGGGTGCAGGGTGGCTTCAGGAGTGGAAGAGGATGCACGGATCAAATTTTTTCGTTGAGAATAATTGTAGAGAAATATCTCCATGTGAGAAAAAAGTATTTTGTGCGTTTGTTGATTTGGAGAAAGCGTACGATCGAATGAATAGGAACGTCCTTTGGAGAGTGCTGAGAGATTATGGTGTGAGTAAAGGACTACTTGGGGCAGTGAAGGCAATATATGTGAAGACCTCTCTCTGCCAGTGTGAGGACCTCTCTCTCTATCAATATATCTGAGTGGTTTGCGATTGAGGAAGGTGTGAGGCAAGGGTGTGTGATGTCCCCGTGGTTATTTAATGTTTTCATGGATGCATGTGTAGGGCAGCCGGGATTAATGACTTGGGCGTGAAAGTGGGCGATGAGAGAGTGTGCTGTTTATTGTATGCTGATGATGTTGTTATCCTGTAGGAGAGTAAAGAGGATCTTAGGACACTGATGGTAAAAATGAACGAGGTGTGCAAGGGGCACTATATGCGAATAAATGTGGAGAAGGCAAAAGTACTTGTTTTAGAGCGGGGAGAGGAACAAACACGATGTATGATTGAGCTGAACGGGGTGAACCTGGAGCAAGTGAATGAGTTTGTGTACTTTGGGAGCATTTTGAGAAGGACAGCAGCATTGATGGTGAGATATTGAGAGTGAATGCTGGTTTGAAGGTTGTAGGCGCACTTGTAAAGTATGCTAGGAATGAGCGTTTATCGAAGAATGCCAAAATGTCTGTTTATCAGAGTGTGCTGGTACCAACTCTAATTTATGAGAGTGAAACCTGGGTGTGGAATGAGAAACATAAAAAGCGACTGTGTCCAGTTGAAATGAGGTATCTGAGAGGTGTAGCTGGAGCTATAAGACTTGACTGTATTCCAAATGTTGTAGTGAGAGACGATTGTGAAATGCAAAGTAGTGTGGCTGATGTAGTGGCAAAGTCAACGTTGAGGTGTTTTGGACATATGGAACGCATAAATGAGGAACGACTGACGAAACGACTGTATGTTGGTAATGTTGATGGTGGGCGAGGAAGAGGGAGACTGAGGAAAGAGTGGAATGAGCAGGTGGATGAATATCTGAAGCTATATGGGTTTGAGAGCCTGAGCAAGAGACGTGTTTGCATGAAGAAGAGAATGACCGTGGAAGAAGCCGGAATGTGTGGAGTCGATTGATTAGCGATGTCTGATTTGGTTGATCCGTTTTTTTTTGTTTTTTTTTCTTTTCATGTGCTGCCCACCCTTTTGGTAGGATATGGGCGTGATGTTAATGATGATGAATTAATTCAGCACAAGAGGCGTAATAGGAATTAACTAAAATGCAACAGAACCTTGAAATATTATACATAACAGATGTACAAGGCTCACACACACTGTTCCATACTCCACCATCTTGGCTTGTTCAACAACTTAGGGTCGTGTTTTTCCTTCAACAAAATTTCTGCCCTTCTTCTCTCCAACAGAGACCAAAGTTGAATGAGACAACAATCCAGTTTTTCTACAATAATTCCCCTCGCATTAGACTCGCATTTTCCCCGAAACCAAGTTAAACAAAAGAAAACATCATAACGATACATATTGATAAATAACAGTAAACAGTAGATATAATAACTTAAATTAACGTTTTAGGAGGGTTGAACAATTAACAAGGAAAATACTAGACAGCAAAAAAAATATGATGGCTCTACCAGCTGTCACAATATCAAGACCAAGAGAGTCATCTTTTAGTATACATCATCATTCCAGAAAGATAATTTCACGGTACATAGATAATTTCTGGTATGAATGATTGGGACTGTCCTGCCTAGAACTTTTGAGATAGAGGAAGTCAAGCTTATAGGCCTATAGGTCATACGTAATGCTAGTTTTATCCGAATTGCAGAATATTAAGTTGATTGCATAGGAAAGTAAGATAGTTAACAGCTCACATTTTATATATATTTTTTGCTCCCGATGATGGCGTTTTACCGGAACGCGTAAGGCTTAATAATATAATTTACTGAATCATCTTTCCTGATCATTTGCGTTTTCTATAGTAGTATAACGTACTACTGGCGAACATGAACACCATGGCGAGAATATACAACCTGCATACGTCCAATAACCCAGAAATTTTCATGGAACACTCGTATTACAAACAGAAGATAATAAGATAACCGAAGAAACTTCTAGAAACATATCGTAATTACAAAATTTTCTATTTAATAGGAAAGGGAAGAAAAAATTCCGCGACCTGGCTTATCGCTGGCACTGCTCTTACCAATTGAGCTACCGCGGATATGAAATGAATCCAAACGGGCTTCCATGAAAACGCCAAGCAGCTCAATCGGCAGGGCAAGCCCCGACTCGCAAATCAGGAATCATCATACCGGAAGAATGGAGCTACTTATTGGTTTTACAATGTCCGTTCGCCCCCTTCATAATTTCTGCATTTTTTTCATGTAGAAGGTTGAAATTTGGACTGTACCTTACTATGGGCATATCCACCTTCACTTTAGTCTGGTTTGATTGGTGCATTGCGGTCGGAATTACCGGGGTGGAAATCGGAGGGGACAAAAGATCTATGTGTTATTTAGATACGTAAATGAGTGAAATTCAGTATTCCTCTAGACAAGATCTACACTACTATGAAGTTTAGGCCCTATAGTTCCAATAGTTCCCAATTGTTCCAGGAGGTGGCAGTGACTTGGTCTTTAGAACTATGGCAACATATCGCAGGTAAAATGTCATTCGATCGAAAATTATGAGAAAGGAAAGAAGACAGAGCTCCTTTACATTATCTACATATACATGTACGTTCAGGAAAATCAATTTTTTGATTAAAAACTTGGGGGGGGGGGGGGTAAAAAGTGCAGATAAAAGGGTAAACATACTATAGATGACCGCAGAGTTCCTACTTGCATTACCCTATTCGGGGGAATTGATTTCTTATTAATAAATGTATAAATGAGTTTTTATTCACAGTATAAGCTCCTCCTTGGAATGTTTACAAGATTTTATTTCCTTTCGCCTGTGCAGCGAGCGATTTCGGATGCCAACATCGAGGCAAAATAGCCAACTCCGATTTAGGAACGGATGAGAACGAAGTGGCGTTGTCTACAATGCAAAAACCGTGTCGTTTAGCATTTTCAGGAATATAATTCTCCATAAGATGAACTGTTGCTGCCTTCGCGCATTCTATCTTATTCATCTATGTTAATTATTAGAATTTAGCTTGAATTTTCTTAGATCACCGAGATATATTATAAAAAGTTAAATATTATAGTTTTTCCCAAGATTTGAACAAGATTTGCTGTAAACGCTATTGATAATCATCAATTCATAAATAGCATTCGAATCAAATCAAAAAAGGATAACGTGAACGAGCACAATGCCTACATGTTGAGATCACTTGGAACCCCAGTAACAAGGATCAATGCAATGCACAATAACGCACAGCAGCTCTGGCCAGTTCAGACGAGGCACAAGGCCTGTCTTCCCAATTATGTCTCTCCGTTGGATGTCAAATTATGCTTACACGGAATCTTTGGACAGGCAAAGGCCTCTGTAACGGTGCGGTCGGTGTGGTTGTCGACATTATCTACTCGCCAACTGAAACTCGCAACCACTTGAATGAACTGCCGATGTGCATTCTCGTCAAATTCGCAACCTATACTGGACCAACATTAACCAATGAAGCAGTTCCCATTTTACCGGTCGCCGTTGGCTTCAAAAAAGGAGAAGTATCTTGTACGTGTAAGCAATTTCCGCTTAAGTTAGCCTATGCAATCACCGTACACAAAGCACAAGGAATCACTGTTGGTAAAGAAGTCATAGACATTGGTGATTCAGAATTTGGACTTGGCTTATCGTACGTGGCATTTTCACGAGTGAAGACCATCAACGGTTTATTGATCGAACCGGCATTTGCAAAGCCGCGGTTGATTAATATCAATAACCATGCATCGTGGAAGGTTAAGCGTGAAGAACTTGCCAAATTACGCAGTTTAAAATGAAATTGTTTCAACAATAAAAATTAATATCAATTTAAAGAATTTAGTTAGTCATTTTCTTAACAATCAATAACGGTTCGCTCTAAATTATTGGTCAAGAAAGCGCTCCGCGAATCGCAGTCCGCCCTAGTTTATTCCATTATTTTAATGTCAATTTTGAAACTTGTTTTTTAAATCAGAAAATATTAATTTATTTAACTGATATTAATTGAAGTAAAAAAACGTTAAATTTCAGTTTAAAACTATACAAAGCTGCAAAAACACTAATTTAATCATCTCACTTTTTATTACTTACTGCAATGATTAAGTAGCACTTCTTAAATCAAAAGTGTTGTTAGATTCCTTACATTTTTTCTATAGTATAACTAGCGTTTTCAGGACTAGTCGAACCCGTAGCGCCCTCGGTGGCGCAAAGATTCCAGGATACGCTCTCATGAATAGAGATTCCTCTTCTGGTATAAGTAATGATCTAGCTCTATGAGTGTCGCTAAATGCAAGCATGAGCAGGAAGTTTATTTACCGACTCCGGTTATTTTCTTCGAAAAAAATTTTTGCGCCAAATTATCGGATTTGGTCCCTTTTTTGTCCGTATTCAACACGCTATATCGACTTCTTGAAAAAAAGATTCATTCCTGATGCCTACTATAAACACTGGAGCATGATGTTAGCAGCATAGAGTACAACAGGCGACATCTTATGCTTGCTCAGAAGCTACTATGACAATCGTGTTATGGGGCTATGTTAAAGATGAAGTCCACAGAGACGACAAAAAACTATAGAAGAGATGAAAACATCAATAATAAATTTGATAAGGTCGGTTTCAAAAGACCATCTCAAGCAGGTTATCGAGGATTTCGAGCAGAGACTTTGTTTTGTAATCCTCGGATGGCGGCAAACAGTTTGAGAAACTCGTGTTTTAATGTGCTTTAATTTCATGTGTAAATGCTGAAAAAGTTTGAAATAAATATCTTTTTCCATTCAACGATTTTCCATTTTATCATTTTTGAGATCCTGTGAAACACCCTGTTGTAAGTTGTAAGTCGATAAGTCAACCCCTTTATAGTCATCGACAGCTGCTGCCCAGTCGTCTTTTTGTAACCAATTTGATTCCATTCTATAGTATTTCCATATTGTATTGTTTCGGTATTTCATTGTGTCATTTTTAATGGTTTATTTTTTGTGCATGACATAGAAGACATCAGATAATTCAAGTTGTATCTCGACACGAACACAAAGTCGTAAATTTCATCAAATAAAGTGTCCATAAAATTAAAAAAAAATAGGATTGAATTGTTTACGATAATAAATGTACGATCATTTACGTGTATATAATACAGCTGTCTTATTCTTCTTCTTAAGTAATTAATAAATATATGAAGTGACAGTATAATTTAGTATGATGTAAACTTTGGAAATTCTATTATGACTTGATTTTTCTTTTCTTAACAATAACTTCATAACTGTCTTTTAAGTATCTTAAATCTATATTTAATTAATGCTATCTTTTGAGGAAAAATAAGAGGGTTGGGGCGAAAGTCATGGCAACTATTTTTTTTCTTCAAGATACCAGTCCGGTTGGAGAATGTGACATATACAGACGAAAGGACAAGGTGTTAACTACATGTGTAGACAATGAATAGCACTGAAATATCGTAACACACTAATTTATTACGGTAATAAACACGGTTCACGGTTGCTCATCACTGGTTGACACACGTCCTTGCTGAAACTTTCCTACCCAACGTACTACTGTACGGTATGGTAGAGCATTATTCCCAAGGGCTTCCACTAATACACTGTGACATTCCATCGCATTTCTCTCTCGGAGAACGGCTATTTTGATGTAAGCGCGCTGCTCAACACGGGTTATTTCCATCTCGCACGACACTCACCAACTGACTGATTTCACAGCCCTCGCTGCGCAACTACCAGCTATCACAGAGCCATCTGTTGTTCTGCATACATACTATGCCTGCAGAACTTCCACACGACACATATACGTTTGTGATCCGTTCACATATCTACAAGAAAAAAAATAGTTGCCATGACTTATGCCCCAACCCTCGTATTAAAACTCATCATATCAGTTTTCTTTTCTTATCATATGAATTTCGATATTTTTAGAAACCACGGAACTGTTTAATCTCTCACGATGATAATGTAAACCAAATGTTCTAATGATAACGTAAACAAAATTATCAAGGTACTTTTCCTGTCATTTGGTTCTTCTCAACGATCCTCCGTCCACTCCCCCTCCTATTAGAAAAATAATTTGATTTCACAAATTAGAAATGTAATCCTGTTTTGTTCTCTCAAAGGACAATTCTACGGCCACGTATAACTTTATTTATCTACCTTGTAGTACCACCTGGCCTACCTATCATGTCGCTCTTAATTGGCAATAAACGATCCGCAGAGAGACATTCATAAAACAAGGCTCGAATAAGTGGACCATGGGATTTTGGAATAAAAAACGGGATGGGGTTTACGTTTTATTATATTCAAAAACGTTATCATAACTACTCTAATGTCAATTACCCAGCAACATTATGCTCCAGATTCACATAAATATAGTGATGAATGATCAACATATATTCAACTTTGATTTGATGTGAATTTATACACGAAACTCTTAATCATGAACAGAACTAAATATATCCGGTATCGGGTGCTCACACAAAAAAGATAAAGAGCGAAACTGGCTTGACTAAAAATTAAAATTTTGAAAAAGTGGAAATGCTCCAGTTCCATCTCGAAGAATTTTGTTGAAAAATAGCTCCAAAATATCTTGAGATATCTTTTACAATTTTTAAGAGATATCATCAACGTGTATCAATAATTTTCAATAAAGTCAATGTATCATTTTTTTCATGACGTTATTAGAAAATTTATATAAAAATTATAACAAAAATAGTCATATAACTATACCATACGCTATGATATAAAGACTATAGTAATAATCATGCCGCATACTATGCAATGACTTTTCAACATCAAAAAGTAGATCCAGGGTCGCCTTTAAGGTCCCCGAGGCCCCCGGCCTCACTCCAACAACTGAGGAAACAGGGCCTCTCCAGGAAATCCTCATTAAATATATATAGGAAATAAAGTAAAAAAAGCAAATAAAAAAACGTTTTTGAGTCCTTTTTGAATTTAATTTGGACTCATTTTCAGATTTTTATGACTTTCAAAGAATACCGTGATATGAGCGAATATATCAATTATATTTGAATTTTATACTTTTAATTTGAGAGCTGAAAGTTTAAAAAATTATATTACAATTATATTAATTTAATGTATAGGTTTCGTTAAAACACCATTTATTACGCTGTGGAAATTATTGCAGATCGATTTCGGCTACAGACCCATCTTCAGTGCTGATATGGTCTATGCGTTCATAATTTATACCATGAGGCATGTGTTAAAAGAAAACCATGCATTAAATTTATATAATAAAAAATATGACCATATTTTTCTATACGGATAATTATGCATATTTTTAGAGAAGGCAGGTATTTTTTTATTACGTACAAGATTAACATATGATGTTATAATATCTTGATAAAGTAATTACAATTGACCTCCATGCCTCTCTTTTCAGTCATCCAATTCCTTATGTAAACCAGAAACAATATTTATTTGAAAAGAAATATCGCAGAATTTATTTTCAATTTATTACAGTTGTTAAATACCCTTACTTACACAGTGGTTACGATTTTAAATTAATTTAGGTATTGTTTTCTATGAAATTGTTTACGTATTTATGAATTTATTAAATTTTTTTGTTATTCCTCATTAAAACCAAAACAAATTTTGCTCAAATTTTTTTCAAAAAGCATATCGGTCAGCGTAAACTTATTCTTCCTAATTTTTTATTTAAACTTATCCTTACCTTTCTTTTCATTAAACTTCCTCCTGTTAAATGCCAAAATCTTAGTTTCTGCGTATGAAAATCAGGAAATAGCACTAACTAATACAAAGTTGTCATCTGCAAAGAATTAATAAGAACGTTTATTGTTTTGATTGTAAAATTATTAAAAATTTAACTTTACGATTACTATAAACTTTTATATAACCTTTTAAGATACAATTTCGACGTTGTCTCTTCAACAGACAATTAATTATATTTCTGATTCACGAGTTTTAAGCATCTCTCTTTTATATTAAGTTCGTTAATATAAACCAATAAGAAACGTACCTGATAAACCATGATAGTAGGTTATTGGCCTAATGTTTGTCTGGCAGCCTTGTATTTTTTAGGGATAAACTAGCTGATCATAAAGAGTGTTTCACGCATGCGTATCATGATAAAAAAAAACAAAAAACGTAGATAAAAGTTTGCCTATGAAATTTGTAGAATATGATTCAATTTTTAGGAATCATTTTCAAATAATTATTTTATTTCCATAATCGAGCTGGTACTTTATTTTTAGGGAAATTAAGTTTTTTACAGGTGTTAATATAATGTTAACAAAATTTTTAAAATTTAGATGCACATCTTAATTTATTAAAAGTCTTATTAAAGGCGATCCAACACCCGATCTACACAAATTCCCTTCTTAAGAGATACGATATGGAAAATGAAACTGTAACCAGAACGATTAGACAACTAAAAAAAATATTTTACAAAAGTCGCACCGTTCATTACTTATATTGTATATTAGATATTTAACGGTGATTTAAAAAATCCAAAGGGACGAGCGGCTCCATGGCCTCCCAAACCAGGGCAAGATGATGGAGTGCGTGTCTGTTGGCCAGCTCGCACTTTCTAATATCTGGTCCATTACCAGGTTTGCAGACTGGCGCTTTATCCATCGCGCCCACGTTAACTTGGTACCCCTTAATGGGATGCAGCGCGGCGGTCACCAGAACACCGCTTGCCGCCGTTGTGGGTATCAAACGGAGACACTCCCCCACGTAGCCAACCACTGTATGTGGTATTCCGCCTTGTATACGCGTCCCGATTACGCCAATGTGGACCGCATCAAGACGTCTACTATGCATCAGGTTAGAAAATCAGACATGGATGACCATGCCCTCAGCCCTACTCTTGGTCAGGAATGGAGAAGCAGTCGTAGTGGATGTCACAATTCCGTTTGATAAGCGGAGCGGGGTATTCCACGTTGCCAGAGACGAAAAAGCAGCTAAACATTCCTCTCTCAAAGATTCTTTGACAAGCAGGTTTACGAAGGTTACCATCGCGGCAGTAATCGTTAAATCATTAGGTTCCTGGGACACGGCTAACGATAAGTTCTTAAAGAAGATGTGTCCACGTAGATATCTTCCGTTGTATAAAAACCTATGCGATATCTACGTTGAGCACATCACACGCCAGAGCAGTGACGCGTTTAGATACTTCTTCTAGATCTAGAAATACAGTATGTACATTGCTTTAAAGTTTATTTACACTTTTTTAACTTAAATTTATTTACACATAAAGACTCTATCTAGTTGGCTTTGTTCCAGTAGAGTGTCGACGAAGATTTGAGGGATTAGCCAAATTCAAATTTTTGACATTACTTATTTAAGAAGAAAAAATATAGGAAGCATTACTTTCTGTTTGTACCTCGTATTAACAGTTTCTTTACCCGATAAATTTGGATCCAAATAATTCCTGAAATCTTGGGTTAATCTGATGTACGTCGAGTGTTGGATCGAGCCATAATACTGCCAGTCTTCTGTTTCCGAATTTCTTGGTCTCTATCCAGTATTTTTTGTTACCATTTGGATTTGGCGTCCGAGATCTTTTTGACTTATGGCGAAGTTCGATGGACGAGCGCTGATCGATGCCTCGATATCTCCTGCTCTGCCTACATCCACAAACTTATACCTGTATCCTCGTTTACCCTATTTATGCAAGTAAATTTATGATTTTTTTTGCGGTTTCGTGGCCCCCCCCCCCCACCTTCTGTACTTACTAATTTCTTTAGCGAATGACAGACGGGGTGAACCACTATTAACGCAGGGATCGGAGGGTAAATGCTTAAAATTATACAGGGTGAATACAAAAATCTGAACCCCCCTTTTATTTTTTGAACCGAAGCAGGTATGCCAATTTTGATGAATCCAATGAATAGGAAGTTGTGGGTGGCCTATCCCATGGTGCACTTTTCGTCATCCCAAATATAGAAATTAGGACACATTCAAAATTTATCTTGAAGGGATAGAGAAAAAAACCCGATTGGAAACTTGTTCAGTATAAAAAAACAAACAAAACAAAAAAATCATCCAAAACGGACCAACCAATCACCCACAATCACGTGGTGAACTGTTTGTAGCTTGCAAATCAAAAAATTAACATAAATTACCATACTCACATTCACTTTCATGCGGAAAAGCAAATAAAAGGCATGTTTCAGCACACAGAAGACAGAACAATTCCAGGATGGCAAGCTACACTGTTCCGGAAATGGTCAACATGATCTTCTGCTTCGGAGAGGCAAGGAGAAACCTACATGCTGCAGTTAGGTTGTATCGAGACAGATATCCTAACGAACGCCATCCATCTCGTCAAACAATGCGTCACATTATTCAAAGATTCGAGGCTACAGGGAATGTTAATGCAGAACGAGGACGACCAAGGGCACAAGGCGACGAGGATACAACAACACTAGTTCTAGCTGCAGTTGCTGCAAATCCCCACACAAGCAGCAGAGCAATTGCTGCATATGTTGGGTGCCATCAGAGAACTGTTCTGAACATTCTACAGGCACATCATTTTCACCCATACCATATTCATTGTCACCAAGAGTTACTGCCATTGGATTCTGTTGCTAGGGCCGCCTTCTGCAACTGGTTACTTACCTGCCTGGATGACAATCCAAACTTCATTCATGAGGTGTTGTGGAGAGATGAAGCCCAGTTCACCATGAATGGAGTTATCAACAGGCACAACCATCATCATTGGGTAGACGAAAACCCACGATGTCTGCGAGAAGCAACTCATCAAGTGAACAAGAGAATCAATGTGTGCAGTGGATTGTACAATGACAGTGTGGTTGGACCGTATTTTTACGATGGAACACTGACTGCAGAACGCTACCGGGCTGAAATTCTCAACGTGGTAGTCACAGACTTCATTGACAATTTGCCATTGCCATCGTATCAGCGCACGTGGTTTCAGCATGATGGATCTCCTCCACATTACGGGTTGGTCGTTCGCGAGCGTCTAAGTGAGATGTTTGGACGACAATGCATTGGCCGAGGAGGACCAGTTCGTTGGCCACCCCGCTCCCCTGATTTTACTCCACTTGACTTTTTCTTGTGGGGATACCTGAAGGACAAGTTTTATGCTACGCAGTCTGCCTCACTGGAGGATCTGGCTCAACAAATCCAGGAAGCGTGCCGAAGAGTGACATTAGCCATGCTTGCCCCATGTTTTGGTGTCAGTTAGGTTCCGTACCCAATTGTGTTATGGTGCCCAAGGTCGGCACATCGAGGATTTTGTTGATTAACTTTTTTTTAAACTGTTTGAAGTAACTTGTTTGTGCAGTGTGACTTTTGCAAGCTGCAAACAGTTCACCACGTGATTGTGGGGATTGGTTGGTCCGATTTGGATGATTTTTTTTTGAACAAGCTTGCAATTGGGTTCTTTTCTCTATCCCTTACGGTTTATGAGATAAATTTTGAATGTATCCTATTTTTCATATTTGGGATGATGAAAAGTGCACCATGAGATAGGCCACCCACAACTTCCTATTCATTGGATTCATCGAAATTAACATATCTGATTCGGTTCAAAAAATAAAAGGGGGGGGGTTCAGACTTGTATTCACCCTTATTTGTTATTCACCCGATGTTCCCGATCTTTATGAGTCATTTCCCGATCGCAAGGGTTCGGATTTTGCATATAATGCAAATTTTCTTTCCGAACTAGTAATTCACTCAAATGATGTTTTTAAACACTTTTATCCGTCTCTGGTTGTTCCAGCCTAAGTTTGATTGTGCATAAAAATCAATTTTTTTGCGCATATTTTGAATACATTTCGAATGTTGGTGCATAATTTTGCAGATTTTGCATATTGTTTTATATTAATGCATATTTAAGTACTTAATCAAGCGCAAAAATCGAGTAAGTGTTTTCATTCTTTGCAACATCCGCTCAATCTAAAGATTTTGACATCATCAATAGTTAAAGATGAAAAATAGGAAAGAAAATTCCGCAGCCCGGATTCGAACCAGGAACCTTTCTGGAATTTTCTTTCCTATTTTTCATCTTTAATTCGAACAGCTGAGGTAGGCGTACCATTAAAATCCTCACAGACCATCTAATGATTTATCAATAGTTACACGTTTACCATCTGTTGAGAGAATGGCCTGCCGCCAGACAGTCCACGAATTGTTAGTTTTTACTGTCGTCTTTCTCTATGGTTCATTTACGTGCGGCAAGAAAGACAAGAAAGGATCCTCTTGCTTGAGAAAGAGAGATAAAGCTCAGTTATACAGTACTTGCACAGGTTCACACGAGCGCTTTCGTAATTAAATGTTAAACGCTGGTAACTTGTTTATCGCAGAAAATATTGGTCCCAACAAAGCAAAGAAAGCTCTCATGGATTAAGAATCTATTGCACAGTTGGCTTTCATCAAAGTACGCTTTTAAGGATATGGAAGCTGAAGGAATGTTGCTTACAATTGCAATCCAAACAATCAACGATCTAAAAGGCAGTTCTATTGGTCTGGACCTAAGGGTGAGTCAGTTAGGGGAAAACTGGCTGCCTTACTCAAAGATGTACCCGGCATGGGGAAACTTTTAAAACTATAATGGTTCGGGGTTGTAATTATTTATCGGGTTGTACAGATATAACTTGTGTTAAAGGCGCAAAATGACCTTAGTAGTCGACGCCAAAATTTCTAATAAACCAACCAACTAACCTTTGCAAAAATAGTTTTACTAGTTTTCACCGACAATCCTTTGTAACAATGTTTTTACTCAAACTTTTGCTTAATGGTATTGGTTTCCTCCCCACAATTAGGGCCGGATTTAGGAAAGGGCTAAAGGAGCCCGGGCCCTGGTCGGCGAAATTTGAGGGCGGCTAAATCCGGTCCTGCCCACAATCCTTTGCGATAGCTAAGTAATAGAATGTCCAATTAAAAACTTTAAAATTAAAAATAAAAAACAATAAATGTTCGGCTTTCATCTTGACTAATTATTACTTTAGAACACATAGCGTGCCAGATTCGCAGTTGGATGATTTGTAGAGGCGACGAGCTAGTTATTCATTTTCCTTTCGTTTGCAACTTAACATACTGTATTTACCCTGTAATTATTTATTATTTTGTTCTAAAGACAATGCTTAATATTTAGATTGACTACATTTATTTTTTTTTAATTAAAATTCATAAACCTCAAGTTTTCCACTTTTAAAACTCTTGCGTTTGCATCCTGTAAAAATTATAAATCTCAATAATTTTACATATAATTTCGACGCAACCAGTTTTGGATAACTGAAAACGGTCAGTTTCAAGTTTAAGAATTTTTCTTGATTAATTCATTATATAGGATATCTCAGAGCCCTTGTATCAATCCTATTTTGTGAAAGCTATTGTTTACAGATGTTGAAAAAAGAATTTTAAGGACAAAATCAATGATAAAGAATAGAACAAATAGGAAGCAGGGGGAACTGGAGTCAACTTTGAAAATTCAAATTAGAAAATGTAGCAGACTATATTTAATTAATATCTTTTGGCACTAGATGGATTGCCATCCCGTGTAGCCTCGTTGCCCTGCATGCTTACAAGAGAGAAAGACTTTGGCTGAGAGGTTAGAGAGGCCTATGATTCATATAACAGTTTGCTTACTCCAAAGCTGTGCCATCACTAACTCAGGAATGTAATTCTTAAGCAGTTAGTGAATAAAATATCGCTACAACTTGGTGCTCAACGTGAAGCCTTGAGTGAGTGACGAAGATAGCATGAACAGTGAGTAAAAAGACTTTATTCCGCCAACTGTCGTTGTGATTCCCGCCGAGAATGTGTTATGTGTAAAAGATCGTTAAAACCTGAACTACTGTGCTCCGAAGCTATTTCAATTAAGGTACGACGAGCACGAAGGATTTATGCAACAGTGATTACTCGTAATTCGACCTGGAACAATCGCCGCCGACTCCACGTTCTCTCCGAGCCATTCAACGTGACCAGAGACGAGACACACCAGCCCCTTTGGTCACCATAACCGTGGGTAAACAGCAGTTACTTTGACCGACATTCTCGCTCCTGCCCTTCCTTTCCAATTCCCAAAAATGTCGCAGCTTACTCCAGCCCAGTTGGATGCTTTACTGGAACAACTCCGTGCCGCTAATGAAACTAACGCTCTCTTAGTGAGGCAACTGGAAGAACGACCAGCCCCAACGCCGCGTGAAGGAAATTTCACAAAGTGCACTGCGCGATTCGATGAATCAACTAGTTCCTCTGTTGATACGTTCCTCGACAGCGTAAATACATTTCGTAAATGTGTAGGGGTGTCAGACCAAAACGCTGTTGTTGGTTTGTCAATGCTATTGACCAGTGAGGCCGCACAGTGGTGGCAGGGAGAAAAAGATCAGATGAGCAGTTGGGAGCAGGTTGAATAGGGATTGAAAAATGCTTTTGGAAAAAACTTACTGCCTTACAAAATTTATCGAGAAATTTTTGCCCTGCAACAAGATGATAAAACGCTTACTGAAATGTATGCATCACGAATTAAAGCCTTGTTTGCGTCCTTGACTGATAAACAAAGTGAGACTGCTCAATTAGATATGTTTATGGATGGCTACACCGCCGAATACATGAACGTCTTTCTCGTTATGAATTTGTCATTTATGCTGAATTAATCCGACGCGCTCGCACTATCGAAGCTACGTTGTGTGAAGTTGAACCTATATCTGTCAAACGAGATTCATCTAATAAGCTTAAAGAACAGGACCAAGCTGTGCACCCTAACAAGAAAGACAGATGCAAATACTGCTATCGAATTGGACACACCATCAATGAGTGCCGAACCCTCAAGAACAAACGAAGTCATGAGACGACACCCCCTCAACAAAATAAATCGCAGGTGGAAGTAAAGATCCCAACCACCAAACTCACCATTGTGGAAAACCTGGAGTCATTAAGTCAAATTGCCCAAATTGTACTGCCAAGCCTACTGCTAACACTCTGCAAGCGCAGTTTGCTATGGTAAATGTTACCCCCCACAAGAGTGATGGATACTCCTACTAATGTTCTCCCACCAGCCACTGTAGAACGAGTTCACCTCTATATAGGCATACTTGGAAAAAAGGAACTGCCATCAATGGCTTTGGAGCAAATCGGTATGTTGCAAGTGAAAGTGGTTTTAAGCTCTTACAAGAAGCTCATTAGCCTTTTATTGAGTGTCCAGCTATACAGGCACCAGCCATTGTAAACCCTAAATCATCCAACATTCTCTGCACTATAATTAACATTCAAGTCGAAGATAGAACCTTTCCCACTGAAATTATTTTTATTCCTGACGACCCGTATCCAGAAACACTGCTAGGAATTAATTTTATAGTGGATGCCAACATTGACTGCAACCCGCGAACACGGCAATAGTGTTTCCGAGATAAACCTAATGAATTCTATGATATTAGACTGCCAATGGAGACTCCTCGTCTTATTGTTTCCTCTTATTGTTAGACAAAATGAAGGCTCAGAGCTCACTGGTGATCAACGTAAACAGTTGTCGTCCTTAATTACATCTCATTCCCACGTTTTTGAGGAACATGGGAAACCCACTGAGATGACTGTATTGATACAGGAGATGCAATACCTGTCGCAGTGGCTCCTTACCGTATTATTGGGCCGGCCAGGTGGCCGAGAGGGCTAGGGCATAGGCTTTCTAGTTCTCGAGTCCATCTGGCCATGTGTTTGTCCCGGACTGCGTTCAGATATAACTTGTGTAAAAGGCGCAAAATGACCTAAGTAGTTGACGCCTAAATTTCTAGAATCCCCCCGCTTACCGTATTCCTGCCAAGATTAAAGAAGTACATTCGCAACTGGAAGACATGCATGCACAAGGAATAATAGAAAAATGTGAAAGTGCTTGGGCTGCACCTCTCGTAGTAGTTCCAAAGAGAACTGGAGGATACCGTCTTTGTACTGATTACCGTAAACTCAACGCAGTGGCCAAACAAGATCGATACCCCCTTCCGCACCTTCAGGACCTCTTACATGCTGCTAAGTACAGGGGTTACTTCACTACCTTGGACCTAAGGGCAGGATATTGGCAAATACCAGTGCGAAAAAGTGATCGAGATAAGACTATTTTCGTACCTTCATATGGGACCATTTGATATTGCAGAATGCCTTTTAGACTTAGGAATGCCCCAGCCACATTTCAACGGTTGATGGTGTGACGTCCCAATTAAAGGTTCGCCAGGTATGTCCGATGGGAGAATATAAGGAGAGAGTGAATTTTTGAAATTCAGCGTATGTGTTGAGAGAATTATGCATTTTGTTTCGTTCGTCTTAATAAATGAGTGTTGTTTAATATAGGAGTTTTTTTTTTTGCTATAAAGTAATATACAAGTGTGTTGCGTTGCGTGTAGTTGTTTAAAAGTGTAATTGTTAGTTTCGTGAGCGATCGTAATCAGTCCTCTGTTGGAAGGCAATTGTTTCGATGTTTTCTAAGAAGATTGCCCAGCCTCCGGGAGAGGATTGTTGCGATCGCTTTCGGAGAAATTTGGATACGTGTCTTTAATGTTTGTTTGTTTAAAAATTATTCGTTTTTTTTTTTTGGTTAAAAAAAAAATCTGAGCGGTATGGACGTACCGATGTCGTGGAGTAATTAAAGGCCTTGGTCTTCGAAATGAGGCCTTGTAAATTAAAACAAAGTTTAATTTTCTGTTATTAATTAAGTCATGTGTACTATAACGTTTGTTTTTTTTGGTTTAATGTTGAGCGACAGTGAGTAATCTAGTTTGCACGACAGGAATAAGTTTTTATTAGACTCCGAGTTTCGATGATGTCGAGGCATGATCCCCAGAGCTGTGAGCGAGACGTCGGTCATGGATGGTGCGGCCGCAAGTGAACATGTGAACCAGAGCGTGGGACACAAGATGGACGATTTCGTAATGATGGTAACCATATGTGAATAGCGAACAATTTGGTGAGTGACTTTATTTATAATTTTATCGCGGAGAACAGAACTTCGAACGATATACTCATCACGAAGCCCGATGATGCCAATCGTCCTTCCGCCTTTGGCATTCACGAAGAAAAGACTGTTTTACAGCGTTGTTCTTACACGTGGAACTATAGTGCCACTCCCAATAGACTTTTTATTTTAATGAAGAGTCTCTGTAATGTTTTATGATTACTGATCTAGTATATAGTTAAGTCTAGTATGCACCCTGCAGTGTAATTATAACCATGCAGTTATGTAACTGGATTTTCTTGTAATGAGAATCGTGTCGTAGAGTGACCAGGTTAGTGCATGTATACGGGCCAAGTAGATATGCTTACGCACATCACCAACACTCAGGCTCGCCAGTGGCTGGAGTGATTGGAGCACAGTACTACCCATGAGGGGTTCCAGCACCTACCCCCTTCTATTTGATTGAAAGGAGGTGCCATGCGCATAAGAGCGTAAGAGTTTGGAATATTTGGTTCGGGGTACTTAAGTGCTCATGATTATCACCAGCGGAGCCAAGGCGTTAACATACTCATTTAACTAGTTGCAATTTCCGATATGCATGGGTAAACTTACAACACGATCAGGAGTGCCAGTTATTGCATGCAGAAACGATACTTTGATGAATCTGGTTACTTATCATTAAGTTAAGGAATTTTAAGTTTGAAATTGGGGCCCTGTAATTAATTAGCATATGCAGAATCTAGGATATAGTATAACTGAAATACACATTAAACGTTTTATTATGAATAAATCGAGCTGCATTGAACCAAATACCACAATCTCAGTTTGATTTTTTCCATTTTATTTCGGTCCCGAACCCTAGCTTCCTTCACCCCGACACCTGACGCGGAAGCGAGGTAACACCAACTATTATTGTGGGGGTGGTGGAACGCAACAATGGCGCCCGAACAGGGACCGAAAATCCGGAATTCCCGGATTATAGAGGTCAGCCTGGAATTGTGATATTTTGGGTTTTGTTGATGTGCGAGTTACACGGTTTCTGTTGTGATGTTAAATGATTAGTATGAGGATAAATAGGGGCTATGAATAGTTGTTCGCGCATGCAAACAAGCCGTATATAGTAAATAGAAGTCAGTGGTATTGTTTTTGGGTGATAGTGAAATTTAGATTATTTGTTAAGATGCCGGGACAAGAGGGTGACGCTGTCCCAGCGGCCGGTGCAGCTGCGTCCCCAGAGTTGGCTGGGTACACTGGTGCGGTGCCAGCATTTGTCGGGGAGGAAGGTGGGGTCACCATGAAGGTGTTTTTGGCCAGTATTGCTCGAATTGGTGTACTCGCCAACTGGACCCCAGAGATCAAAGTTACGATAATACATTCACGCCTGAAAGCGGCTGCTGCCAAGCGAGCAGCAGAACATGAGATTTTCGACATCGAAGAATATGAGGAGCTCCGTACTCGTTTGGAACAAGTCTTTGGCCACCTAAAAGTGGCAAGGGACTTTTCGCAAGAGCTCCACGACACAGTCCAAGGGCCAAATGAATCAGTTGCTGCATTTGCAAGTCGCCTCGAGTTGGCAATGGCCAGGTATATAAGCGCAACTCCTGCGGCTGTACCTATCAAAGAGACTGTACTGCTGCAACGTTTTTGTAACAGCTGTTTGGTGGCTCATAAGCGAGCGCTGATGATTGCCAACCCTGAGACCTACAAGGAAGCGCTAATGTTGGCACTGAGGTCTGAAGAGTTACAAAAAAAATTTAGAAGGGCAGCCAATGTCATGGAGACTGGGGAAACAAGTTCAGGGGGCGAATCTAGCTCCAATACAGGGAAGTTTAGCCAAAAGGGAGTTATGCTGAACCCCTCAAATAGTGAGGTAGTAAAATTACAAGACCACGGCTGTAAGTGTGGTGAGTCCATTAAGAAACTGGAGGGTATGGTGGAGAGTCTTGCCCATACGGTTGAAAAACTAGTGTCTGTGCGTGGACAAGCTCCTCCAGCCCAGACAGCACCTATGCCTAGTGAGGTTCGTGCGGTTGTGCCGAGAGGAATGGGGACAAATAATGGCTGTTTTAGGTGCGGTCAGATTGGACATCTGGCAAGAAATTGCCCTCAACCTGCGCCAAGATCACGCAGTGTTAACTTGAGTGCACAGCCGGAGGGACCGATATTGACCCAATGCGGGGAGGGTGGTATATGTTTGGCCACTGTGTTTATACAGGGGCAGCCACTCACGATGTTATTTGACACGGGATCACAGGTATCCCTAATCGATGAAGAGGCTTACCGCCAATTGGCTGGCCCACCATTGCAGGACACCGAAACGACAATTAAGGGTATCAATGGGAGCTGTTTGTAGCTAAAGAAGGGAGGTCTATTGGACGTAGTGGTACAAGGCCGTCATATGGGCACGGGAACGTTTCTGGTTCATTCGTTTGCAGATCGCCTATATGACGGCATGTTAGGAATGGACATCCTGAAAGGCATGACCTTCCAGTGCGCATCGGCATTGGTACCTGGAGTAGCAAGCATTCTGCCAATAGAGCAGTTGGCGTCTGGTGACTGGCCCATGAGCGGGGAGCTTGCGTTTGAGCCTACCTTTGAGTATGATGTTGGCAATATGATGGCTGGAAACCAGAGATTTGGTCATCCCCTGCATGTTATGATCAGAGAACCTAGCCGGGGACGAATGGGTAGGACATGCAGATGGTTAGGCCCATTCGAGTTGTGTTCCACGGATGGTATGGGGTGGGCACAAATAAGAGGGGTAAGATTTGGAGACATAAGATGGGTAAAGCTGGGTCAGATATGGACGAAATGGGTGTTTGGTTTAAATGGGAGTGGGAACTTCCAAGAGTACTACAATGTGCCAGAAGAGCAAGCTAGGGAGAACGGCATGCATAGTGATGTGCCGGGGATGAATACTCTGGATAGACAGGAATTTAAATGGAATGAGGGTCGCGTTCCTGCAGTGGTGGTACCAGCAATTGTTGGTTGCCAAGAAGGCCTTGAGATAAACGAAAATTCCCTAAGTCCGAAAATCGTCCCAGCCGGGCAATATGGGGAGGTATTATAGAACCCTACTGACTTATGCAGGAAGGCGTTAGAACCTGTGGGAAGGGAACCCCAAGATAATATAGATAGTTCCGGCCACAAGTTTATGGCGCATGGCGACATATGGGAACCTATGGGGGGGGGGGTGAACACAGAGCGTAGGGGGTAAATAATATACAGGTGGTTGATGTGGCAGTAGGTACAGAGGAACAGTTGAACCCAGGTACAGAGCATGTGGGGAATGCGGGGATCGAGATTGAAGACAAAAAGAGTAGGTTTTGGCGGGAAGGAATTAGGTTTGCTCAAAAGATTAGCAACCAGATTCGGGAGCCAGCGAGAACGGACAATGACAGTTATCGCACGGAGAAAGGAATAAAATAAGGGGAGTATTACGCGAAAGGGATCAGGCGGAAATAAGAAAAAAATTAGACGGGGTAGAGCTGGTAAGGGTGCAAGAAGGGAGGAAAATGATGGTAGTGGGCATAATTTAAATAAAGAAAAAAAAATGGTGATAATAGGTACGGAGGAAGTATGTATAGAAGGCATTCATGATATGCAGCAGGAAGATAATATGGGAATTGAGGGAGAAACATGGGAGGCGGAACTAGACCTCGACAATTACATAGAAGTCTCCTCGGTGTTAAATAGAGGTGAGACTGGGTTTTGCGAGTTAGAATGGTAGTTGAGATCTGTGTTTATGTGTGTAGTTATCGTCATTGTGTGTTCAGTTATAGTGTTTATTTTGGTATTGTGTGTTAATTAAGAGTATAGCGAAGGATAGTAGTGCGAACTAGCGTTTTGGTGCTGTAACAGTTATTGATGATTATTTCCATGTTGAAGAGTTTAACAAAATGTATTAAGTTTTGTTTTGTTTTATATGTCTCGAGCATATTCTGGACAGACTATGTTCGAGGCCTTTCGTCGGGCCTATGTGACGTCCCAATTAAAGGTGCGTCAGGTATGTCCGATGGGGGAATATAAGGAGAGAGTGAATTTTTGAAATTCAGCGTATGTGTTGAGGGAATTATGCATTTTGTTTCGTTCGTCTTAATAAAGGAGTGTTGTTTACTATAGGAGTTTTTTTTTGCTATAAAGTAATATACAAGTGTGTTGCGTTGCGTGTAGTTGTTTAAAAGTGTAATTGTTAGTTTCGTGAGCGATCGTAATCAGTCCTCTGTTGGAAGGCAATTGTTTCGATGTTTTCTAAGAAGATTGCCCAGCCTCCGGGAGAGGATTGTTGCGATCGCTTTCGGAGAAATTTGGATACGTGTCTTTAATGTTTGTTTGTTTAAAAATTATTCGTTTTTTTTTTTGGTTAAAAAAAAATCTGAGCGGTATGGACGTACCGATGTCGTGGAGTAATTATAGGCCTTGGTATTCGAAATGAGGCATTGTAAATTAAAACAAAGTTTAATTTTATGTTATTAATTAAGTCATGTGTACTATAACGTTGTTTTTTGGTTTAATGTTGAGCGACAGTGAGTAATCTAATTTGCATGACAGGAATAAGTTTTTATTAGACTCCGAGTTTCGATGATGTCGAGGCATGATCCCCAGAGCTGTGAGCGAGACGTCGGTCATGGATGGTGCGGCCGCAAGTGAACATGTGAACCAGAGCATGGGACACAAGACGGACGATTTCGTAATGTTGGTAACCATATGCGAATAGCGAACAATTTGGTGAGTGACTTTATTTATAATTTTATCGCGGAGAACAGAACTTCGAATGATATACTCGTCATGAAGCCCGATGATGCCAATCGTCCTCCCGCCTTTGGCATTCACTGTTTTACAGCGTTATTCTTACGCGTGGAACTATAGTGCCGCTCCCAATAGACTTTTTATTTTAATGAAGAGTCTCTGTAATGTTTTATGATTACTGATCTAGTATATAGTTAAGTCTAGTAGGCACCCTGCAGTGTAATTATAACCATGCAGTTATGTAACTGGATTTTCCTGTAATGAGAATCGTGTCGTAGAGTGAACAGGTTAGTGCATGTATACGGGCCAAGTAGATACGCTTACGCACATCACCAACACTCAGGCTCGCCAGTGGCTGGAGTGATAGGAGCACGGTACTACCCATGAGGGGTTCCAGCACCTCCCCCCTTCTATTTGATTGAAAGGAGGTGCCATGTGCGTAAGAGCGTAAGAGTTTGGAATATTTGGTTTGGGTACTTAAGTGCTCATGATTATCACCAGCGGAGCCAAGGCGTTAACACGCTCATTTAAGTAGTTGCAATTTCCGATATGCATGGATAAACTTATAACACGATCAGGAGTTCCAGTAATTGCATGCAGAAACGATACTTTGATGAATCTGGTTACTTATCATTAAGTTAAGGAATTTTAAGTTTAAAATTGGGGCCCCGTAATTAATTAGCATATGCAGAATCTAGGATATAGTATAACTGAAATAGACATTAAACGTTTCATTATGAATAAATCGAGCTGCATTGAACCAAATACCACAATCTCAGTTTGATTTTTTCCATTTTATTTCGGTCCCGAACCCTAGCTTCCTTCACCCCGACACCTGATGCGGAAGCGAGGTAACACCAACTTTTATTGTGGGGGTGGTGGAACACAACAATGGATCGCTTCCGAAGAAGCTTACCGGACACCACACTTTTAGCGTCCTTGATGATATTGTAGCCATATCAGATACCTTGGAACATCATCTGCAGGATTTGGGTAAAGTTTTCACACGACTTCATGAATATCATCTAAGGGTATATCGGGACAACAGTTACTTTGTGTGTCCGGAAGTCCACTATTTAGGCCATGTCCTATCCCCACAAGGCATCAAACCTGACCCTTCCAAAGTTCAGGCCATACAAGACCTGCCGTCTCCGAAGAATTTAAAAGAACTGCATACCATTTTGCAGACAAGCTCCTGGTATCGTCGATTCATTCCGAACTTTTCATCCGTGGTCCACCCCTTGAGTAAATTAACCAAGGCTCACGCTCCATGGGAATGGAAGGAGGAACAAAACGCAGCTTTCCAAAATTTGAAACGTTTACTGACTACTTCGCCTATACTTAGACAGGCTGATGATTCCCTGCCCTATCTTTTGCGCACTGAAGCTAGCTCCTATGTGCTTAGTGCCATGCTAAGGATCTGAGGAATGCTCCATTGAATACGCTAGTAGACTGTTATCGGCCACTGAAAGAAACTATTCTGCCACTGAACGTGAAGCTTTAGCCATTGTATGGGCTACTGAAAAATTCCGAGGATATATCAAAGATAATATAGTAACCACTGGAACCAGCCATCAAGCCTTGAAATGGCTTATGATGCTACACTCGCCGTCTGGAAGATTAACGCGATGGGCATTGAAGCTACAACCATATAATTTAGACATTCAATATATACCGCAAACTAGTCTTCCTAGGCAGTTGTTATTTTCCAAGCCAGTGAGTAAGAGACCAAGGGGTCGGCCTAGAACCAGGTGGCTAGACTACATGGAGAATCTGGGTTCGAGTCGCTTGGATATTACCAGGGAGGACATGTGCCTGATGGCGGAAGATCGCAATCGCTGGAGATCCTCCATAGGGCTGCTGCCCCCGCGACCCTAACGGGTGAGCGGGTTTGAAAAGTAAGTAAGTAAATATGTACCTGGATCTAGTAATGTGGTAGCTGATACCCTTTCTCAACCACCTATCACTTTGATGCAACAGGATAAGCAACTGGCCGCTACTACCATTGTGCGTTTTCCTACTCTAACAGCTGCCGAACTGAGAGATAAGCAATTCAGTGATCCGGAAGTAAAAAAAAAAATTATTTGTGGAATCGAGAGTGAAGCCGATGACTCACGATGGGTAGAAAGAGGCTATCTTATGACACAAGGAATTCTCTACCATTATGGAAACGAAGAAACCAAAGAGGCTCAACTAGTAGTTCCCCAGATCATGAAGCAAGAAATTTTCACTGACCATGACGACTCACCAGTCAGCGGGACACCCCGGACTTAACCGAACCCTCCGTCGTATTTCTCGTAATTACTACTGGGTTGGAATGCGTCAATATATCCGAGAGTACATAAAGAAGTGTATAGAATGTCAATGTTACAAGCCTGCTAACCACATGCCAACTGGATTGGTCTTGACCTCTGCACTGCACGTCATTTCAAAACGATTGCGATAGATTTATTTGGGCCTCTACCAGTTACAGCAACCAACCTGCTTTGGATCTTGATCATCGAAGATTTGGCCACTCGATGGATTGAGCTGTTCACCCTCGCTCACGCTACTGCCGAGGAGTGTGACCACAAACTAGTAGAAGAAATTTGTCTGCGTTACGTATGATTAGCGATAGCGGAGTTCAATTCGTTAGTTCAGTGATGCAATGTGTGGCGCATATTCTGGGTATCCACCAAAACTTTACCCCTGTCTATCATCCAGAAGCTAATCCTGTCGAGAGAAAGAACCGAGACCTAAAACCCAACTTTCCATTCTGGCTGGAGACCATCACCCTTCCTGGGATAGTCGAGTAAGTTCTGTTCGTTTTGCTATGAATTCTTCTTTCACCGAAGCTACTGGATTCTCCCCTGCCTATCTGATGTTTGGCACCGAACTCAGAGTCCCTGGAGACGTAGTGAAAGACTTACATCAGTTAGTGGATAATACCATTTTTGTACCTTTGATAACCCCATTCTTACAAAGCAGGGCTGATACTCTTAAAGAAGCCAAAGAGATGTTGATTATGAATCAAGACCCCCATGCCAAAATCGTTGATTTCCATCGCCTACCTGTTGCTGACTTCGCTGAGGGCGACTTAGTACATGTAAAGACTCATAACCTTAGCTCCAGCCTAGGGAGAGTTACCTCAAAATTTGCATGAAAGGTATCCCCCACTACCTATGAAGTGTCAGCCCTAGAAACTCCTACAGAGGTGCAGGCCAAATATCATGTTAGTGACCTAACACCATTCCATGCTTCGCGTAACTCATGCGAACTATCTGCTTTGGTGCGACCACTGAGGAAGCATGGACGCCCTCCTAAGACTAAAACCCTAAACTTGTGTCTGACTGAGCCCTCGTTGATTGCTCACCGGAAGGGGGAGAGTTGTAGCAGACTCTATTTAATTAATATGCCACTAGATGGATTGCCATCCCATGTAGCCTCGTTGCCTTGCATGAGAAAGACTTTGGGTGAGAGGTTAGAGAGACCTAAGATGGCTGCTGTTGTATAACATGATTCATGTAACATTTTGCTTACTCCAAAGCTGTACCATCACTTACGCAGGAATGTAATTCTTAAACACTTAGTGAATAAAATATCGCTACACACATAAGGAAGGTATCTTTGGATAATACTTAGAAAAATAAACAACTTTTACTAAAAGTTTTTTTCCTAATTCTCGACGTTTATTCACAATTAGAAAAAATGAAAAATAAATCAGTAAATACATGATAAAGTGAAACTACCCAAAACTAAGAGAAAACTGCTTGCATATAATCTCCTATTAATTTCTTTTTCTGCATGGGAATTAAAGATATCATCTACCAAAAGCGTCCAACAGCCAGGGAATACATGAAAGAAAGAATTAGAGTAACCTGTGACTCTCACCAGTACTGGAGTCTTCCAATCAACCCAACATGTAAGAAAGAGAACACAGCATTGGTTTGGCACAAAATGGCGCACATTTTGAGCATTTTATGTATGGTAAAATGTAATATTAGAAACCAATATCACAATAATTTAGTTAATTCATTTTTTTATTTTAATTTACTGATTTGTTTTCATTTATCTTTAATCTTATTTATAAAAATGACTTGGGGTTTGTTTGTTTGTTTCTTTGTTTGTATGTTTGTTTGTTTCTTTGTTTGACTATGCTCTGTTACGAAAAATATTCCACGGAACAACCATATGCCACGTGCCAACAATACGCCGACGGATAAACAAATCAGACTGTTCTATATACATGGTTGACAAGATATACTTCAGAGGCTGTAGGATGCGTTCTATTGGTGCAAATGTGATAAACTTTGATCTACAGATAATTCAAATGATGCGCTTGACATTTATTAAATAAAAAATTTAGTACAGATATTCACCAAATAGATTTGGTCCAAATTTCCCATTTGAGTTTTCAAAGTTGACTCCAGTCCTCTATTACCTGTTTGTGCTGGAAAGTGAAACTACCAAAAACGAATTCTTTATCATAGGTTTCGTCCATAAAATTCTTGTTTGTTTCAAACATCCAGAATCAATATCTTTAAAAAAAATGGCTGATACGTGTGCTCTGAAACATCCTGTATAGCGATCTTTAAAACAGGGGCGTGCAGTAGATTTTCTCAGTATGATGCATGTCTATGCAATTTTTGAACTCCGCCCTTTGTGCTTATGCGGTCCCCTTACTGTGCCGGATGATATGACTGCCTCTCTGCATCTTAGAACAGCCTTGCTTTAAGAAAGGCAGTTGGACAATTTCTTTATCATAAAGGTCCTCAATCTTTTCCATTATATTATAAATTTACCGTTGGCAATTTCCACGTTATTATTGGGAATAAGTTGTTTAAATTGAGTCTGAGGTGCTATTATCTTATCTGTTTTCAATGATTAAATTTTATTAAAAGAATCTCGTTAATTTCTTTAATTATTTTCTTTGACTTCCACTCGTAATTCACGAAATAAGATTTTTCCGCTAAAAACTGTATTTTTCCCAGTGGATATGATTTTTCCGCTAAATCATTCAATTGTAGAGCTAGATTCATTTTTTAAAAAGATGATACCAAAATACATTATATCCACGCTATATGAAAATAAAATAGCCCATTGAATATAATTCCAAAATTAGTAAAGATTAAGAAACAGATAAGCTTAAATTTAGAATTTATATTTTTTATTAAAAATATGTCTTGTTAAATTATAAAATTATATAAAACTAACTGAAGTACCCGGCGTCGCTCGGAGAAAAATATAGGGTGTTCCAAAATGATCTTTACAACTTTGATCAAGTATATTTCAGAAATGGAGACTGTTAGAAAGGTGCGGTTTGCGGCATAATGTTCAAACACACCTACAGTTTTAATGACCATTTAACAGAGTTCAACATGTGTGCCAACTGTACCACGCAAGATATCTAAGCGATATTCCAGTTTCTCCCATTTCCGGCCTAGCATGTCCTCATTAACGTTTGGAATTGCTGCTGTGATGCGAGCTCGCAGTTCCTGCAGGGCCCGCACCAGGGTATGGTAGACAGTATCCTTCACAAAGCTCCAAAGAAAAAAATATAATGGAGTTATATCATTATATCCGGCTTCGCCCAGTGGTCTGATGCTAGGCTAGATTGAGGGGCATTTCCTGATTCGTGGAATGTTGTCGAATTTTATTTGGAAGTCATGCACAAACACACATACAAACATAAAAACACAAATACACATTGACTGCCCTTCTTATTTTTTATCTCGTTTGCATATGCCTACAGAGCAGAAAAATTGTATCCTCTTGAAAGAACTTGGGCAGAAATTTTTCTGGAATAGTAAGGGATAAACTCTGTCAAAAATATTGAATGGTGCTAAACTCTGTCAAAAAAATTGAAAATCCACAATCCTTGTATCGTTCATTTCTTAAATCTAATTTAACATGTTTCATTCTCTTTTCTTTCTTTATAAGTAACTTTCCCCTTCCACTAGGCACTACATCTCTTGAACATCAAGGGCTTCCGTGTCAGACCCAGAGTTCCTGCAATGAAGTATCGGCTTCGTCTAGCCCCAAAAGGAAAAAAAATACATATCTCGACGCAGATTTGTAAACAAAAGATGAACTTCCTAGAAATCGCATATGCTTTTTTGTCCTCTTTTTTTATTTTGGGTGTTATATTATGTATGTAAATGGTTGAAGTTTGGTATGCAGATTCGTCTAGGCAAGATCTACATTACTCTGAAGTTTGGGTCAAATTGTCCAATAGGGTCGGAATTGTGGGGATGGCAGTCACTTGGTCTTTAGAACTAATGGTAACATATGGCATGAGATATATCATTCCATCGGAAGTGATGAGAAACGAAAGAAGATAGAGCTCTTTTTCATTTTCTAAATACTACGTTAGAGAAAATCAATTTTTCGATTAATAAATGGGGGGTGGTTAAAAATTGCAGATAAAAGGATAAAAAAAGATGATCTCATTGCTTTCGCTACTTTCGTATACCTTCCTCGGGAGGATCAATTTCGGTATATGTGTATTTTAGTATACCAAGGCTCATACTAATTCAGGATTCGTTAATACTTGCGGAAAATAAAGATAAAACTTAACGAAATGTTAGCACACTCCCAGCATATACTTTCAGCCTAATTTCTTATGCACATTCCGCGTTATCCGTCACTAAAGAGTTGGTTATCCGGACCACTACACTATAAGCTTATATCTTAAGCCCGAGTTCTATGGAGTAGCCATTTAAGATGTCGACTTTGGGTGTAGCGATCCGGATAGCCAGCTTTTTAGTGACGGATAACTCGGAATTTGAATAAGAAATTATACTGAAAGTATATGCTGCGAGTGTGTTAACATTTCTTTAAGTTTTATCTTTATTTTCCGCAATTACGAGGCGCATCCAGAAAGTAAGTTTCCCTACTTAAAAAAAACAAACTCACACTTACAGGAACATATTTATTGGCAACAAGTACAGCTATTTTTCAGCTATTTTTCAACATAGCCACCACCAGAATTGAGACACTTGTCGTATCGTGGGATAAACTTTTGTATCCCCCTGTCGTAGAACTCTGCCGCCTGTGAATGGAACCAGCGTGTGACAGACGTCTTCAGCTCTTCGTCTTTGCCAAAACGCTCACCGGAGGACAGGAATTTCTTGAGGTGCTCGTCATCGTCTTCGTCATCGTGATACTATTGCAGGAATGTCAGTGCTGCTCTTAAGCGTTGAATTTTGTGTTCGGGTGTCAGGTTTTTCGGCACCCACCTGGCACACAATTTTTTGAACAGCAGGTGCTTAATGACAATCTCATGCAACAAGGATCGCGATATCTGCGGAAAATGGGTGCTCAGCTCCGTAATCGTGAAGCGACGGCTCTCCATCACGCGCTACCCACAAGCTCAACAAGATCATCACTGATGAGGGATGGTCGTCCACTACGCTCTTCATCATGGACACTTTGACGACCTTTGGAAAACTGCCTAAACCAGCGACGCACCATCTGCTTACTCATGATGTTCGGCCCATAGACCTGACAGAGCTGACGATGAATTTCAATTGGCGCAATGCTTTGTGCATTCAAGAACTTTATCACCGACCGAACCTCGCAGGCGGCGGGAGAAGAAATAAGAGCTTCCATTTCGGACCATTGCTACCACGCTACTGGCACGAGGCGGGACCTGTCCGGCTGGCATATTATCGATACGTCATAGATCTGTTACGCATGCGCAATTGACATGGCTAATTACGTTTACTTTAAAGGGGAAAACATCGGGAAACTTACTTTATGGATGCGCCTCGTATTAACGAATCCTGAATTAGTATGAGCCTTGGTATACTATAATACACATATACCTTAATTTCTTATTTAGTGATGTGTTGTGATACTAGAAAAAATTTTGTGACTTTCCTGAAAGACTGGAAAAAATCATTTCAAAAGCGCCGTACAACCAATTACTGCGATTGGAAAAAAACAACTGGCGCGAATTAGAGTGAAGCACCAGAAGTGTGCAATCCGTCATGTTTGGAGTGGCAGAAACGCCAAACAACTGTTAAGTTCAGCAGTGTTTTTGCATCTTCGGTACAATGCCTAGATCTTGTCCTCTTTTTATAGGTATGTGATCATTTGATATATTCGGGTGAAAAATCATTCGTAACTTTAAAGAAATAGGAGTCTGACCAGACCTTATCTCTTAAATTTATGAGACGAATTTTAACAAAAATACCTAAAGAATGACCGAAACAAATGCTTTTAGTTTCCCACATTCGGATCCTGAATTGTTGAAGAAATGGGTGATCAGCATGAAGTGAAAAAACTGGCATCCCAAGAAATATAATTGCGTCCGTAGTGATCATTTTGATGATGCATGCTTTGATCAAACAGGACAGACAAATCGTCTTAAAGATGGCAGTATTCAAACAATTTTCAAATTTCCTGAGCATTTGCAAAAGTAAGTGACCAATAAACAATTTTTAAAATATTTGATAAAAGTAATAATGAAACAAATGGCTGAAATATTAATGTGTTTTTTTTCCTCTCCCACGCTTGCTTAAGACGTCTGAGTGTAAGCTTTTTGCCTACTACTACCATACCATACTCCTGTTTAACTGATCGACTATGTTTTCCCATAACCACCCTAAATGTCAGTTTTATGCCCTAACCTGAGAAAATGTGAGACTCCAGTTTGATCCTTATTGTAAGCGATATCCATTCAATGCAAGTGCATACCCGTCCACACTTTTTCATTTACAGTTGCACCAATGATCCATATGAAATTAAGAAGTTAATATGATGATCTTCCTGTTTGAAGCATGCTATTGACTATAAGTGTAATCAATATTTTATAATTTGTATGATTTCCCAAGTGAGTTACAGTTTTAAAAAAAGATCATTTTAACGATATTTTATATTTCTATCCAAATTATGTAGGTATAGTACATAAAGAACTGTAATGGCGATTAGGAGAAGAGCTAGGTAAAAAAATTGTTGGAGCATACGACAATTTGATCTGAGCGAAAGACAAAGATTGAAGCGAAGGGCAGAGCAAGCGAAACTGATACCAGTAAAAGTAAGAGAGTCGCGAGGGCGCAGAAACAGCAAGGAGTTCAGGGCACCAATGAAAGGTGACATGCAAAACTAAACAGGACGATCCCTCATTGTTGTTGCATAACAATAAACGACAAGGTAATGAGTAAACTGTTCTGACTTTTCGACGGCATCAGCACGAGGACATAGGCACCTAGAACTGAGTGACTTTGTGGAGTGCGACCTCTCACCCCAATGACCTCTGGGGGAGAATACTCCCCCCCCCCCCGACTTTTATGACTTTATAATTTTTCACCTTATAGCCATGGTGAATATGGTTGTGATGGTAGCTGATGATGGTCTGTTCACCTTCAGCGAGTTTATGAAGGGGCTCTATGCCAAAACCGGCATACTCCCTGTCTCACCATCTGGCCATCCCACCGTTTCTGTGCTGCAGAAATTGTCTTCTACCCAGTCGAGGATGCTCTGGAGATATTAGAACGTGGCGGATAGGATTTTATCTGTTGACAACATTAATGTTGGAAATATTACAGACCATCTGTTTCACACAGGCTCTGGACATCTGGCCATCCATGTCCGGGATGCTTCGCCGCTGATGTCAGAAGCATATATCACGAGTTTCATGTCGGAATACGGGGAAGTGCTCAAAGCCTACCATCCAGAGCACGCTGACACTCCCCGTCTTCAAATAGCGACATCCTTCTAGATATGTCACTTGAGAGAGACGTCTCAGAGTCGCTTATAATGCACGGAGAACGTGTCTTCTTGTACTATAAGGGAATGAGGCAGTGTTGCTGGTACTCCAAAAAATCTACTCATGTCCGGAGAGATTGTCCTCTCCTGATAAAATGCGAGACATGTTCTCGCACAGTGGGCAAAAACCACCATTGTCCGGAGAAGATTTTGCAGCACCAGGAGCACCAAATTACTGCCTAGGGAATGATCAGCGCAGCAGTCGATGTTGAGGTTATCATCTTCGCAGCCACATATCCAGCGAAAAACGAATAAGTGTGGAGCATGCTTCATCTCCTCCGCCTCTTCCTCGTGAGCCACAGGAGGAGATGCCACCACCTCCTCCTCCTCCCCTACCTCCAAACTTGAACTTAGTTATGCCACTTTTGATTCGCCAAGAAAAATGAAGATAAAATTTGATAGTGCAGTGGGAACCATCACCACCTTTAAAAAAATTTAAAAACAACAAGACAATTAGAAACTCGGCAAAAGAAAAAACTTAACAGCTTTAGAGAAGTCATTGAAGAAATGAGGTCACAAGCTTTAGTATCTCAAAAGTTCATTGAAATCCTGGAAGGCACAATCAATAGTGTACCACTTTAAATTATCAAGAGGATGCTTGGAAATAAAAATCAAACAAACCAACACAAAAAGTTTGATGCTAAACTGAGAGCATTTGCATTACATCTGCAATTTTATTCGTCTGAAACATATGAATATGTCAGGCAAGCATTCCTCATCCAAGCACCATATGGAACTGGTATTCTACAGTAAATGGAGAACCCAGCTTCACTTCTGAAGTATATTCAGCTCTTCAGCAAAAGGTTGCAGAACACAAAGCAAGAGAACAAGATTTAGTTTGCTCATGATTTTTGATAAAATGAGCATACGGAAGAAAATTGAGTGGGATGGATAGATAAACAGAGGATTTGTAGACATCAAAAATAGAATTGCTGATGACAGTGCTCCTCCGGCAACAGAAGCACTGGTTTTTATGGTGGTGACAGTCAATGACAGTGCCGTGCACCCACCTACTATTGGATCAACAGCTCGACAGGCTAAGAAAGAGTCAATTTAATTACGAATTGCATTCTTAAACTTGCAGATTTGGGGATTGTTGTTAAAGCTCTTTATGGGATGGACTACTTGTAACTTTTCCATGCTGGCTAATTTTTAAACTACCTGAGATACAGCCATTTTTTAAAATCCTGCGAATTCTGATGAGAAAACTTATGTAATTTTGGATGCATGCATATGATCAAATTATTAAGAAACTGTCAGATTATAGAAGACTCCAGGATCAAGATGGTGGAATTATCAGGTGGCACTTCCTTGAATTGTTACATAAATTGCAAGAAAAGGAAGGTCCCTTAACAGAATACAAATTGAAGACATCTCACTTGAACTGGCAAGAACAAAAAATGAATGTAAAGTTAGCCATGCAAACGATTAATCAAAGTAATGCAGATGCAATCGATTTTTTGTGCTCATGATTTGCAACCTGCAGAATTCCAAGACAGTGATCCAAGCATCAAGTTTCTGAGGATATTTGATCGTGCCATTGATTTGCTCCATTCAAGAAACCCTTTTGCAAAATGTTATAAATCACCTTTAAGAGAATAAATTAAGAAATATTGGATGCCTTTCATCAGAAATAAGAAAAATTATTTGCTCCATTTGAAAACTATAGATGGCAAGTTAATCTATAGTAAAAATAAATTTTTATTTTATATATTTTATTTTATTCTTTTTAATCTTTATTTTTAAATAAGCTTATATTTTATAACTACAAAACCAAAAAAAACCTTGGAAATCTGCCTAGTCGGTACGTCTAATTTTGAGAAAGCGTTTACAATACATTACGCTGGCTAATCATAAACAATGCTCTCCATGATCAACAGCTTTGCTAGCATTGATGATCAAATTAACAACAATTACATAAGACAATTAACAATGATAACAATAAACAAGAATGGTGGCAGTTATAGCTACTATATTATACCGAGCAGACTCGACCGCCATTACGGAGCCCAGTTGTAATAGGCTCCGTGCAGGTGTGTTTGCTAGCGACGTACAGCGCCAGTGGTGTTGAAATTTGCAACTTTTGGGGTGAGTTCAGTGTTTAGCGAACAAACGAAAAGCACGCAAATTGGCAACATGTCAAACAGAAATTGTTGTGTATTTGGGTGTAAAAATACTGAACAAAATGTAAAAAACCATCAACCTACAGTTCATTTCTATAGAATTCCAAGTAAGCCATGGGAAAAAGAGAGAAGAAGAGCATGGATACGATTTGCAAAACGCAAAAAGTGAGTGACTGAGTTGAGTTTTATTATAATAATTTTTATATAAATTAATAGATCAATCATTCGTGTAGTAAGAACAATACTGATTGGCAGCCTACAACAAATTCACGCATATGCAGTCAACATTTTATCGACAATAAAAAAAGTGAAAACCCATTAAATCCTAGCTTCAATCCAACAATATATCCAATAATGCAACAGCTCAGCAAATCGTCTGCTTCATGTGCAGCAAATTCTCGCCACAAAAGGTAACAAAAGTGATTAAACGAATTAACTAAACATTTATCTTGTTCATATCGACTCTTTTTTAATATCTTACAGGTATGTAATACGACATAAAAAAAAATCTAAAATTGAAAAGGCTTGCAATTCATACATTGAAGCTCAGCTGGATGTTTGTGATGATGAACTTGTAACAAGCGATGCTGCAGTTTCTGATGACAGCCAAACAACATTGAACATAGAGTCATCAAAGAGTGTAAGTCAAATTTATGAACATAATTTTTAAGAGTAAATAAATAAATAACATTAGCATTATATAAAATCATGAATAACATTTTTAAATTGCAGGTTGAAGTTCAAGTAGGCATTTCTGACATTTCTGACATAACAAACAATGGAACTTGTAAACTATTTATGTCTTCAATGAATACTAGCTGCAATGCAAGTACCCAGGTTACTCACAGCAGAAATAGCATTTCAACTGCAGTTGGACCTGACCATCGCACCTGCTCATTTAATGGTTACCAGGATGTCAAAACGCAGCCTCAGATTCTAAAAAAGTTATGTTCAGTGGGATCTGATGTTTTTGCCTTGCTGTTAAGCATATTACCAAAAGAAAACACAAAAAAACATGAAATATGCTTGGAAGACAAATTATTGATCTTTTTAATGAAAATTAAATTAGGCATCACATTTACGGCTTTATCAGTATTATTCTCTGTACATCGCACAACAGCTTGTAGAACTTTTTTTTAACATTTTAAATATTCTCTGCCAAGCCACAAAATCATGGCTTATTTGGTCTTCAAAATATAGCATTCGTAAAACTATGCCTGAATGTTTTAAGCTGAATTATCCCAAATGTCGTGTAATAATCGATTGCACAGAAATGTACACGGAGAGACCCGAAACAATTGAGCAGCAAATATTGCTATATTCTCAATATAAGGGTGGGTATACTATTAAATATTTGATCGGAATTGCCCCGAGTGGAATGATAACACTTTTATCGTGTGGATACGGAGGTAGAAGCACTGACAGCTTCATGACTAATAATTGTGGCATTTTAAGCAAGCTGGAGCCTGATGATGTGGTTATGGCAGACAAAGGGTTTCCTCATATAGTCAAAGAAATTGTTGCCAAAAATGCTGTCATTGTAATGCCTCCTTTTGCTCGTCCTAACAAAGAACAATTTTCTGCAGATGAAATGAACGAAACATACAAAGTGGCAAGTGTGAGAATTCACGTTGAACGTGCAATTCAGAGGTTAAAAGTATTTAATATTTTAAATAACAGAATACCCACCGAGTTGATTTTCTGTATGGATGAGGTACTACACATATGTGCTATTCTCGCTAATTTGCTTCCTCCAATAATTAAAGATATTGCAGAAGACAGGAACTAATACCAACATGTTAGCTTGCAAATTGTTAGAAAGAAAAAATAAAATAGATTGTGAAACAAAACTATATTTATTATTTACAAATTTCAGACAGCAAATACTTGAAATAAAACCACTGTAGTTTGGGTACAAACTCAGCAAGCTTTGTACATAAACAACAATTGATTGCTTGCTTGAAAACACAAACAAATAACACATTTTGAGACCTGTAACATATAATGAAATTTGTATTTGTGAATAATATGAATGAGTAGTTTTTAAATGAATACAATCATCTATGTAATGTAAATAGGTCACAAAGGATGTTTTTGTTTCATTCTCAACAATATCTTGATCTTTTCTAGAGAAAGGACATTTTATTTCTAGCAAATATTTGCTGTCATCAGAAAAAACAATACCATCAGGGCTTGCACATAACCAGGGCTGTGTTTGAGATGTAACAAGCCCCACAGCCGCCACTTTGCAAGATAATTTTTCTGAAAACGCAAGTGTTGCTATGTGTTCAGTATCTTTGCCATACTGCATCGCAGCATTGTTGAATGAGGTTTCTTTTATCATTGATGAAGCCAGCTCCTCAAAGTCACTTTTCCGGATGACAATACGGTGAGCATTAGAACTGCTAATTCTGATTTTTCTGGCTGCAAACCACTTAGAGCAGTTGCTCTGCTTTACAGTGTCTAATGCCAGCAAATACAGTTGTTCATTATTAAGTTGGACATTATTGCAATAAAATTCCTTGCAATCATCAGATAGTTCACTTAAAAAACAATATTTAGAGAAATGCACTTTTGCTTCATTTTCTATTTCCGTCGATTTCCATGTCCAGTATGACATGTTCTTGTTTTGTAAGTAGAATAATTCTTTAGCGACTGCTGCTGTTGCAGAAGAATTACTTTTTTCACATGCACTGTTGATGATGGAGGTGAGAATTTCCTCCAATATCTGGGTGCTCTCTCCTTGTTTTTCATGATGTAAAGTCTTCGTCAACATGCATGGAATGTCAAAATGATTTGTTACCATTTCCACAGGAAATTCTTTACTTTCATTTTTCTTTTTCATTCTAAACATTAACGGAGAGGAGAAAAGTTCCTTTAAACTTTTGCCTAAATAAGAAAAACAGAATTTAGTATAATATGAAGTTTTGCTTTCATTAATTATTATTACTATTCAAATAGCAGCAGCTACAATTGCAGAGATAAATAAATAAATACCTTTTTTATATTCATTTCTTTGAGCCGGAATTCCCCACGCTTTGGGCTGGCTGGTTTTAGTAATGCTTTGCTCATGATTAATAAAAATTACAAGTGCAGCGCAATGTTTACATTGACCCCCTACACCTGCTTTACACTTGCAATGCCCTTCTAGAATTCTCCTTTCTTTATCTAACTGAACGTTATAACAAAAAAAAAAAACACACAAACAAAAAATCATTTTAGATAACTTACCAATCATTAATTTACATTAAACACTTATCTTTACTTAACATTAAATACTTACCTTTCAAGTACATGAGTAGGGCAATGAATTAATTTCGTTTGAGGGAGACATTCTCCTACAACTTCTGCATGATTTAAAAAATGTATTCCCTTACATTGCCTACATTACAGGCATCAAAAAGTTTTTTACCCTTTTTTAGTGTGCTGTCTCGGAAGAATTGAGAAAAGTTTATAGCTAAAAACTCACAGCGAAATGAAAAATGCTGTTCATTATTTCCTATGGCGTCACACGTGCAAGAACTATCTGCTAGAGATAACTCACCCCAATAGTACAATATTTCGCCACAAGGAGAGAAAATCACTAGCGCCATCTGCGACCTGCACGGAGCCTATAGTAATGCATGCTATAAGAGCGAGGATTTTTATCTTGCTGATTAAAATGTTTGCGTAAATGGCTAAAATTAGACGAAATGGAAAGAGCAGTGTCAGTTTAGTATATGCATGTGTGATGGAAGGCTATTATTGCCAACATTTCGAAGAAATTTTAATATTGATATGTCAAAAGAGCATAATGTTGCCTCATCTCGTCAAGAGAGGGCTATATAAACGAAGTTAGGAACATGCAATTCGCATTCTGTATTCCCCTTGCGACTCGCAAGGAGATTACACGGTATTCCATGGGACTACGCACGAAGAAACGTCACTTCCTTAGTGATTCGCCATCTTGGTTCCACACAGCCGTTGCTAGAAAGAGTTGAAATCATTTTCTCCTTTTGAAATTAATTTTGCCTCATAAGAAACGTAGCAATGAAATATAATTTTATTGCAGACATTCTGATCACTTGTATACCCAAATTAGTGTCAGAATCAGCATATGTAATGCTTAGCAACGATATGTGTGGAACCAAGATGGCGCGTTGCTAAGGGGAGGAGCTAACTGCTACGTCACTCGTGCGAAGTCCCATGAAGTGACGAGATGAAGCAACATTATGCTCTTTTGACATATAAATATCAAAATTTCTTCGAAATGTTGGTAATAATAGCTTCCTTCGCACATGCATTTACTAATCTGACACTGCTCTTTCCATTTCTTCCAATTTTAGCCATTTTCGCAAAGATTTTAATCAGTAAGATAAAAATCCTCGCTCTTATTGTATGCAGTACTATTACAAGTGGGCTCCGTAATAAATATAGTAGCTCTAGTGGCAGTCGTTACGTCATGATTGCACTGAATACATATTAAACTTAAATATTAAATAACTTTCGAATAAGTGAAAGACTAGTGAAATTAACGATTGAAGCATGCATTGTGATCGATAAGACGCCGTTAGGGAAAGTTGCAGAGCTGTAGGTAGTCAGGAAGTGGGCAAAATATTGATTACAAAATTTGCTCACAAACACACAAATAAGTGAAGTTCAATAAAAGTGTGTAAAAATGAAATAAACATGATAATCATATTAGTAATTAAAATGTTAAATATCACCGATTTTATAAGGAAAAACAAGCCAAAAACTTATTTACTTTACATTGTTTACATTTTACTTCTGCACAACGTAACATGGGGGGCTGCGACTTCCAGTGGCCTCAGCTCTAGTAAGGAGCATATAAAAAAGAGATACAGATGGGACATGTACGGTTGAAAAAATTGAAGCAGTCCAAGGTCCATGCGACGGTGGCAGCACTTGATGAATGGATTGATTTGCAAAGAAATGTACTAATCAAAACTATTGATTTGCAGCTTGGTCTGCTTGGTTTATTGGCGGTTACGGAATAGCAGAAGATATTTTAATGAAGTGTGAGCATAAATTAACAATGTAGAAGAAATAAACATATTCTATGCATGAATTACATCATTTATTGAATTAAGAACTGGCTAATAACACAAAGCATGAAACAGAAAAAAATATAAATGAAAGAATGTACATTAAAATATTATGCAAACAATAAAATATTTAAAACTATATTAATAATACGTTTAAAAAGCTTTTTTTAATTATCAGTTACTTTAAAAATTTTTTTAAAAAGTCAAAAATGATTTTATAACTCATTAGTCATAATTTATAATATGCAAAAATTTGATTACTTGTTAGTAATTTTCAGCAATTTACAATGTGTTTTCAACCGTTTCTCGTTAGATATATTCTCATTTTGCCACTTCATAGCCGAAAATATTCGGCATGATTCTAATAGTCCAAGCAAAGACTTCAAAATGATATGGCAACCACTGAACCAGTCGTTTAATATATTGAACCAATCCAAATCTAACATTTGGAAAATGTTATCTAGTCTTTCTAAGAAAACCGTTTCACATTTCTTCGCTGAATTGGCCCATTTTTCTTTTGGGACACAGTGTTGAATATCTTCATCAGTAGCAAAATCCTTTTGCAAAATCATCGTTTGACATGGTGTTTTCATCGATCAGCAAGGGTTTGCAGATGTCGAATCGCAGCGTGTTCGCACAATTTTCTTCACCAAATATCTCGCCATGTATGGTAATACATTTTCTTCCACTTACTGACAACAATGTACAGTCACATTTTTATGTATCCGTTTTAATAATTTATGCTAAAATATGTTTTCAGTTTTGATTGAAATTATGAAATTGAATTTGCCATGTTAATATATGTTTATCTTATTTAAAGAAATCTACCAATTTTATCTCGTCACATTTTTTTGGAAATCTACAAAATGAGAGTTCAGGGTTTTTAAGCAGGTATTTGTTCATTTAGCACAAGATGTACAAACTTTTAATTTTTCTGTATTATCCATTTTCAACCAACAAAGAAAAACAACCAACTTTGCTAAGTGAAAACAAAGAAAACAGCTCTGCTTTGGATTTATTGAGTCAGACCCAGTCAAGCCTGGGACAGAGACAGATTAACGAAAGAGATCCAAGCGAACCAGAGAAAGCCTAGAAAAAGCAGTCAACATATCTCTTCTCGTTCCTTATTTTAACATTTGTCTGGTTTTGTTTTTCTTTTCATTTTCTGTATTCTGGTCTTATGTTTCATTCTGGATTAAAATTTATAGTTATTGTTGACATATTTTCTCAAGTCCGTGATTTTTTAGATTTAAAAAAATGATCAATCAGCAATAGAGTCAAATTTCTTAACCAAGATTAAATATAAGTGAATATAAAGTTATTGTGAGTTATTAAATTGAATCCATTTCAATATTTATTTTCAGTTAGCTAATAACCGCTTAATTGTATAAATGTAATTAAATAATATTGGTTAAATTATTTAGATTCAATAATTTAAAAATCACAAAAATATCTTGAAGTTCATCTCATAAAAAGAGTTCGAAAACGTTCATTTTTTTCATTTACCATTCATTATCTATTATCATTCATAATCATTTAACATTCAAGTATCATTTATTATTAAAAAATTAACATCTAATGCTACGCATCCAATGCCAAAAATATCCTAATTATTTAAGTTCTAGAACTTTAAGATTCATTTTTTTTTTAAACTCAAACCTTTTGTGGTGTCCACTGCAGAGGAAAAGAACTAGTTTATTATGACGATGTTTTTAATGTTCTCGCGTCAGCCTCATCATATTGTCCATTTTGTGACGTCATGGCGCCTCTTATCGAAGTGGGCCGTCGGCCGCGGCTTACGATGTTTTCAATAGCGATAAAACTAAGAAAAATAGATGTTTACAAAAGACAGATCTCTTCGGCCCGTAATATGCAAGAGGCCCGGCGATGAATTTATGGTTTCTTTCGCTTTATTTATTTCTAAACACTCAATAAAATAGGGTCCTAGCGAAATTTTTGTCTGTAAGCGAAGCGAGGGAATCTGCCGCCATTTTAAACGAAGTTGAATTATCATGGTTATGGCTTATTTGTCTCAGTTATGACGTCAATAACTAAGATAGTTTTCCCTAACCTTTTTTATCTAGGTTAAATAACCAGGTTTTCTTTAAAACTGGGATCTTTTGTAATGGACACCCACAGATAACCTTGATATTAAAGATCAAGAACTTATATAACTAGGTTATTTCTACCAGTGGACGCGTAGCATAAGTTAATCACAAAGAAACTGGTAATTTTTATTTTTATTACTTTATATTAATTTCACCAATATTATTTAATAACAATTATACAATAGTAATTATACAATATTATACAATAACTACCTGAAAATAAACAATGGTATGGATTTAAGTCAATATAATAAAGGAATAGCAGTGTTTTTCTCTAATTATATACAGTAATTGCAGGTAAGATTTATCTTTAAGCCACTCCTTTCGCGCGATGGCGCCACCGTCGTTCTCCGGTCGACTGTTTCATCTGGTTGTCATTCAGAATATGCATCTTATTCTCTTTCATCTGCGTAAGGAGCCAACGGCAGTCCAGTTGTTTTTTCCAGGTCATTGTGTACAACATAATGGCCAAAACCGCAAATAACCCTAACTGGAAAATTAAACATGGCACGTTTTGTGATTATTTAGTGACGTCTTATAACGCTAATAAAAAATTTTGTGATTTTCCGGAAATACCGGAAAAATTAATTTCAAAGCACGGTACAACTTAACGGTCAAAACCACAACTAACCCTTATTAGAAAATTAAACATGCCAATGTTTAATGATCATTTAGTGACGTTTTGTGGCGCTATAAAAAAAGTCCAGATCACTTTGTGTGTTTTTGTAAAGTCCAGATCAGTTGCGGCTTGTCCGCAGACACTGCAGCACTGCACCAACTCCAGTTTCACTTTCGATATCGATAAAATTCAATATAGCGTGTCTTTTTTTTTCTTTAATACTATTCTTATACATGTATATTACATGATCCTTAAGCTTAATGTTACTAGCTGTTACCTAGTTCGTAAAAAAATTACAATTATTTTGATGCAGCATCCCCAGAAATTTTAGCTACGAGCCGCCACTGGTCCGGATATTTGTAAATCAGTTGCATGCTTGATTATTAGATAGATGGCTTAGAGAAAATGACATTACTCTAATAATAAATTAGAAAAGCAGAATAATTTATGCAAAAACAAGCATATATTGTTCGTAATCGTAATTACATAAAAATAATTAATTTTTCCCATTTCGTATAAATAATAAACCATTATGGAATGACATAAGCAAGTACCGAAAGGCGAATCTGATCGCCGTCACACGCATTATTTGAAACATATTTCCAAAATGTTTCAATTGTATTTGAAAACCTTAAAAGAGTTTCTAGTGATTCAATTTCTATGAATTTTATAAATATTCTTATATCTTCGTTCATGGCATGTCGTTTCTTGTTGTTTGATATGTTACTTGTCCTATGTTTGCATTGAAAATTTCCAAATGGTAGCATAATGGCATTATTAGCACACACATAAAAATTGTCCATATTCGAACTTATTAACTACATATATATATTCGTGGATAGCATGTTGTTACAAAGTGTTTGATATATTACATAGTATATCTTAACATTGAAATTTTTGAATAGTACCATAATGGTATCATTAGAACATGTACCACTGAAACAAATTCAACCATCTTCGAACTTTGTAATTATTTTTATGACAGATTGTTACGAGTCGTTTGATATATTATAGGCCATGTCTTAGCAGTGAAAATTTCCAATGGTACCTCTTCGAACTTATTAACTAATCTTTTAAATTCGTTTGGGATATGTTGTTCCAAGTTGTTTCATATATCACATGGCATATCTTGGCATTGGAAATTTCTAGTGGTACCATACTGGTATCACAAGCAGAGGTACATCTGAATAAAATTCGACCATCTTCGAACTTTATAATTATTTTTATATATTCATTCATCACAGGTCATTCGAGTCGCGTTATTGATATATTACATGCCATATCTGAACAGTAAAAATTTCCAATGGTACAATAGTGATATCATTAGCACAGGTACTCCTGAAAAAAATCGATCATCTTCAAAATTTGTAATTACTCTTATTTTATCATTTCGAATTGTTTGATGTACTACTTGCTATAACTAAAATTGTTCTGCCAAATTTTAGAGGGTGTCACTAGAGCATGTCCCATTGTAATAATTATGACCATTTTCAAAATGATTCATTCGCAGAACCATATTTATTAATTGGCAAAAGCAGTAATTAATAACGCACGTCGTTACAGAGCTCTGATGGTGAAAGCCTTTCTGCAAAGTGAGGATATGCAATGAATCGAATGGCCAGCAAGATCTCCGGATATGAACTCGATTGAGCATGCATGGGAGAAAGCATATACAATAAAGTTATATTCGCACTTATTTTATCATTTCGATTTGTTTGATGTGTAACTTGCTATATCTTATCATAGAAAATTTTAAAGGGTGTCATCAGGGTAGATTAGAGCATGTATCATCGTATTGATTACGACCAATTTCAATGGTTCTTGCACGGGACCATATTTATTAGTTGGTGAAAACAGTAGTTAATAACGGTATAATCGCTTATACTTGGTGTTACGAGTTATTTGATGTATTGCTTACTATATCTTAGCATTGAAAATTGCTAGATGAGGTCATAATGGTACCATATGTGGACGTGCCAATGACCGGAATTCGATCATATACATCATTGGTTTGTGTCATGCACCATATTAATCAACTGACGAAAACAGATTCCGAAAATCTTTCATAAGCTTCAAGAAGTTAGAGTTACGGAGAGAGAGACAGACAGATAGACAGACACGTTTACCCACAGTAATAATTTAAAGCACCTTTCGGTACTTAAAAAACCATTAAGGAATGAAATAACCAAGTATCGACAGGCTAAACTAAACCATTCGCGGAACCGTATTTTTCAAGTGCCCTATATTAACATTCAAAGTTTCTAACGGATCATAATGATACCATTAAACCACATACCTTGGAACCAATTTGGTTTATCATTACTTTTACTTTGGCGTTATATTCATTCATCACACATCATTCCAAGTTGTTTGATATATTACATGCCATATTTTAGCATTAAAGTTCTGTCAGATTTTTGGAAGATTTAATATTAATGGTTACAATAGAAAATGTGTTTTAAGACCAAATGGAAAGGGAGGAGGCATAATAATATTTTATAAAAAAGAATTAGAAATTAATTTTGAAAGAAATACAAGTTTAAAGGAATGTGAAAGTTTACAAGGCACGATCTACTTTAATAAAGGAAAACTATTAAGCAATAAAAACAGATGCACTCCATTTTACAATAATATACTGTCTGCGAAGTAGTAATATTTCATGGAGTCGCTAGATAAAATGATAAAAGAATATAACTTAGAAAAACTGTTAATCCTACGTGATATTAATTTGAATATACTGGACAAAAATGATTAATACATAAATAAGTATTTAAAAAGGATGTCTCTATCTTTATCACTAACAACAAATTGTCTACTAATCTCTAGAAGAAGCCCACTGAAAGGCACCAGTACTTACACTATGATAGCTGCCATCCATGCCATTGCAAGGATAACATCCCTTTATGTCAGTTAACTCGCATCCATAGAATATGCACTAATCACTTCCATGCTAACGCCCTTACCCACTCCTTTAAAGCAAGAGGCTACCCCAAATCAGTCATATGCGCTTCTATCTATAAACATCGCAATTCCTGTTCTAACAA
>JAHWFO010010022.1:187656-219967 GCA_023313115.1 Rhysida immarginata
AGATCGATCTTTAAATAAAAAAATTTGTGCTTTTAAATTCAAGTACAAAAACAAAGTTTTATTCAAATACAACACCAAAGATACAATTTTGTCAATTCATCGATAGATAAACAGCTTAGAATCAAACACTGATTTAAATATTTTGGTTTAATGCTAGCCCTTTTTTTTGTCAAAATATTACCTGCTTTTGAGAAGAGTCTCTCACTAGGAACTGAAGTATCTGGAATTAATAAGAATTGAATTGCAATTTCGTACAGGAAGGCAACTTTCATACTTTCAAATTCTGAGGAAGGCAACTTATTCAACAGTGAATTAACTTGAGATATAGCAGCAGCACAACAGCTACGACTTCTGAAGTCATGCTTCTTAAAACGTGGATCAAGCAATGTTGATACATTATAAAGTAAATTGCTTTCCCCATTCTTGAACCTATCTTGTGTATGCTTCAGGGCACTTAACCTTAACTGCTTGCCTACCTCAGTTGAGGGACTTAGGGAGGACAGGAAATCTAACAAGAGGAATTATTTTGCTAATGGATGGGACCCAGAATTTCTTCTAAAAGTGCATTGGAAGCTGAATTGCTTCTGTGAAAAAAAGCTATGATATCTTTAAGTTTCTGAACAATGCTGGCAAATTGAGAAACATCAGTCATTATATCTTTTGCTAATAAATTCAGTGAATGAGCAAAACATCCTAACTGCTTTCCTCGTCCCAAAAATAATTCAACTGATTTTTTTTGCATTAGCTGCATTGTCAGTAACACAACAAACAATCGACAATCGATCAGTGAAGTGAAAAGAAAGACGCGAGTGGTTCAGGAGCCAATCTCACTTTGCACGCTCGCCCAAAGAGTAAACCAGGAGGTACACTGAACTGGGTGAGAAGTCCTCCAGAGAAGAAGTCCCCAGAAGGCACGAGAGTCAGATTGTAGATTGACGGATAGAGTCCCCAACTGATTTTTTTATTGCATTAGCTGCATTGTCAGTAACACAACATATGATTTTTGCTTTTTTTAATACCCCAAAAATTTATTGTCTCCGCTAACTTCTACTTTAAAAATCCATCTGATTGGCTGAGCTAGAGCTAGGGGAAAGATCGATCTTTTTTTCGATCTATCGCTCAGTAAAAAGATCGGTCTTTAGATTGATCGACATGAAAAAAGATCGATCGTAGATCGGAAAATCGATCCATCGCAGGGCACTAGTTAGTACAACTTTCATAACTTCAGGATAATTCTCTAATATTCTATTTGCTTTTAGAGAATTATCCTTTTTTGCTTTGATAAAGGATAGGCTCTATCCGAAACGTCAGCTTTTTATTTTGATTTAGATTAATTATTTTTGTTTATTATACATTATTTTTTATCTAATTTGTATTGTTAATTAATATTTATTATTTAATACTAGTTTGCAAATTGTTGCTTAAAATTGTATTCTAAAAATTGTTTTCGTTCTCTCTCTCTCTCTCTCTTGCCGGCCAGGTGGCCGAGAGGGCTAGGGCGTAGGCTTTCTAGTACTCGAGTCCGCCTGGTCGTGGGTTCGAATCCCGCCGTGGGCATGGATGTTTGTGTTTGTCCCGGGCTGCGTACTGTTATAACTTGTGTAAAAGGCGCAAAATGACCTTAGTAGTCGACGCCAAAGTTTCTAATAAACCAACCAACCTCTCTCTCTCTCTCTCTCTCTCTTTCTCATACAGTATAAAACTTTTTCTGTTCACTTATGGTATGAAGATACGTGAGTGATATGCTTTGTACGCTTCGGACTCTTTATAGTCCAAAAGCCTGTATTCAATTTAAGGCTGTGGTCACATGAAATGATTTAATATCTTTCGTCACAAGTTGTTAAGCTCTCAAAGTCGCGCGCTTGTTGGGTTGTTTTACAGTTTAAATTTTATAATTTTTACGTAATAAAGGTTGTACATGGCCTGTGCTTTCGTTTTGCGTCACTCTAGTATTCACGAGATGATGACGTTCGCGTATGCGAGCATCGTGATTCCTGGGTAGACACTCACATCCACGTTGCTTCTCGGGCATGCTTTCTCAAAGGTGTGTCATTGATGGCTTGATTTTCTGTCTAATTACACTGATTTTTACTTTTAAAGGTTTGTCATGGGTTGTATGCACGTTTCACTGCCCTTTTACGTTGTGTTGCAAGTGTGTGTTCAAGCGAGGGTTGTGGTTGCTAGGTCAGAGCGTTCGCTCATGGTTGCATTGTTCACGCGTTTGTGTTTGCTAAAAACACTGTGTTTTCAGCCAAAGATATATGTGATCAGTATTTCTGTACTTTGTTAGGGCTACCCAGCTGTTTCATCGTTTTGTTTTTGTTTTTTATCCTAATTAAATTCTCTCCCGCTAACATATTTGCACGTAGTTGATTTCGAGGTGATCATACGGGGCCTAATGGGGGTGTACAGCGACGTCAGACGCTACTTTCGCGCAGGCTAATACAAGCTAAAAAATCTACGTATCTGACACCAGGGTATTTGAAATACGTTTGTTTCTGCTGTATTGACGTTTTCACATTACTTTCAGAGTTTTTTCATCTAATTAAAATCTGTCGTATTAACAAAAACGTAGTACTTGTTATCACAGAGTTCGGGTTATGCTTAGCGTGTTCGCGAGAAGTACAGCATCGTTTGAAACTACGGTCAGTGTTCAAGCTAATCCTAGCTAAAATTCCTTGCATTTTCTAGCACAGGTATATGATATACGTTTTGCTTATGATGTATTGGTGTTCCCCCAGTCGCTTCATGCTTTTCCGACTAAATTAAAGCCTTTCCTATTTACAAAAGTGTACGTAATTCTTATCCATACGAAGCCTAGCGTAACCGCGACGTGAACAGCGGTAACAGCAGCTGTGATCAATGCTCACACAATCTAAGCTAAAAATCCTTGTCTCTTCCTTACGGTTGCCGCATCTTGCTTATGTAAAATGCATTGTTTCAATTTTAATACAATAGCAATACATTGTTCATTTCTTAGTTCTCGGCGGTCATTCGTTACCTTGGAAAATTTATCTCCACATTTCCATATCTCTGTTTTTTTCTGTTTTGCATTGATTTCTTATAAAAATAATTACAAATAATATTGATGATGATGATGAAAAGTTTACAGGTTTTCAGTTTTTAGTTACTATTTTACCGATTGCTTTTTATTCCCTATAATTTTAACTGGCATACTAAAAAATAAAATAAAATAAAATAAAACAAAATGCTAACTATACTTTTAATGTATTTAGGCACGCGCAAATGTTAAATTTTCTAAGTTAATCTGCATTGCATAATAAACGTGTAAGTGCAAATTTCACTTTTAAGGTATTACTAAGTTCACATTTTTGAGGAGCATAGGTCAATATTGTTACTTATTAAAACAGGCTTCATTACTCTTTTTCTATTGTTTGGTTATTTTGGGCTGTTTTGTTAGTAGGCAGAACAGTGAAATTGTAAGATAGCTGAGAGTTTGAGGTCTTCTCTTTGGTTTGAGAGTTTGGTTTTAGTTGCTCATAGGTCTATTGTATAAGCAGGTCGCTCAGTCGCTTACACATTCCTCCTCCTAATTTCTGCCCGCACTAGGCATGGCAAGCGGTTAGTGAACTGACTCAAACAATGCCAGCGTTCAGCTGTTAACTCTGAAGGCTGCTTTTAACAACACACTGCTCTGTTGGCTAAGAAGGGGTAATGTAATGATAGGCTCACTATAATCTACCTACTGTTGCTATCTATCCATTGGTGACCCCTATCTGACTAGATGCAGTTGCATTCGTTTTGGGCCTTGTTACTCTTTGAAATGAAATTTTGTTTTAATCAAATTTTTTCGTTCTCTTTAACATGAATTTACTGTTTGTTATTCTTTCGTTTCCACCCACGTGAGTCTATTTAAAAAAAGAAAAATTGTCTTTCAAGGGTTCCTTTTTGAAAAAAGCCCGTTAACTGAAGTCCACCTTAGTGTTTCCAAACATTCGAGGTAGAAACCTTCACTGTAGGTCTGCCTGCGGCCCGACCCCTGACCGACGACTGGCTCACAGGGATAGCGGGGTCGTCGTATACTTGGGCTGGTCAACCACGCAACACCGCGTTGACCACGTACTTTATGCATTGAAGCCCATTGAAACCTCGCACGTTTACACAATCGGTAATTTTGATGAATAACCCACATGGTTAATTGAGTGCGGTGTTTATTACCTTCCTTGTAGAGTTGATGTGTTGGTAAATTATGGAAAGACCTCAATTTCTAAGAGCCCCTGTTGTTTCAGTTTAGAGCCTACATTCATCCCGTAAACACGTAAATAAAAAAACTATTGTCCAATATCACCATAAATACCTCGAAGTCTTTTGCTCATTGAAATTTCTTTAACAACGATAATGGAGCGAACGTCACCCCTCATACAGAAAGGACCTTTGCTACGACTTTGTACTGCATGTATATTATTGTTGTTGGTTGCTTTGCATTGTATGAACGGATATGAGGAAATTTAAAAATAATGCATTGCATTGATAATAACACCCACGCACAAATGGATAATTATCCTCGAAATAAATCATTTATGGGTGGGGATTAAAAAGTGTTATGGGGACAAGTTTATTTGGGTGTTATTTCACGTAAGATAAAACGACTTAACGGTAAATATCGACATCACTAAAGCGGCTACAGAGAAATACCGTAATCGTAAAACTGTCTACTGAGAGATTCCACGTTCGTAAAACTGTCTGCAGTGAAATTCCGCATTAGCAAAAACTGTTTGCGGAGAAATTCCGCATTCGCAAAAACCGTCTATGGAGAAATTCTACATTCACAAAAAGTGTGTGTTATGGATTTGAAATAAAGTTCCTACTAAAAGAGATTTGCGTCATTCAACATTCAACGTAGGTTTTGTAAACTCTTGCGAAAATTTTCTCTGTCTCGATACGGACAAGAAATTTTATTCGCAGATTTACATTTCAGCTAGTATTTGTTTTCACAGAATTACACCTGAATCTCTGTTTTCGCATACAGGTCACGTTGTATTGCTGTCCCTTTACCAGTCACTACAGATCTTATATACTACGACAAAGTTACTATCGCTTCGTTCAGATGAGTTGTTGAATATTATAATTATTTTTTATTATCGTTGTGAGCTGTTACACAGTGTGTCAAATGTTGGCACCTTATCCCTTAGAAATAATTTATGACTGTTGAGTTCTGATTCTTACAGTTGATAAAAAATGACTTGGACAACGTCGTGATTATCACAAGTACTTTGATTTGTCTATCAAAGTGTTGCCTGTTAAATTTGTTTGTTTGGTGTTTGCATGAGTGATTGAATTTTCAACTTTTAAACTATTGAAACTTTTAAGGCAAATTGAAAAGGGAAGGAAAAATTCCGCGACCCGGATTCGAACCGGGGACCATGCCTATCGCTGACACTGCTCTAACCAACTGAGCTACTGCGGAAATGTTGAGCCGTTTGACTTTGGAGAACGTTTGTTCACGAACGACACCCGGGCTGTCAAAACAAGATATTTACTTTGTCACATACACGATAGTGGAGATAATGGAGAGTTAGCAGACTATTGAGAAAGAGTGGAAAGACGACACAGGAAGCACTCCTTTAGCTCCGTGCTATATTGAGCAAATGGTAAGCAAGTAAATGGAAGTATCGGCGACCGCTAGATTACACAAAGTGTTGAATGGCCAAGTTTTGCTTCAAGACACCGAGAGAAGAGAGGGAATTGTAACAATATCAAGTGTACATTTAAAGTAAGATAACGTGATTAAGAAATTAAGAATTTTACTGTATTAATTCATTTTTAAGATATTGCAAAATTTAATAAAAAAAAAACCTCCGAGACGCACAGGGGTTATCAACTAGCTTATTTGGTAGCACATCAGATTCAACATTTCATAAAAATACATTTTGACTATATTCTGTAGGAATGTGTCTATTTTGTAAACTGAGATGCTGATAATGCGACGGTTGAACGTTCGCATTGAACGTTTGATTGAGTTATTATTTAACCAATTGCGAATTATAATTTAGTTTTTGACATTGCTCTCTTTACCTACAAATGTTATTATCCTGGGCAACGCCGGGTACCTCTGCTAGTTCTTTATAAACAACGTTTTCTGCTTTTTCCCAGAGAAGCTGCTATGAACAGAGTATCTGCGTTAGTGATCGATTGCAGGTTACTTATAACTGTCCGTGCGAAAAACAGCTGGTTCTGAGATCGAGGCCAGCGGCCCAGAGTTATCTTCCCTAGCGACTTCTTAATGGTCAAAGCAAAACATATGCTGGCTGAGAATTCAACACACTTGAATTGGAAGTGAAAGTTATTTAAAATTTAGGGATATATGGGGTATGAAAACTATATTATCAGCACCACAGGCCATTAGGATCGCCGCTTCAATAATATTATTTTGTAGATATACTACTTTAAGCTGAATTCCTTTACACAAGTTCAGAGGGGTTATTTTCTGAAGAAGTACCATTGGAACACCGACTTTCAGGGCGATATTATGCGCGAGAAGTCCGGATGCACTAAGAATGTTAAGAAACTCTACCGGATAAGTGGTGGCATCAGTTTATCCAGGACCATATTTAGAGTTATATACTACCTCGTTTTACGCTCTTTCACACAACCAAGAATTTTCCTGAGAACTTATTCGGGTAAGTTTTCCATAAACGGAATGTAAAGACTTGACCGAAAGAACAATTTTGCACAGGCTCTCTGGTAGAGTCACCAGACCATTTGATTCAGACAATACACCTTCTCCGAGTGTTTGAAAACTCTCCATGCTGGCGCAGTATTCGACGTTTACATCAGCTTCAAATGTACGCGAAAGAACTGGCGAGTATGGTATTATCCAGCGCTGGATTAATACATAAGCCAACTAAGATAGATTTAAGAAATTATTCAAAAAACAAATAAGAGAGTACACTTCAAGGGCATGCAGCGGCTCAAGCTTTTGCTGAAAAGGTGAAGGTACTTTCCCTAACGAGCTAATAACTGGAGAAAATTTGTTTTTATATGACTTTTGTTATGTAGTAACTTCCTTTAGAGAAATATAGATAATGTTCATCTAACATATAAGAAAATTATAAAGATCTCACCTGATTGTGTGAAAAGACAATCCTTGCTGCCAATACTGATACTATCAATATAAACAACCACATTCAGGACATGATTCCACGTTCTGTGACTGAATACAACTCTATTGAGTCGATTACATGTTGATGAGGTTCTAAACAGAGTTTTGAACTCTCTCAATCCGTCTATAAAGTATTTTTTATAGACAGAAATAATTCAATACTCATAGCCTTTCTTTGAGATCCTAAAATGGTAAGGATGCAAGTAGAATTTTCCTGGGCAAATCCAATTAGAAACAAAATTCTAGTGCAAGCATTTTAAAGAATTCTTTTCAGTTTTCCAAAATGAATATATACTTTATGGTTTTTTTCATATGTTCTTATTTATATTTAAATTCAAATATTGCAAAATTTCATGAAAAAACAGCTCGTGCAACGCCGGGCATAGCTAGTTACTTATAAATCGGAAATTTGGTTCATTGGCTAAAATTTTCAAATAGCATCTCTTCAACATGCCGTAGATAAATTTTTCCGATGTCTTCGATACCCCCTGAAATAAAATCAAATTGATTCGAGCATTAACAAGAAAAACCACATAATAAAAGTTTTGAAATAAAAACATTATTGTATTTTATAAAATACTAAATTAAGTATTCGGCAATAACAGAGCTCATTGAATTTTGGTGCTCAAGAACGTAGATATTTCTTTTATAAACTGCAGATAAACTATCCCGCCAAATTTAAACATGATCGTGACTTGTCTGGTTAATGCCCCGCCCTTCAATTGATGCTTAAAAACTTTTTATTCAATATTTTGAGCAGGCATGAGCTTATTTTACTTGAGTTGTTCAGTGACCATATTAGTAGTCCCGTGATATTGTTTATGTTATCTCTCCGTCCACCCCCACGTTGGGATCTGAAAAGACATTTTTTATCTCAAGAATCAAAAGTCAATTTTTTCACCTCCTCCTCATTTTTTACCATATTTTATTCTATAAAATTTGTTTAATTATTTATTTAGTACTTCCGTCTCTATCTTTAAACTTTCTCCTTCTTTTCAACCGTTAGTTAATCTTATCTAAAGGCTATTTGTTCTTTTTCTGTTGTCTCTTTCATGGTTCAATTTTTATCTTATTTTTCTTTTTTAGTGGATATTATTTTTTCTTACGACTTCCTTTATTTTTAGTAACCTTTACAGGGCTTTCTGCCTGTTTGGTACCATACACGTAAATAAGTAAATAAATAAATAATCTTTTATTGACAATATATAGGCTGTTTATTAAACATACGGAAAAAATCAAACAGTGGTTTCTTTGGTTTATTTTTAGAATCTATTGTTCTTTGATGATTTTGAGAATGACGCTTTGTTTCGAAGATACAGGACCATAAAACGTTTTTCGATAAAACAGTTTTATTGCTTAATATTACATGTAAAGCTTATTAATTTACATTAACTGCTGGAAATGACTACTAGCTAGGATGCATGAATCCAATCTTCTCATCATTGTCTGCCGAACCCTTTCAAAAACATCAGACATTTTCTTATTCAATTACATTTATCAACTATCCGATTTCTCATATCATCTACATTTGATTATGTGATGCACCCTACCTACACATAATAATGGTCACCGATGCCCTACAGCCAAAATGTCGGACGGGGTTTGTCAGGCATTCGGAGCTCGACAATGGAGGTAGACTTGATACACAGACGCTAAGTTTATCTACAAACACAAGAAAATTTAATGATAAGGGGTCCCTGTGGTTCAATATACACATAACCAAACTACAGAATTCAGTTTACTATCTATTATCCCTGACAACATTGGCTTTACTATCTATTATCCCGGATTAGGCTTATCAGTTAGCTACACATAATTCGCTCAGCAGATTCCCTTCTCCAAAAATGCAGTCATTTAGTCAACAATGCACAATTATTGTTAATACCGTCTGTCGGTGGAGCTAACAATACAACAATGGCAAAATCAACTAAAACTAATGTCCCTCACGACGTCATGTGCCCCCTTTAACATCTATACCCATGAAAGCTACTCAAACGTGGGGGGGGGGCACGGTAACCCCAATACCACAGTAACTCGGCCACACAGATCTGTAGGCAAACTGGTCAAAAGGGAACTCTCCTTGTGAGCAAAAATGTAAGCGCTACAATACCCCAGAATGGATATGCTTTACACGGTTACACGAGTCTTCCAAGACCCAACACCTGTGCCACCCCTGTTCCGATTCCCAAAACTGATATTTACCATCCCGGAGTGAATCCAATCTGCTCAGCTACACACCGTTTACTAGAACACCATGAGGTGAAACCAGCAGGAATGGTCAGTCATTTAACTGTTCAAAACTTAACTTAATTAGCACACCGTTTTGTTTACAATAATATTCAGCTCCATCTGGAGCTATTTACACAATTCTAAAATCTTGTGTTTCTCAGATGTGAAACTTCACCCAAATCCAACCTTCTTTTATTCCTCGGTTAGGAACATTCAATCCTAAGCAGCTTAGTCAAAACACGATATTGTTGATGCCCTACTAAGACGTTTCGTCCACGCGGAGAAAACATCAAAGTTTTAACACTCACTCACTCGTCGTCATCATTTTGGAACTAGAAGTGATTTGAAGCTTGCTTGCTACGCACAGCGTCGATCTCACATGAAAATTCGCTCCTTTGCTTTTGCACGCAGTCACAGTCTGGAGTCAGGGTCGGTGTACTCACGCCAACGACGAACCAAAGTCAAATCTTTAACACAGTTTAATACAAACGTAACAGGTAAACATTAAACATAAGCCCCTCACACAAGCAACAGCTTATGTGAACGGACAAAAAAAACTTTAAAACTCATGCGTCACTCACAAACATGGCCGCCATTAAAAATTCCATGTTCGAACGCTTCGAACACAGTACATGTATTATCGCCCATAAAGAAAGCTTCACGTCCGATCTGTACGAACGCAAAAAAACTCTTCTTAAAACAAAGAACATAACAATCCTATGTTGGGAGACTAACACCATTTTCTCCCAACAATTACGATCTCTGTTGCAGCGCGAATCTGCATTGCAACAAAGCAAATTACCACCCAATAATGAGCAACGATAATACACTAACAAAGTCCTACACCGTATAAGAACTTAACAGAATACGAAAAAACAAACATACCAACCAAATATTTAATCAAAATTTGCTACACCTCTCAGAGTGGCATGCTTAACAACAACCAAAACAAAACAAAAGAACAGCGCACAAATTTTCCACCGAACGTACGTGACACTCACTGACATGAAATGTCACATACGCTCGACGAAAACCTCAAACCTACGCGACTTCGGGTTACATTCGAGCAACCAATAAACATTTTTACAAATAAATCCAAAAGCAAAGAAAAAAACACAAAATTTTCAACTCATAACTCTTAACGTACTCAAAAAAAACAACAACCATGAGCAACTCACACACCCCGACAATAGAGCATTTATTAATGCTCTGGCTTCGTCGGACCCATGCGACACCCAGTAACATGGAATGCCACATGTGTCCGACGAAAGTCTCGAATACCCGACTTAGGGTTTCGTTCGAATGACCCCCCAAAAACAATTAAATTCTCAGGCGTAATTACTTCTCACTTAAATTACCAAAATTCACCATTCCAAATTGCGAAATCCTAATTTGGAATGCGAACATCCCCTTGGCTAGGAATGTTCTTTGACCACCACCCGCCTGGTTAAACCCTTTCACTTCTCCTCCCCTTCCGTCTCCTGCCTTTACTCCTAGATTTCGTCTTCTTATCGACGACTTTTGATGTGCTTGCTGCGTGCACCACTTTTCCCACATGAGTCTTATCCTTACCCTCCGACCAGCTGACCTCAGACTGTGCCTTTAGTTTCACCCTCACCTGCTTGAACACCATCATTCCAGTTCTCCATTCCAGAATCTGTTCAGACAATTCCTCCCTAATAATGTCACCAGCTCCTATGGAACTATATGATACTCGCGACATTACCTCGCCCTCACGTGACTGGCCCTCCTATGAGTCTGAAACGGATTGAACCGTACAACAATGCCACGATTGCATATCTGTTTCTCAAGCACCCACTAATAACACCGGATCTTCCTTACCCACGCATAAAGCACTAGGGAATGGCGATCTTAAGATTGCTTCTTTCCCTACAAATCCGTCAGCAGGTTCTACAGCACCCTCACCCAGCTGTATCCTGGTACCTAGGTTGCCTCTAGCAACCATATTTAATGGCCGCTAAAGGACCACTGTTTCGGTGCTGTACCTCTTCCGGACCAGCAGTATTCTTTCTAATCTCAACTGACTAACAAGGTTCGTCCACTACTGTGCCTAGTGCCAATATCTGCGATTGGAGTTCCCCTTTTTACTGAAACCAGGATTCATCTGTACCATGGCCACACTTATCACACAATATTCTGGTCCATCAGCACCACAAGAACCCACCTCTCCTTGCACTAACTCCACACAACCTACCTGGGTGCCCGTTCCTACAGTAAACCCAGACTCTGGTGCTCTGTATATTGGGATGCCAGCCTCCAACTGTCTCTCCTCACCCAATCTCCAAGTTTGTTCAGAATCCTGCTTATACCCAGAGACATACACAGATGGCACCTGCCATCCAGTACTTATCTGCTGCCAACTTGGTGCATCCATCATAGCTCCTCTAACTATGCCCGCAGTTGGATTATCCCGTCAATAATGTCTATGGGATTGCAGCCCCTGTCGGCAATGTGGCCTTCCACAGAAGCCCCTCCACTTAGAGCCCCCAAGACGCTAAACGAGCCTTTTCACACACGAACCCTACACGGATTTAGATACATTACCTCACCAAGACGTATTCCTCTAAGCTTGAACCAATCCCGCGATACCCGTTTATAAACTCGGATCGGCCCGAATTCCCTACAGTAAACCTCATCTGTAGCAGACACCATAACCCTACATCCTCTTCTTTGTTAGCACTAGCTGTACCTTCAGAACTTGCCCAAACCTTTAACCCCTATGCCTACTCCTGTCAACATGCCACAGTAAGTGTATGCAACTTCATGAGTGTTCCTCCCAAATGCATTAGACACGACTGTTCCCGCCCTCGATGGATCTTCTACCACCTGATACCCTTGGTCGTCCCAAGCGAACGCTTTGTCAGCCTCCTCCACGTTTCCCATACATCTACCAATCACTATTGCATCTCCACCGCGCCTCAACGTTGCTGAGCTTGCTAACATCACTCCAACATACCGGACCAGGCCTTCTTAACATTCAACAAACCCCACACGCAAACAGCAACCCCCCCAGGGCATTGCTCTGAGTTTGCCTTCCCACAAACTCCCTGACAATACCTGCCATGTCCAGTGTTCAATGTCGACCTCGCTAATCCGGCAATTCTGGATTATCAAGCACCACGTCGGGCGCCAAATAGGATGCACCCCACCCACACACAATATGCGCAGTGGAAATTATGAGTGGTAAGAAAATTAACGTACAAGAAACATATATTTTTAAAAATTTTAATAACCAATAACAAAATACCATAAGCTGATTACTAAATCGATCTTAAACAACGCTCCATTTAATCGCAGCTATTAAATTTAAATTAAACTGCAGTTTAATTAAAATTAACTAAACTGGTTATAAGCGGATTCCCCTAACACGAGGAAAACCCCTGACAAAGCTAAGTAAGTCAATTACACTGGGATTCAACCATTTATATACAATTGACTAGACCAGCTTAAAAATTCATAAGCTATATTCGGAATTATCTCTAAGCCGGAAAAAAAACTCTGACTTTAGATAAAATCAATTTAACAAACTTACTAATTTGATTTACTTTTCACCCTACAAATAAACAAAGCAGCAAATTGTAGGTCTTCAATAGCTATACCGCATGACAGAGAGCGGCGACGCAATGGCGTTGAACGTCTTGGTCGTACAGGCAAGGGAAGTTGCAAAAATATTATACACCTTCATTAGATACGCCAACAGAATATTGAGGAGCTATTGTTACTATAAATTAAACTATAGCCATCAATGCCTTTCAAAGCTAGCAATGAATGTGCCTCCATTTTAAAGTGAACCTTAAATTAAAAAGCTTGGGCTTTCCCACCTAAATAAATTACTCTAAGATTACCCTTGCCATTAATAAAGCATTAACTTAAGTTCCCTTCCTATTCTAGGCTTACTCTGCAGGAACAAGTTTTATTATGCCGACAGACAAGTAATTATACGAGAATACAGCTTAGAGAACGCTGAGCAGAGAAATTGATGTCATTGTCAAGCAAAGTAACTAGCACCCTTTAAAGATGCGAAAGAAGTGCAAGAAAAAAAACCAATGGCATGAAAATAATTTTCTTTTAAATAATGTAAAGGAATATCGGCTTACCTGGAAATTAGGGCAAAGGTGCCTAGACTCTCCCTTATGAAGCCATGTACGGACCAAGGAATGACTCCAGTGACGTGGTCGCTGGGCGAAAAAATTGTCAATTCCTTTTTGGTTAGAAATGGCTCGCAGTCCTTGACGCACAAGTCGAAGACACAAACGATGGCGAAACTTCTATCACTTGAAAGGCTCAGGAAGTCGGATCCATGTCCAAATAACGGCGGCGTTCTTTCAGGAAAAGTTGCCTTCAGCTCTGTTCAGACGGGGAAGCAAAATAATATAATATTTAAGGGGTGATACTTTAAAGGAAACCCCGAAACTTAAAAATGAACGTGGCTCGTTAAAAGACTTATTTTGGTTTAAAATAATGCAATATTTATTTATAAAATACAAAAATTCTGTACAAAAGAATGTTCTATACAATATGATTTAATTTGAGGGATAGGCATTGGAAGCTCAATTACAAAAGAAAAAATATTTCTTGGAATACAATAAAGAAATACTTAAATGTACGTTAAATACAGCAAAACACTGTAACGAGAAATATTAATCGCTACACTGAGCGAATTAACTTTAAATATAAAAAAGAATTGAGACAGACCAATTCCTTATAAAGAATACGGAAAAGAAATTTCAAATTCCCATTAAATGTCCAAAGAAAGACTGCGAAATGATAATCAATTATTAATGGGGAATAAAAAAATTGAAATTGTGTAGCATGGCATCCCTTGTGCGCGTTATTGCTGAAATAGCATTAAAAGAAATTTCATTATTACCTTATGGGGTAACTCGCAAAACAATGCTGCTCGGTAAAAAATCATGGCTGCCGCGAGAAAGTGAAAAAATTTAATAAGAAACTAAACATCGAATGGCAGGGTAGGAGTAATTTTCAGAGAATTGGAATGAAAATGATAAATAGAAGATGAACGCCATGCTGCAAGCTAGGAAGGACGTAGAGGACCAGAAGGAGGGACGACTGGTCAAGCCAGAGGCTGGAAGTGGTCTGTCTGAAATAAAAAAAAACAGTAATCACGGAAGGAACATCAACAATAGTGGGACACACATCCTCGTGATCACAAAAATTATTTGCGAGGGACAACTAGCTGCAGACAGTGATAATCACGTGGAGGTTTTTTGATTAACATTTATTAAAACAATATATACTCAATCACTGTCTGCAAAACAGAAACAAAAACTTAAAGAATAGAAAAAATAGAAACTTAAATTATATCTATTTTTACATAAAAAATCTGAGCTTTCCAAACAAGCCCCCTGTAATTTTCTTGAACACAAAAAAAAGACGGTCATTTGTACAGATAGAAGTTACATTAGGTACTGACGTTACATATACAGGTTCAAAAAAATTTGTCTAAGTTACAATAAACAAAAAAAACATTTATGCCTTTATTATTTCCTTTAATTATTGTATGTGCACACAGTATGTTTTGCCTATTTTTAGAAAAAAAGACAAAAAATATTTTGCATTTTGGTATACCATAATTAAAATGTATATTAAACGTACAATACGTTAATAAAAAAAATTACATATCATGTAGTAAAAAAAAACAAATGTAGTTACTGCCTTCACGTAAGGTAAGAACAAGCCCAAAAAATATCCTTTTGTGATTTTAAAGCTAAAGTCATTTAAAAAAAATATTGCGTTTAGAACCCCTCTCTTCCCGCGAAGTAAATAACTTTGCAATTATGAAGTTTAAAGGAACAAGATAAACTTTGTAAATACCTTCGTGTAGGCCAGCAAACCAATGGGTTAAGTAATTTAATATAAATAATTACTTATCCTGCTCAGATAAGAATAAGAAATCCAGGAATCTGCATAAAGCAGGGGCAGGTAAAGGTTTAGTTAATGCGTCTGCCGGCATGTCGGGGGAAGAAAAGTAGGTAAGAATCACATTCTGAAGATTAATTTCTCGCGCGAAGAAATTATGCAATCTCAAGATGTGTCTTGTCCTACTCTTCGATTCTAATGCTCCCAGACATGCTATGGCAGACGTTGAGTCTATATAAATGATTGTGGGGAAAGAAACAAACTCCCTTTGTCCTAACTCGGTTAAGAGGTCCCAAAGACATTTCAGGGACTTCACGCATTCGTTTATAGCAATTATTTCGGCTTCGTAGCTGCTCAGGGCGACTAAACGTTGCTTCTTAGATGACCAGGTTATGGTATTTTCCCCCATTTTGATCAAAATTCCAGAGTATCCTTTACTCTGTGGGGTGACACACCAGCTAGCGTCAGCGAATGCGCACAAAGGACCCGTAGATGGGGTAAAAACGAGTGATGTGTCGCAGGTGTGTTTAAGATAAGAAGCGACGCCCTTAAGAACAGTCATATGCAAATATGTAGGCGATTTAGCATATGTCGACAGCCTATTAATTGCAAAAGCTATATCCGGCCGCGTGCAAGTCATTACATACATTAAGCAACCGAGAAGAGGTTGGTAATTGGTAGAATCGACCGGTTGTGAATCCGCAGTATCATCAAGGTTCACATGAGGGCTTAGTGGCATGGTCTTTGGTTTGATGTCTTGATGGCCATAATCATGCAGGATTTGCTTGATATAATGTGCCTGTGGCAGATGAATTGAACCGTTCACTTGTGACACATTCATACCTAGCAGATGCTTTACCACTCCTAACTCTACGAGGTCGATTTCTTGTTTCACTTTGTCCATGATGGAGGTTAGGATGGAGAAATTCGTTGTTGCTGCCACGATGTCATCCACGTAGACTGTTAAGAGAATGGTGCACTCAGTATTGGTGTAGTAGAAAAAACAATTGTCTGCTCTGGATGAAGTGAATTTTAATCGGGTAAGAAGCTGACACAATTTTACGTACCAGCATCTTCCACTTTGTTGAGGTCGTAAAGTGATTTACGCAATTTGCAGACGTGATTAACTGGCGTTGATAATCCCTTGGGTGGCGATAGATATATGGTGTGGTCTATCGGTGCGTGAAAATATGCACATTTGACGTCATACTGGCGTAGTGACATCCCTGTATTTGCAGCTATGGCAATCAGTAAGCGGAGGGATTCCATTCTGATGACAGGTGAGAAAGTTAACTCATACTGGCTCCCGTAGACTTGTGACGAGCTGATAGCCACCAACCTTACCTTGAATCTAGACACCGAACCATCAGGATTGTATTTGATGCAGTAGATCCATTTGCTCTTTAAAATTTTGACATTTGGTGGTGGAAGCTTTAAATCCCAGACATGATGAAGCATGAATGAATTCAATTCATCGTGCATGGCCTCTTCCCATTGATGATGTTGGGGAGAAGTGAGTGCTTGTTCATAAGACTGGGGTGTGATTGGCAGAGTGATTAGCAAGTCGGAGTCAGTAAAGTCAGGATGACATAAGGCAGCACGTTGTTTTTCTGCCTTCTCTTTTAATGTTTGTGAACGTCGTAATACCGGTTGTGGGACTTCAACGGGTGGTTGGTTCACTGGTGATTTAGACGAACAAACTGGAGCATCTTCCATCGATGTGGTTTCTGATGGAGGTGTGACCACTAGCTTGTCCTCAGTATCAGATAGGACCTGCATTCTTGTCTCGTCTAATGTTAAAGTGGGTGAGATTGGTGGTACGCTCTGAATGATGTGGTTCATCAGGCTGTGGTGCTTCAAAGACTGGAGGTTCCATGTGAATTGGAAATACCAGAGAAACAGATGATGGATCTGATTTTCTTGTGAACTCGGGAAATACCTTAGGAAAGAAACGAACGGTACGTGTTCGTAAAAACTTGCTCATTGAGCGCATAAAAAAGGTACCCAGGAGATGAAGCGGAGTATCCCATAAAAACACCACTTTTGGCGCGAATTTTGATCGGTGCGACTTTGGTATATAATAGTATACCAGGTAACCAAAAGGAGCTCAATATTTGATGGTCGGTTTCTTTTTGGACCATATCTCTTCAGGAGACTTAGTTTGACCTCGTCTCAGCAAAGAATTCAGATTAAATGCTGCTGTAGTCGCAGCATGGTCCCAGAATCAGTGCGAAACTTTTGACGATGCAAGAAGAACTCGAATTCCATCGCAAATGGAGCGTACGGTTCTCTCAGCAACACCATTTGACTGGGGGTTCTCAGGAAGGGTGAATTGTTGAGATATGCCTTGCTTCGTACAGAACTCACCTAACTCCGCATTGGTGAATTCTGTTCCATTATCGGAACGTATATACGCCAGATTTTGTCCTGTAGAGCGTTGTAGCTTTAGTATTAAGTCTAATAATGCTTTCGGCACTTCACTTTTTGTCGGAGTAGCACAAACGAAAGTTTTTCGTGAGAAGTCATCGACGGCTACTAACAGGAATTTGTTTCCATGGATAGAAGTGGTAGGCACTGGTCCCACTGTATCCACGTGAAGTAGCTGTAAAGGACGTGTTGACCGTTGACCTTGTACAATGTTGTGAGGGGCGTTGCATAATCGTGCCTGAAGGCATGCAACACATTGTTGGTCATCAATTAATGGCGGCAAAACTTCAAGACCGCGTATGCTATGGTGTTTCACGGCTGCGGTGAGTTTTTTTGATGACGGATGGCCCAATGCATTGTGAATGTCACTATAAGTGACAGCCATTGAAAGTAATGGGGGGGTCTGTTCGGGAAACTGAATGGATATTTGAGACCACAGGAAGGAACAGGAGGTCCTCCACGCCCTCCTGCGCAGCGATGGTCGTGCCCTTGGGTGAAGTAATGGAATAACCAGTTGAGCCGAAAAGAAGACTGTTACCCTGTTTTGATAATTGACTCATGGAGACAAGATTAAGGCGCGTGTTTGGGGCATAAAGCGCGTCATGGAGTTTTAAAACTGCTCCTGAATCTAATAACACGCTTGCCGCACCAGTACCGATGGCAGCAATCGTTTTCTTAAGGTCTGCAGTATATATCCGCTTATGATAGCTTTGAAAAGAATCAAGAACTGTTTTTCTGTAATTACGTGAAATGAGCTGCCCGTGTCAACTATCCAATCCTTGTTTGGAACACCAACACAGTTGGCTGCAGGTTTCTTGCTTTGTCCTTTTGTACCCGATTTGCGAGGCTTACGCTTAAGACGTGAAGCTGATGCACGAGGCATGCACTTCGTTGATGCAGGATCCTGCGAACGAGGGGGTATCGCGGTGCGTGAAGTAGCTGGACCTGCAGTAGTGGGATAAGTTTCAGACGGACAAACCGTTTTTACGTGTCCTCGACCTTCACAATTATGGCATGTTACGTCATTTGTTCGACGGGCATTTTAGTGTGGACGCGGGGAAGAAACAGAGGTGGCACCCTGTAGATGTTGGGTTCTTTCCTTATAATGAAGCAATTTGATGGCTATTTGTTTTATTGGGTGACTTAACTGATTAGTTACAGTGCCTGAAGATAGTTTCAAGTTTAATTATATTCTTTAAAGATTTACACAATATTTTGGTTAGATTTTCAAGGAGGAGAACTATGTTAAAAGTTAAATTATGGACAGCTAGAGGGGTGTGGATGTGAAAATTAGTTGATAAGGTTGGACTTACAATGTCCTGAGAGTTTAGTTACTTTTAGATCTAAGTGCTTCAGAGCTACACTTATTGAGGAATTTAATGTGGTGTGGTCCTTAAAAACCACATTTAGTTGACTCAGGAAGGTTTCAATTGACATTGATGGGTTTGATGGAGTATAAGTTGAGGGTAGACCTGCGACCATATGGTCAATCAAAATTTTATCATCCAGAACCAAGGACATGGCTCCAGCCTGAGCACGGATTTGTAGCGCTCTTGCTACATAGGCATTCGGATCATCAGCATCTAAGAAACGCAAGGCTGAGAGACGCCGCATTATTTCAGCCTGTGTCACTGAATCCGGCCTTCCATATTGACACTTAATTGCTTCCCACAATGTACAGGGATTGTCATCTTGAAGCATGATGACAATATCATCACTCACCATACTCAGGAGGTAATGCCTTACTCTTGCCCAATCAAGGCACATGGATGAGCTGGCTGATGCTTCTGTAAGGAGAGAGATCTTTTCTCGGACATATTTGGCTAACCCTTTGGATTCGAGAAAGGTTAAAACTCGATACGTCCATTGAATATAATTGGCACTCGTTGGCCTAGGGAGGAAACGACCCTCTTCAAAATATGATTCCTCCATATTGTATTAAAATAAAAGACAGAAACCACGCTCTGCTACCACATGTTCAGAGGGGGAAACAAAATAATATAATATTTAAGGGTGATACTTTAAAGGAAACCCCGAAACTTAAAAATGAACGTGGCTCGTTAAAAGACTTTTATTTTGGTTATACAATATGATTTAATTTGAGGAATAGGCATTGCGATCTCAATTACAAAAGATAAAATATTTCTCGGAATAAAATAAAGAAATACTATCCATAGGTTGAAGTTCGTCGAGTATCATGGTATCTAACTAAAAGAAAATCTGGTCAAAAAATGATACGGTAGTGTAAGTTTATTTGGATATTATTCAACTACTTTATCACAAATCAGTTAAGCTGGCCATGACAATACTCAACATTTGGTTCAACAGGAAGTGCATTCAACAGAAACTTACACCCAGGTACGCATTTATCAAAATTAAAGACCGCTCACCTGCCGCCAGAAGAACTAAGACTTACGCTGAAAGACGGAGGATCGTAGAGGAAATACGCGCCCTATGCCATAAGAAAGACCGAATTAACCGATGCATCCTCAACCTACACCAGAGACTCGCCCAAAGCGTCACAACAACGATACTCTATGAAGTACGGGATACCATCCAATACAAGATCCGCGACCTGAAAACGGAAAAATTCAATAGAATGACCACCAAACTTGACAAACTCATCAACATGAAAACTACAAACAAGGTTAGAAGTTTCAATTTCCATAATAAGGTTGTTAACCTTACTAATATCACATTCAATGAGGCTGAAACAGAACTCATCAACAAAGGCCTCAAATTTAATAATACCAGACAACAATGCTTAGAAGACCTATCTGAAATAGCCATAGAAGTAGAACGTGCCCTATTAAAAATCAAGCCCGCAGATAAACAACGTGTGAGAGCACTAGCCACCAACGAGCTAAAGAAATCGATTAATAACCTAAAGGATAATACCACATTCAAAGTAGCAAGAAATATCAGGACTAAACTCACAGACAACAAAGCTATCATTACCCAAGCCGACAAGGGAAAAGCAACCGTCATTATCTACGAAGAGGACTATAACAGTAAAATATACAAGTTAATCGAGGATAACCATTTCACCAGAATCCCCAAAGACCCCCACCTCCAAATTTGCAGATCAAACTAAACAGGCCATCAAAGAAATGTCATCAAAACGCTTGAAAGAAAACACACAGAAATTAATCGTCCGGAAACCGCATCCACCGAAACTACGGGCACAAGTCAAAATCCACAAACCTGATAACCCGATCCGACCAATTGTAAATTGCCAAAAAGCATCGTTCTACTATATTGCTAAACACGTAGCCACATGGTTTAATGACAATTACCCACTAGCAAAAAAATATACCATTAAGAACAGCACATCTTTAATCAACCAACTTAAAGTTCTCAAACTTGACACACACATGAGGCTCTTATCCTTGGATATCGTCAACCTATACACGAACGTGCCACTCAATTAAACGATTGAAGTCATCAAACAGAACTTAGCCGAGACGAGTAATGACCCCAAAGAATGCGATGATATCATCCTGTTACTAAAATTACTACGCCGACACAACTACTTCACATTCAATGATGAGTTCTTCACTATCCCGGAAGGAATCGCCATGGGGTCTCCAATAAGTGCCGCCGTATCCGAGATCTTCCTACAACATATCGAAGAACCATTAATAGACAAGCTTATTCAGGAATCAGTTATCATATTTTACAGGCGATACGTTGATGATACCATAATTATCTTCGATGAACAAAAAACGAATAGTGATAATATACTACAAATATTCAATACCGCCCACAACGCACTAACCTACACCCTTGAACATGAAAAGGATGAAGCTATCAACTTTCTTGACGTCAACATTCGTAGAAACGCCCGCACACAAAAATTAGAATTTTACAAACGCCCATCTTAACAAATGTACACTTCACTGTTCGATTGTCGATTGTCGAGTTTCACTTCTTCGCCGTTCATACGGGCAGAGCTGAAACCATCAAGGTTAAATGTGAAGATGAAGAAACACACAACAGGTTAGTCTCTGGCATTAAATCTGATAATATTTTAAAAATTCAGCATCATCAACTGAAGTCGGAGAAGGTCTTGAAATACGTAATTCGTAATGTGGATATTACGTATGACCTCGATGACTTCCAAGAAGACCTAAAAAGAACCAACTACTTCCCGGAAAAAGTTATTCGATTGAGGAGAGCCAAAGGATCCATTGATATGCCAATGGTTTTGGTTCTACTCCCGAACACCGAACACAACCAATCATTGAAAAACGTAACACGTATTGGGCCGCTGGCAGTTTCAGTGGAGGCCTTTCGAGGGAACAAGAAGCCACTACAGTGTTACAACTGCCTGCGCTTCGGACACGTATCCATGGGCTGCACGGAAGATCCTCGTTGTAATAAATGTGCTGAGGGGCACCAGTCAAGAGATTGCCCCAAGATCAAGGGACAAGACCCCCCAAAGTGCATCAGATGTGGTGGACAGCACACATCAATCTACACGAAATGTCCAAAGTACCCCCAGGTTCAAAGGATGTCTAGTTCTAAAGTGACAGCAGGCAAATCCTATGCTGCCGCTGTGTCTACGCCGGAAGATAAAGGCCTCAACATCAACGACCTACCAGGTATGTATAAGCAATTAGGACGTATCTTTAATCTGTTTTCTAATCTAGGCAAAAGTTACCCACAGTTGAGAGGGCTCCTTACGACCAACTAATTTTAGTATGGCTGCACAACGTTATACTGTAATCAACAAAGGTGAACTTCGGTGCGTGATATGGAACGCTAGGGGCATTCCCCGAAAGCGTATCGAGTTTCACAACTTTCTGATATATCACGAAATTGACTTGGCTTTCCTCTGTGAAACTCACCTCAAACCAAGCCAAGACTTCAAGCTACCTGGCTATTGTGTGTACCGTAAGGATCGAATGGCTTCAAATGCTGCAAGATGTGCGTCTGGGGGCGCTGCGATCATCATTAAGAGGGGAATTCAACACCAAGAAGTAGTATCCAAGTCTTATGCAGGTATGGAATCAGCCTCCATCATTATCAATGACGTCTCCTGTGGTGAAGTGAAGTTCGTAGCGCTCTACAATTCACCTAAACATTATCTTGACATTTGCGAGCTTGATGAACTCTTCAGTGGAGACACTCCAGTCGTCCTGGCTGGTGACCTAAATGCCAAGCATCCAAGCTGGAACTCCAGAACGCAGAATTGCAACGGCATGATTCTCTATAGGTACATACAAGGCAGAGATGATATCATCGCTGCTGGACCTGTGGAGGACACCTACTACTGCGACCACTCCCCTAGTAGTGACGTTTTGGACATCTCGCTCTTGAAGGGTTTCATCAAACCGTACAATATCTTCACGATTGATGACCTTTTTTCTGACCACAAGCCTGTGGCGTTGTACTTTGACAATGTTGACATAAATTTCCGAGAGGAACTCGTACATCATCAAGACTGGAGGCTCTACAAAGATATTCTTAAGGACTATGGCTACAATCCCGACGTTGCTTACTGTACTGAGGACATCGATCAACTTGTTGATGACATCACCAGATGTATTAACAGTGCCATAGAAGTCAGTAAGTATCCATCAGAGAAAAAACCTTCTCATCGAATCCAACTCTCTTCTGGAATCCAACGCCTAATTGCTGAAAGAAACAGGACCCGTAGACTTTGGCAACGCTATCGTGAACCTTGGCTCAAAACCAAGTACAACAGGTTAGTGCGAAGAGTTCAAGAGGAGATAAAAGAGCTTCGCGACGCTTGTTAAAACTCAAAAGCTTGTCGGCTCGCGACAATTCCATTTGGAGTACGGTTAGAGCTTTACAGAAGAAGAAGAATGTTATGCTTCCTCCACTCCGTACACCAGAAGGTAACTATGTGCAAACTGATCAGGACAAGGCCCAAGTCATTGCAGATTCACTGGAACTGCAGTTTGTTACTCCTACCAACGATAAGCCCGAGAGCCAAATCATGTCTCGGGGTGTGGAAGAAGGTATTTACAACTTTGATGAAGTCCCGAAGCATTTTACGAAGTACAACATCGAGGCTGGTGAGATCGCTAACATCATAAATAAACTGAAAAAGAAGAAGGCTCCAGGAAAAGACAAGGTGAGTAATAACGCCCTTATGAATTTCCCAAAGAACTTTATTGAATTTCTCACCAATATCATTAGCGACTGCTGGAAATTTTCTTACTTCCCTGTGGCTTGGAAGAAATCTATTGTGTTGAGTATCCCAAAGCAGGGACAAAATCCTGCAATTCCCGCGAGCTACCGACCTATTAGCTTGCTACCCTCGATGTCCAAGGTGTTGGAGAGAACGATCCTCGTCGGATTCCAAGATCACTGTCTAGCAAATGACCTTTTACGGGAAGAGCAGTTTGGCTTTCGTGCTGTCCACTCTTGTCCGCTGCAGATATGGAGGCTCGTTGAAGACCTGAGCACCCCCCTGAACCTATCCAGGTACTGTGGGGTGGTATTTCTCGATGTCAGTAAGGCTTTTGACCAAGTGTGGCATGAGGGCCTTGTCTACAAAATGATCAGAGACGGGTTTCCTGCCGATTTGATTTTGATGGTGAAATCCTTTCTTGACGGCAGATCCTATCAAGCCAAAGTTGGAGAAAATCTTTCCACACCCCGTGTTGTAAAGGCCGGTGTCCCTCAGGGTTCTGTCCTCGGGCCTATGCTATTTAATTACTTTGTACATGATTTCCCAAAACCCGATAATTGTAATCTGTACTTTTATGCGGATGACACTGCCATTATGACATGGGCACACCAGCCGGCTCACGTTATCACTCGGCTGCAGTGCGCCTTGAAGCAGTTCGAAGACTGGTTTAACTGCTGGAAGTTGAACCTTAACGTCGGAAAGTGCAAGGCTTTGTACCTCAATAGGAAGCTCAAGCATCCCCCAGATTCTCTTGTTCTGTTCAATAAGAAACTGGACTGGGTGGACAACTACAAGTATCTGGGAGTTATCATTGACTCAAGACTCTCATGGAACCAGCATATGTCCTATGCTCTGAACAAAGCAAAGAGGGCTAAATACAGTATCATAGCTCTTATGGGTCGCAACAGCGCTCTCAGCATTGACAACAATCTACTTCTGTACAAATCGATTATCCGGACCATACTCCTCTATGGCATGCCTGCGTGGGCGACTATCTGTAAAACCAGATGAAGTGAACCACAGTCATTCCAGAATGTTACCCTGAGGACCACTGCCCAGCTGGACAGAAGGACGGTGAAAAACCAATCCATCCACCTCGATTTAAACATGGCCCATATCGGTAAGTTTATACAGGATCTCCTTTTGATTATGATACAGAAGATGAAGACTCACGACAATAAGCTTGTGAAAGGGATACTGAAGAACTCAATGAATATGAACTGGCATACGAAGTATCGTAAACCGAGGCACGTTCTTGACATCAATTTTGAAGATATTAGCAACGTCTCTTTCCCAGACTACTGGAAGATGTGATAATCTTATTTTTTTTTTCCTTGTATTTTTTATTTCGTTTGTTTTTTTTTTTGTTTCAGACAATCGTCAATCTTATTTTCTTTTTTGTATAATATGGATGACCGCTTGGGTTGGTTAGGCTTCTTGACTACCTCAGTGTATTTCATTTGGTGTTTATTCTGGTTGGATGAGCTTTGTGAAAGCGCTGCTTTCGTCCCATCCTAACAAATGTACACTTCACTGTTCGATTGTCGATTGTCGAGTTTAACTTCTTGTAGATGTATAGCCTCCGATGATGGCGTAATGCCGAAACGCGAAAGGCACAATAAACTTACACTACCGTATCATTTTTGACCCTATTTTCTTTCAGTTAAAGAAATACTTAAAATGTACGTTAAATACAGCAAAACACTGTAACGAGAAATGTTATTCGCTACATTGAGCGAATTAACTTTAAATATAAAAAAGAATTGAGACAGACCAATTCCTTATAAAGAATACGGAAAAGAAATTTCAAATTCTCATTAAATGTCCAAAGAAAGACTGCGAAATGATAATCAATTATTAATGGGGAATAAAAAAATTGAAATTGTGCAGCATGGCGTCCCTTGTGCGCGTTATTGTTGAAATAGCATTAAAAGAAATTTTATTATTACCTTATGGGGTAAACCGCAAAACAATGCTGTTCGGTAAAAAATCATGGCTGCCGCGAGAAAGTGAAAAAATTCAATAAGAAACTAAACATCGAACGGCAGGGTAGGAAAAATTTTCAGAACATTGGAATGAAAATGATGAATGGAAGATGAACGCCATGCTGCAAGCTAGGAAGGACGTAGAGGACCAGAAGGAGGGACGAGTGGTCAAGCCAGAGGCTGGAAGTGGTCTGTCTGAAATAAAAAAAAACAGTAACCATGGAAGGAACATCAACAATAGTGGAACACACATCCTCGTGATCACGAAAATTATTCGCGAGGGACAATTAGCTGCAGACAGTGATAAACACGTGGAGGTTTTTTAATTAACATTTATTAAAACAATATATACTCAACAATCACTGTCTGCAAAACAGTAAAAAAAAACTTAAAGAATAGAAAAAATAGAAACTTAAATTATATCTATTTTTACATAAAAAATCTGAGTTTTCCCGAAAAAGCTCGGTAGGAGCGCCTTCGTTTTCCGCGAAGAGTTTTACCACGCTGTCGTCGTAAAAGTCCGACGCCATAAATCCAGTACTTGGCTCGCTCGAAATTGCTTGTAGCTCGGGAGGGTTTTGCAATGCTGAAACCGTCGTTATAGATGAGCAATAGGAAACTTCAGTGGAAAACGTAGCTGTAGAAACATCTGAAGAACAAACTAAAAGAGAATCTTGATTACTTGTATCGCTATTAACGTCGCAATTTATTCGATTCGCATTGTCTGAGTCCCGACGCTGTGCATGCTTGTAATCTGTTATATTCCCATTTGTTCTCCATGCTTTCGAAAATTTCCCTCGCAATATTTTCGAGCAGAGACCGTTAACATAGTTTCTCTCACGAGAAACCTTTGATCACCTTTCCTCATCAATCTCAGCGACCAAATCCTCTTTTTTCCTTTCAATCTCCCGCTCGTAGTTCTCCGTTTTTTTTGCGCAGCCATTTACAACGCTTCCCCTCCTTGCTTCCTCTTTCAGGGATACTATAGAACAAGATGTCTCCTCTCTGTTGCGAGCGCTATCTGTTGTCTTTAATTGGAAATAGCTGAACTTCAGCATTATTTCTTGGCTTCTCGCTAGAGCCAAGAATACTGGAGCTTGACGCAGTCGCAATACTTTGTGACATGCTCGTCCCCCGATCGCGTGTAATATAATGCAGTATAGGAGTCCTGCCTCCCTTTTTACTCTGTTTACTCATATAATCGCGCCTTCTCCTTTGTAGCACGTTAGTCCCTACGGATCTTTGTTTATATCGCGCCCCTGAAATCTCCATTCTCGCTCGATCCCCTTTATTAGCACTTTTATACCTCGTCCAACAAGAGAAAAACAGGGTGTGTCACAGGAAGTTTCAGATTAGCCAATCAGAGAAAGGGGGCCTCATGCGCTTACTCACTTCTGTCTCATGTCTCATTGAAGAAGCGCTTTATAATATTACAGCAGAAGCTTTAATATTATTCAGTTGCTTTGCTTTAATTATAATTAAAATAATTGTACACTTCATAAAATTGTCTTTTAACTCAATTTTATATATATCGTTTACTTATTTTAAGGTAATAACGTGCAGTCTGTTTAACCATCATTTTTTTTAAATATTTATACATTCTAATGACATGTTTTTTGTTGTTTTTTTAAAGAATTATAAGGTTTTATTAAAGATGCTATCTTATTTTTTATTTTTTTTAATAAAATACAGTTTTATGATACGTTTTCCATTACAGTTAACGATATCTCTTTCGTTTATTTGCTGGCCATGAGAATGGCCTTTGAATGTATAGTCTTGAAAAAGACTTTTTGAATTATATCTAAATTCAGGCTAAGGAGATTGTGGTAGAACGTTAATGTCATTCCACTCTTCTTCTTCTTCACTGTTGCTGTCTTCTCCATTAACATGAATTATTAAAGGCTCCACTTGATCTTCAATCAAACAGTCCGTTTCCCAAAATCGTTCTTCCACACGCAAAACGTGTTCTATCGCTTTTCTCCAATTTTCAGGAGTTACATTATCAATTGCCGTTCTCGTTAGTTTTTCAACATCAGCAATCTTGAAAGTTGTATTCTTCTTCCGTATATATTCTTTTACCTGTGCCCAAATAAGTTCAATGGGATTGAGATCACAGTGATAAGGAGGTAGTCTTATCACTAAATGGCCGGCATCGCTAGCCAGTTCATCTATAACATAGCGCTTTGCTGTTTTGTGTTGTTTGATAACATCGTACAGCTCACTTTTGACATTTTTGCTTCGGTAGGTATTCCTCGTAGGGCCAACCACTCTATCATATCCGATTTCCTTGTATTGCTGCACGGCGCTTTGGCCTTCTCCACCGAGTGATATGGGGCATTATCCATGACGATTACTGAATTTTTCGGAATATTTGGCAGCAGTTTTGTTCTAAACCATTCATGAAAACAATCCCCATTCATTTCGTCATGGTAATCTGCGGATTTATTTTTTGACCGACATAATAAACAGCAGTCGTTCACAAACCCTTTATCGCTTCCAGCATGCAAAAGAATGAGACGGGAGCCTTTACCCGTAGGAATGAAACGCCCGCGGAGGGTTCCGAGCTCCCTGGTTGAGCACAGCTTTTCCCGTCGTGATGCCACTGTCTTTCACGGCCATGGTGTGCATTAGCCCACGTTTCATCCAGATATATGAAAGTACGTGTGGGGTCCCTGCGTAGCATTTGTACTTGACTTAAAAAACGACGTCGTTGTGCGATAACATCTGTCCGCTCGATGTAAAATTGACGGTGGTTGATTTTGCCATACTTCATATGCAATTTATCATGCATAATGGTGGCGAAGGAAGTTCTCGATCCGACGTAGTCAGTTTTTTCTCTAAATTTCTGGTACACATTTTTCAGAGTAGGATAATTACCTTCTGAGTGTATTTCGGATACACATGCTCGTGCAATCGAGAGGTCAAAGTCATCCAGATTCGTTGTTCGAGATTCCCTGGGCCTTTTCTTTCCATGAGTCGAAAAGTGAGGAGAGGGGGTGGTAGCTTCGCATGAAGACGTTTCGTTTCCTTTTTGAACAATTGTTCGAACGCAAGAAAAAGAAACTTGCGTTGCCTTGGAAGTTTCTTCTATCAAGGCAGATGAGCTTTTAAAACACTGTTTTCCTTTTAAGTAGCAAAATACGTTCCACACAATCTCCCTAGCCTGGCTGTGAATAGTTTTTCCTTGTTTGGCTGAAGAGCTGTTGCACGGCGACGCCATTACAAATTGACTTGTGTAGCCGCTGAAGGAGAGATCCCACAAAGCATTGCGGATGAGTGAGTAGTCGATATCAGACCGGAAACACGCCCTGTTTTTCTCTTGTTGGACGAGGTATAGAATATATTACAAAATTTCTTTTTTGCCCTTGTTCTGTCCGCCCATACACTTTTTTTTTGCAGCAGGACGCGCTGTTCCCTCTGGATTTCGAGCTCTCTTACTTCTGCCCTCGAATGCTTTTGCCTTCACGCAATCAATAAACGACTCTCCAACCGAGCATCCAACCTGTGACCGTGTGCCAGATTGCAACACTCTACTATTTGGGTGCCAATGCCGTGTCCTCACGTCTTTTTGTTGCTTTATTTCGGCCTTGCAAACCGTTCTCGATCGCATAGGCTGTCTTATTTGCACTTTTGTGATCTTGCTTTGTTTAGATAAATTGTGGCCTTAACTTTTCGCCTCATGCTTCTGCGCCGGTGAGACACTCTTTTGCTCTTTAAGTTTAATAAAATTAGCGATCGATACGAGCGAATGCTCTAATAGCAGTAACTTGTGACCTGCCTCCTCAGTATCAAAACTGATCTCGAACTACCTAGTTTGAGTTGAGGTCTCCTGACATCCGTTTTTGAGATCTCTAGTATCTTCCTACCTATTACTACTTTCACTAGGTTTGCAGGATTGTGAGGAATTAAGCCTACTTGTCTGAACCGCGACCACTTGACTAAATTTCTGTGTTACCAGCACTCTCTGTCCTACGTCCGCTACCAACTTTGGCTTGCTGTTCTTTGAAACTGCTTTGCCCCACCATATTTAAAGGCTATAATAACGCCTGTCCTTTGACTCTATTGAGCTTACCGGATGCTCATACGTAATAGCGCAACTATCAGCTCTACGATCCTTTTTTATTCGACTGGCAGTCTGGACATTGTCTGACAAAATCAACTATGTCTCGTTCCATGGAGGTCCAAAAGAACTGTCTATTTGCCTTGGATCGCATTTTACCTACGGTTAATTGGCCTGTCGATGGCTCTTTATGAAGAATCGCTAAAATGCGCTGTATTACTTGACTTGTATTCGGAATTACCAATTTAGTCAAGTCTCCTTTACGCGTATATAAAATTCCCTCGTCAATGAAATACGGCTCTTTACAAGATACCATAAGAGTTCTGTTGGACTGGCACCTAGAGTGATTCTTCTTTATTTGTCTTAGGAGCTCTTCCTTTTCTACCCAATGATCTAAGCTAACAGATGCGTTGTTATCTTTAGTTTGATTCGCCACCTGTTTTTGCTTACTGCTTTGCTCAGCCTGCTCGATGACCTGACTCAAACTACCATAGTACATGTCGTTTAGACTATCCCCTAGTTTCCCCTGGACAGCCGTTTTATACATATTAATTTTCTCTATCTCCGGGGTCTCTATTAATTGGTTGGCTAATAATTTAAAGCACTTATTGAATTGGATCAGGTCCTGTTTGTCTAATTTTATCGTGCTTAATTTACTTTTTATTTCTTTTCGCATTTTTGCTTGGTCTGATCTAAGCTCAGTGAATGCCATGCTGACCAGAAAGCTCTCTGCTTGCAAGTAATATTCGCACGTTACCCTAAATGAACTCCCCAAATTCAACGTTGCATACAGGAATAGCTATACCACCTAAACTATGAGCTAGCAGTTTAATTACCACTGCTAAAATTACGCATAAGAAGCTAACTTCGCTGTACTAATTGCCTACGCCAAATTTGATTAATATTTGCAAGCTTGTGATCGAATAAATTTGAATTGTATTCAGGTCAAACGACTCAACCTTATCCGTTAAAAATTTTAGTTCATCACTTCACGCTACTGTAAAGTACTACCTAATGAACTCCAATTACCAGTTAAAACTAAGTGCAAGGACCTTTTAATAGAAGACGTGCTTCGCAGTTTTAACTATTTCTGCTAGGGCTTTTTATTTTCCTAAATTTACCTGCTAATGAAGTTTAACCTTAAATCCTTAGCTTATGTGAGTTCACCTAAAAATGCAAACTTTTATAGCACAACGTTGCGATTCTTTCAACTAACAAGTACTTCCAATTAAATCTTATAACTGAAGACGCTACCGCTATCCTCATAAAATATACAGGGTGTTTCAAAATTATGTACAATAAATTTAGTGACATATTCTTCAGGTCAAAAGAAGACGAAAATGTTCTATAGCACTTTGTCTGGAAACGATTTGTTTGCGAGTAATCCATTATCATACAGTAGGGAAATCACGGTAGTTAGCGGACGATATTTTAGCAGTTCCAGCGTTTCGACCCAACACTAGGTTGAGAGGTTTGTTCCATTTAAACCTACTTTAGGGTTGTTCCATTAGTTGTGTACGGTTGTTTCCATTACTGTAGTTTCACTACTGTACATCCACTAGGAATATCAATTTCAGAACGTTTGCGTGCTTTGACATACGCATTACGATTTACGTAAAAAAAGTCATGTACACGTATTCCAGTGCAGAATACACTGATATGCACCTAATGTATGGTCTTGCGGACGGAAATGTTGTGGAAGCAAGAAGACTCTACCAAGAACGCTTTCCGAATAGACGTTTGCCAAATAACCGAACATTTGTATCTGTCGACAGAGGAGCGTGGTTCCTTTTGCCGTCAAACAGGATAAGGGCGGCCTGTAGCATATTCTCCGGATGAGGAGGATGTGATAATTGACATCATACATGATGAACCACAGACAAGCACCCGTCGTATTTCTTACATGGTACACATTCCGCACTCATCTGTTTGGCGCATTCTTCACCGTCAGCTTTTGCATCCATACCACCTGCAACTGGTTCAGGCACTGAACCCAACGGACTATCCACACCGACAACGATTTTGCCAATGGATACAACGTCGTCATGCTGCAGACCCTAGTTGTCTCAGCCAAATACTTCACCCGGACAGGAATCGTAAATTCTCACAACCAGCACCATTGAGCAGAAGCTAACCCGCATGTTACCAAAGCTCGAGCGCATCAAGAGCGTTTCTCCGTGAACATTTTGTGTGGAATTGTCGGAAATAACTTAATTGGCCCTTATGTGTTGCCGCCACGATAGACTGGGCGAACGTATCTTTTGTTTCTGCAGAATGCATTGCCAGAATTACTGGAAGATGTTCCTCTTTTGATAAGATCTAACATGTGGTTCATGCATGATGGCGCTCCAGCACATTTCAGCCATGTTGTGCGAGCACACCTTAATGCTGCATACACGAATCGGTGGATAGGTCGAGGTGGA
>JAHWFO010010023.1:0-33937 GCA_023313115.1 Rhysida immarginata
GGTTCCAATGTTTGGAACCAGCGATCCCATTTCCTAGGCTCTCGGCCCGTTCATCGCGCAAATGACGTCAGCTGTGACGTAGCCACTTGCACTCCCTATAGCAGATAATAACAGTTTCTAAAACAGATACAATAATCCTGAAGTAAGACTGCATTTATGATACTGAGGTATGATCCACACAAATAGATCATTTACAATTCAGTGGCAGATTTAAGGGGGGGGGGGGCTATAGGCACCCCTGCCCCATTGGTCCTAAGCATACACCAATTAGATAAATTGTAAAGATTTTTAATACTGCAATATTTTTACAAATTTACTTTTACAAATTTCAGTATAGGAAAAACGCCAGGACCATCATTTCCCTGGGGAGGGGATGTGATTATTCAAAATAACTTATATTTACCAACCACCTGATTACCCCCCCCCCCCCTTCCTTGTTTAAGTTCTAGATCCGCCACTGCAATTGGATAGATAGGTTGGCCTTCTCAATATACAGTTGAGGACCACCAATCCAAAATGTTTGGGACCATAAACTCCTGGGTTCGTGGTTTTCCAGATGTACGAGGGCATATTGAAAAGTAATGCCTGCATGGCTGTAACTTTATTTTTTAACCGATTTTCAAAATTCTTTTTGTATCTGATACTTACATTTTTCCTCTATGTAATGCACTATTCACTTTTCGACATAGTCCCCATCCCTTTCCACGCATTGCGCCAACGCGTGACTAGGCGGGTGAACCCGTCGGAGAGGAATTCCGGGGTTGTTGTCGACACCAGGACCGAATGGCAGGTTTCACCTCGTCGTCAGAACTCAACTAATGGCCCTTAAGTTGCTCTTTCCTCTTTGGGAAGTGGTGAAAGTCGCAAGGTGCAAAGTCTTTCATTTTTAAACTGCAGTTTTTCATCTTTGAACTGTAGGCGCTGCAACCACCTCTAATGTGTGGATGGGCGTTATCGTGCTGCAGAAGAGGATCCAAAGCTGCCATTCAATCCTCGTGTCGACGACAACCCCGGAATTCCTCTCCAACTAGTCCACGCATTGGTGTAATGCGTGGAAAGGAATGGGGACTATGTCGAAAAGTGAATAGTGCATTACATAGAGGACAAATGTAAGTATCAGATACAAAAAGAATTTTGAAAATCGGTTAAAAAATAAAAAAGTTACAGCCATGGAGGCATCGCTTTTCAATTTAATGCGCATTTGTATATTTATTTAAATCGTTTCTGACAACAGTTATTTTAAATTTCTTTTAAAATAAAAATTTTCACAATTATACAATTAATTAATTTATTTATTTATTACATTACATTGATCCCGGTCCGGAGCCTGTATGGCCAGCAGCCGACGTGTGGGGTCTCCAGATAGAATACTGTATTATTCATAATGCCAGTATATGAGACGCAACGTTGTTGGTAATTACTCCTAGTAGATGGGAGTCTAAGTTTGTTAGTCGGGTAGAGTAGGGGTGAGCTACGGGTATTTCTAAAGGTGTAGTAAGAATTAGATGATGATTATCAATTTTGTAGACGAATGAGCATAGTTGAATGATATAGATTTGGTAAATAGTTGAGATGCCTAGTCGACTAAAATGATGTGAAACCGAATTGGGTAATCTGATGTTAAGTAAAGTTCTTAGGAACCATATTTGTAAACGGAAAAGGCGTAGTAGATTTGCATTTGTAGTGGAGCCCCAAAATTGAATCCCATAGCACAGCGCCAAGTGTATCATGGAATTATAAAGGAGGATTAGAACATAGGGTGGAAGAAAGCGTAAATGTGAGATCATTCCTTGTCTTTTGTTAAGTTTAGCTAGTAGGGTATTGATGTGTAGATCCCAAGAGAGATCATGCGTTAACTGTATGCCTAAGCATTTAAATGTATCGGTGACCGATAAATGGGTAATTCAGTGGGAACATTTAATTTATTGCGTTGAAAGAATAACATGTACGTATTTTGTTTTATTGAGGTTAAGGGTAAGCAGATTGACTGAGTTCCAATGATTTAGGGCGGATAAGGTTTTGGTTAATAGCGTTGGTTAGATTGGTAGTATTGGAGTCAGCAAATAACAGAGCTGCGTCGTCCGCATATAGGATTAAGTTTGACGAAGTTAGTATTACGGCTAAATCATTGTTGAAAAGGTTAAAGAGCAATGGGGAGAGGATAGAGCCCTGCGGAATACCGATATTGCGTATCAGTAATGACGAGGAGACATTTTGAATATTTAAGAAATATGAGCGATTATAAAGAAATTCTGTAAGCCAGCTTAATGGGCGACCACGAAGGTTAAAGAAAGAGGAAAGTTTGTAGATTAGAAGTTGGTGGGAAATAGGGTCAAAGGCTTTGGTATAATCTAAAAATAGTGAAACTATAAAGTGCTTTTTAGTCATATGAAGAGTTATGAATTCAATTAGTTCAAAACAAGCTGTGTCTATGCTACGCTTAGGAGAAAAACCATGTTGTGTAGGTGATAGTAGATTATTATTATGTATCTAATTGGATAGCCGATAAAAGTATAGCTTTTCGAATATTTTGGAGAAAGTCGGCAAGATTGAGATTGGACGGTAATTGTGATAGTCATTATGGTCGCCGTTTTTATAGATGGCTGTTTTGAGAGAGTTAAGGATACGTTGAACCAGCTGCTGTTGTCTTCAGTTGATATCATCGTTATGATGTGATAAAAGTCAGTAACTGTCATAAAAACCTGAAACAACTCACTAATCACTTTCTTTTTCCCTTGGAAGTAGCGTTAAAATGTAAGTAGATTACTCTTCCCTTTTTTACGACCTCCGTTTCCAAATAACTGGCTTCCAAATCCAAGAGAACCAGTTACTCGTTTCCCCCATCCCCGCCACGATGGCGGAGACAGAGGAAGATACCCGATGGGAACCGGAAGAGGATTGCATTAGTGTAAAAAGCCCCTTACCATCCTCGTCCCATGCTTCACAGGAAAGATCGGGACCCTTAAGAACGTCCATCAACCTTGAAGACCCTCAAAATGCAAATGGCATGGAAGTAAATAATAATATTAAAAAATCGAAACCGAGAATACCCAGTCCAGTTCCCTCCACTCATGTAGTTTCAGATATGAATGAAAAAGAGATGGACATTATCATTAATGACCCTGAGGAACCCTATCAAAGCAACAACAGTAACGAAAAAGTATCGTCAATAAACTCTAGTCAAACGTCAAAGGAAAACCATAAAACCAATGCCCAATCGGGCATAAATGACATTACCGTGAAACTTCAGCGTGCGGACAAACCATGGATGTACATATCTCCTATGGACAAAAATGGTCACAATAATAACATCCCCATCCATACAATGACAGAAATATTCTGGAGCACCATTGGGGCAACGCCTCCTTTTCAAAGAATGCGCTCGGGCTCTTTTTTAGCTAAATTTTCTTCAACCAACCAGGCAATCCATTTCTTAAATTTCCAAAAAGTGGGAAACTACACCCTCTCCTTCTCGATCCCGCATTACACCTGTACTAGCGCGAGCGAAATATCGGGTGTACCAATTGATATCTCGACAGAAGACTTTGCAAATAAATGTAACATAACATACATTCAAAAAATTACCCCCAACTATGAAGGAGCAAATTTCTGCAAATTGAATATTTTCCTGAATACTCCAACTTTCCCAACACACATTTTCTACAGGAGACAATCTTTCGAAACATCAATACACATAGGCAAACCCCTACAATGCAAGAACTGTCACAAATTTGGTCATTCAGCAAAAAATTGTCATAGTCTCCCATCATGCTCCAGATGTACTGAAACCACACATACACACAAAACATGCAAAAACTCCCCCTTTCTTTGTATCAATTGTGGAGGCCGACACTCGGCTTATTACAAAAATTGTCTTAGTTTCCTAGAAGAATCTAAATTTAAGGAAATAATGTCCACATCCCAAATCTCTTATAATGAGGCAAAACGAAAAATATCAACAATTTCTCCTATTTCAGCAAATCCAGTTTTCCAACCTAAGTCGTACCCACAAGCCTCCAGTTCACACGTTCCCATGCCCCAACCAGCCCCTCCTATGCATTATGATTATCCTCAATCGCCGGGACCCCTCATCCCAGGCCTGCCCCTCCTAAACATTATGATTACCCCCAATCGCCGGCACACCCCCCGCCGCCCCCGGCCTGCCCCCAACTCCTCTCACAAATCTCAGGCACAACGCTCACCACCCTACTTCAATCATTCAAGCTCTCAACAAGCAATGAAACAAACAAAACACCAAATGAACTTCTCTACTCAACAAATTTCCCACAATGCCAATCATCCCAAAAAAAAACAAAAAAACAATCTAACCAGATCACAAAGTCATCCCTCACTGTTTCAAACTCTGGACTCACCTCACTGTAGTATGACAACTGTTCCAAGAAACTCTACCCCTAGACACTCCTGTAGGGACACCACTGCATCATGGAATATATCGACCATACAATACCTACAGAACAGTGCATACATATAATCAAACTTGTTATCCAGTTCATGCCATCCTTTCATCCTTCTAACTCTCAATCTGACTCGTTTATAAGCGGAATAGCGAACATTCTTAAAACAGAAACAAACATTTTTTCCCATCAAATAGATCAACTGGAATCCTGGTGGAATAAAACTTTCACAAGTTGCGACAAAAGCTACTCTAATACAAATACAAATTCAATATAATAAAAATTTTGCAGTGGAATAGAAGAGGGCTCAGAGCGAACTGGGAGGACTTTGTAAAAATTCATTTTCCCTTTTCCATTATTATCATTTCCGAAACCTTCCTAGCGGAAAATGACCAACTTCACCTTAATGGCTGGTCAATTTACACTCTAAATAGAACAAGCAAGGGAAGGGAGCATTATTCTAGGCATCAAAAATAACAATCCGCACACAATTATTCATAGTCAACAAACAGAATAAATAGCAGTCTTAGGAGCTAAAATTTGGCTTGACAACAAATGGATAAATATATACTCAATCTATGTGGCAGGCCCCCAGCAACAACCAAATTGGCGCAATCTCCTTAACAACTTCAAAACGCCCTATTTAGCTATAGGAGATTATAACAGTAAATCCCCTTTCTGGGGATGTAATGATCACAATTATAATGGTAAAATCCTCGAACAGTTGGTCTTAGAAGAAGACCTGAACGTCCACTAACCTTCAGATAACACTTTCTTTCCGTCAAACCGCCAACATTCGCCATCCATACTTGACATCGGAATCACTGACTCGACTTTCCCCTTTAACACCTGCAGCAAGGTAATTGAAGGATCTTTTGCAAGTGACCACGCCCCGGTTGAACTCCCTCACCAGGAGTGTAAGCTGGACCCATTTGAGCCTTCGATCAAATAGTATTATACAAAAATATCCCCCCTTATAAAAGACACTCCCCTCCTGCCAGGAAACGCATCTGTCCTTCCTCCTCCAACCTCTCTAGAGGAGTTACAGTCTTGGGTGTACCATGTTCAACCAACCAGGAACAAAACAAGATTTAAGAATGACAGCCCGTTTATGGTGGAGTTACCAATGCAACACAACAATCGAGGAACGTAACAAAGCCAAACGGGATTTCAATCGATGCAAGTGTGATATCTGCTGGATGAAACTAAAACAAACACAAGAAAAAACCAGAAAGACCCTAAAACAAGAACGAAACTCTTATTGGAAGAATACTATTATCCTCCTTCATAAAAAACCCCTGCCAGCCAATGGCAAATCATCCGCAAAATGCTGCACCCAAAAGCAAGAAGTCTGCCTATCATATATAAAGACTCTTCCCCGTTAAATCCATGGGAATCTGGTAAAGCCTTACTTGAACCTTTCACAAGTTTTTCCCAGCAACCAAATCAAGCGATAGACAATAATCCAACCGCTCCTGTAACCAACCACTCCTTTTCTTCTCTGTCCCACTTCTTGCCTATACAGCCTCAACAAGACCACTGGTCGTCTGAGATATCTTTCCAAGAATTCATCATAATCATCCGTATCTAAAAAATGCTTCGCCAGGGCCAGATAAAATCACTGCCTCTCCCCTCAAGCACCTCTCAATGCAAACGGTCAAAACCATCCTTAGGTTACTAAACTAAAGTTGGATTACAGGTTATATTCCTGATGTCTGGAAAAATACGAACATCATACCTATCCCCAAACCGCAGCATATCGCCCTATTGCTCTAACCTCAATTCTTGTTAAAACCCTCGAAAAAGTGATTAATAACAGACTTATTCTATACCTGGAATCAAACAATCTTCTCCCTAATAATATATTTGGCTTCAGACAAAATCGCTTCTATCTGATGCCCCCCTTTCTGTTGACGGACGCCATCTATCATGCTAGAGAAAACAACGAGTATCTTACAGCAGTCTTCCTTGATCTCAATAAAGCGTATGATTCTGTGTCCCACCCGATACTTTTGGAAAAAATGAAAAGACTAAACATTCCCCTGATCTACTGTGCATGGACAAAAAAGTTTCTCCAAAATAGACCTCTTCAAATCTCCAGTATGAATCCAGACCGCAAAATAATTTCAAATTATGGCCTCCCGCAAGGCAACGTCCTCAGCCCCACCCTCTTTATTATTCACACTCTTGATATCCCTAACAACTCTTCCCATACGACCACCCTCCTCATCTACGCTGCTGACATCATCTTATGGTCTGCCGATAAAAGCCTCCCAAAAACCCGCTCTTCCCTTCAAAATGCCCTCGACGACCTCCAGAACTGGGGCACCAGAAACCTCCTCCAATTTTCTGCTGATAAATCTGTGGTCATCACTTTTATAAACCCCGAAAAAAAATACACATCAACTTCTTCTTAAATAATAGTCTCCTCCCAACACGTACTAAGCATAAACATCTGGGGATCTATTTTTCTATTGGTATTCCCAAGTCGGAAACATTACAAAGAAACAAACAAAATCTTGGGGCATTGAAAATACTTTCCAACTATTCTTGGTGGCCTCCACACAATTTATACTACATCTCTAATCTGCAGCATCTGACACCTTCCTTCTACTTTGCCCTCCATCTGTTATTAAACCAATTATGATCTGCGAAAACTCCTTCTTGCGGGAGGGTGTCACTGCCCCCATCTCCACTCCTAATGACATACTTTATGCCCCCCACTTCTCCAATGGAATTTAAGATTCTCAAAATTTATTGCAAATTGGATCCAACTGGAGAATCATTCCCACCAAGGTGAAACAAATGACATTATCATCAACAGTTTATTCAAATCTCAGAAAATAAGACAACTATGCATCAACACCTTTAAGCAATTTCATGACCCAAATCTCAGTCTTAAACCCCTCACTTTAATTCTTAACCCAATTCTCCTCACCCACAATTTTGAAGATACCGTGAACATCCCTCATTGGGTCAAAAATTCCCTCCCTCCAAACATAGAATCATGGTACAAAGCTCTGCTCGACACACAATATTCATCATACTGGTATACTCTCAGCACTGGTATGCTGATGTTTCTCTTGATCATAACACCCATGTTGCTGGCATAGGTATCTACAACCCGGATAACGATCTATATACTTCTTACAAGTTACAAAACATCCAATCATTCACAGTAGAAGCTTGGGCGATTGTCAAAGCCCTACACAATCTACCAAATGCATAAAGATAATAGCCTAAAAGACCCAGACACCCTACAACGCTTTAAAAAAAGTTATAATCATCTCGGACTCTAAAAGTGTATTAACTGCCATCAAAGCGAAACTAATCCCTTCCCAGCATCGCTTAGCATCTCCAATCACTTCCATCTGCTCCCAAATCATTAACTTACTCACTCAAAAAACTTATAAATTTTTTATGGTGCCCTGGCCACAAAAACAAAGGGTAACATCATGGCAGACTTCCTGGCTGATCATGAAATATTCTGCACTTCCAATCAGGATGAGAAGCAGTCATTCCCCAGCAGAAGCTACATACACAAAATAAATCTCAAACAGCCCCAATTGTAATTGCAACCATCCAGAGCAAGAGGATTTAGCTCAGTATCTTCCACTGCACCCATTACTCTCATCAACAAAAAATTCTCCAAAACAGATTCCAAAAAAGAAACTACCCCTTCACACTCTCCACAATTCTTCTGATTACTAATCTCTGCCCCAATCATAAAAGAAACATTATCCTCCTAACTAAGACTTTTTTAATTACTACAAATAATTAAGGCCGTATTGTAGTCCGCTTGTTCACAATTATGTCGGCTTGTTCCATTGTTTGGGTGTCACTGGGAGGCCGATCCATTTTCCCTAAGAGGTGTATAATAAATTGGTCGTTCAGTGTATACTGCTAGTGCATTAGTATTTCGTTAACTTTATCTTTATTTTCCATAAGTATTAACGAATCCTGAATTAGTATGAGCCTTGCTATTGGCAGTCGTCAGTCCTTAGCACAAGGGCTATTATGTATATTGAAGGCGAACATGCGATACTGTTTCTCCCAGAAAATATTACCTGCTGAGCATTTAAAACTGCTTCCCCCTCTACCAAGCACTTTTTTCTTTCATTACTGGCATTCAATCTAAGATGATTTAAAATATCAGCGATGGATATAGAATGGTTCGTGCTATTAAAGTAGCTGCATCACTAGCTGCCATGCTGTGAGGTATCGATTGCTGCATCACCTAACCTCTTCGGCGGTCATATTGGAAGCTTGAGTCATTGGCCGCTAGAGGGCTGACGACTGCCAATACTAAAATACACATATGGCCAAGATATTTTTTAATATCCGAAATTCTCACCATCCGAAGAATGTATATACTGTGAATATGTGCCAGAGCCTTTTCTGATTTTTTTTTTATATCACTTTTGCTAGAATGGCATTTTTATGATTCTTAACTCTTGCATTTCCTTATCCTTGCATAACCATAATCTGAATTCAAACCAAATTTGATAAAACACAGCCCCCAATGAACCACTTAACTCCTTACCATTAGTCAGTAAAAAGAAGTAAAAAGGTCATTTGAGGTTGCAAATAACCAATGCTTCTTACCTGGTACTTTCACTGCAATTACATCTGTGAGATGACCGTTGTCTGCTGCTTGCTGAGCAAGAGTATGAGATCGTAATGCATACTCGTCCTGTTAAAGACATTTAGAATCAGTACACCAACCTCTCCAGAAGTCTTTTCAAATGCATAACAGATGAAGCCATCCCTTATTCGTTAACTTAGAACGATAAAACCATTGTGAATAGAAAATACCACAACAAGAGATAATTATTGCCTCCTTTTAATGGTTATTCACTAACTTGTTCACGTCTTGAGATTGCAAATGCAGCAGCTAATCTATCGGCAGAGTGACCCATTGTTTCGTTTGTCGAAAACTCTGCAACTGATGGCAACTATAGGAACAGAAGTTAACGTCAAAGACTGGCTAATATCATAACTTATAAGGAATAATTTTTCTAGTAAATTAACTGAATGAGACCAAGCTATAGTAAAAATAAACTTAATATTCCTACCTCCGGTGCAAGAAGAGCTGGACGGAATTGTCCAAGAAGTCCAAGACGACCTTGCAAACTTTTAGCTTTATTCAGTGACAGCATCAATTTCCTCATTTTTCTGCTGAAGCGAATGGGCACGTCCGACATGAACTCTACACCACCTGCTACAACAGCATCACACGAGCCCGACGCAAGTAAACCGATGGCTTAAAAAATGCAAGCAAAACAGATCAAATATTACCACTTTAACAGATAAATCTTAATCAGTATCTTATAACTAAACCATGTTAACTTCCTTTCTTTACACACAATCTTAAATTACCTGTTGTTATTGCCTGATTAGAAGAGATGCAAGCCATGGTTACTGTATGTGCTGGAATCTTATCAGAAAAACCAGCACCAAGAGCAGCCTAGGTTTTCAAAAAATAAAAATTAAGAAATACAAACTATACTCTGTCTCAAATTTAGTTGAGAGTGACATCACGAGTGAAGAGGTTACAGTTCATCCGCATGAAGAAGTAGTTTGAATAAATTAGTTTGGAGAGTTCATGTATAAAAAGTTCAAAATTTCGGTCTGCAGTCATATTTCATATTTTTCTCCTCGATATAATAAAAATCAGCAGATAGAAAAGTCATTTGACGAAATTAAAAAAAATAATAATAATAAATTTAACAGCAGAAGGAATTAAGGCATGTTGTGTACTATGTCTAATAAGACGTTTTTCGGTGACGTCACTCAACTAAAGCTGAGACAGGGTATAGTGAAGACATTCATTCTCGTGAAGGAGACAAGGTTTGAATTATTTTTAATTATTCATTAAAACTCTAATTTTAGAAAGCTTCCAAAGCGTAAAAATAATGTGTTCTAGTAGGGTTTTTTTAATGTTTTCAGTGACTCCCTTTAAACTTCCTTTCAATCTTGGTCTATAGCTAAAAGCTTACCACAATCCATTTAAAGTGTTTACCCATATATCTATCCCTGCTTTTATGCCAATTTGGGTATACAAATATTATTACCTCTCTTGCAACATTGCTAGTTTTCACTTCTTGAATTACTGTTCCAAAGATTATATAATCAACAGCATCTACACATTAAAAAAAATCAAGTAGTTATTCAAATAAAACGGAAACTGGATGCTAAACAAAACAATTGTACTGAAAAAACTAAAATTAATGTATGATTAAATAAATTTCAATGTGTACAAGTGGAAGGTCATTCCCTATTTCTTCCCTTATGTACTAAGCATCCACAGCTTTTTGTTACGTTTGCTGCTTCTATTTAGGTGTACTTTAATCAAGGACTGTTTACAACACAATATACACACTGTAAAAACCTCTTCTGAGCAGAGTGACTATGTAAATATAGTCGAGCGATTATAGGAAGGTACGTGACTACTCTCACCTACTGAAGTTCAAACGTAGTCACGTGTCCAACATAGCTAATCATCTTAAATGATTACCTATCTTCCTCACAAACATTAATAAATGCTTGTGAGATTTTCCTATAGGATAAAGAGCAACTTTGAACGAGGCTAAGGCTGAATTGTTCAGTATCCATGATAACTGAAGTGATTGGCATGAGTTATACGAGTTATAAGGCTGAATTGTTCAGTAGCCATGATAACTGAAGAGTTCGCTGGAATATAGGCAATCTAATACTGACAAAAGTTGATACTTCTGAACAAGACAAAGCCTCTCCTGAAAAAATGATCCTCTCTAGATAAAACCCTATCAAGAGATGGATTGGTTGATTAGAATTATAGTGCCCAGCATGAAAGAAAAAGAAAATTAGTGCATGCATAAATGAAAAAAAAAAATCATTCAACCAATCAGAAACTGAACATTACTTATTCCTGGCATTCCCTTAGTGAAATTGCAGCTGAAACAAAACCAAAACAGCTGGCACTCGATTAATCGACAGGTTGAACAAGATACTCAGATTGCCTTGCTGTTCTTTTATTATTACAGTGAAACCCCTCAATAGCGGACACCTCTGGGGGAAAAAAATCTATCTATTATTAAGAGGTGTCTGCTATTGAGAAGAGTTACAATACATGTACATAGACCTGCCAGGAAATTAAAAAGTGTCCGTAATTAAGGGGTGTCCATTAGGTGAGGTTTCACTGTATATCATTTCTATAATTTTTAAGTAGTTAAAAGCATTATAAATTCTGGTTCTAGTTTGACTTTTTTATAGTTGTTCTTGAGCAAACAGACTTAAAGGCGAGGAAGAGGGTGCTATGTTTCAGAAACTCTCAATAAGCAGACTTCTACAATCAACAATAAACACTTGCACCAGTTTCCTTTTACTTTCATGCTGGGCACTAATTATGATTCTCCTGAATGTTACTTATTAACTTGAGAGCTACATCAACTCTTTTGGAGGTTACTAATTTCTGCCGACATGGACTTTCTTCCAAACATGTTGCCTCAGTCATAGTATCCAACTACCGTATTTTTTCGAATATAGGCCACGGCTTTAAACCCAAAAAAATCGAAAATTTTAGGAGTGTGGCCTGAAAAAAGTTTTTTTTCTGAAATAATCATTATCGGTAATTTTGGATAGAACAAAAAAAAAAAAAAAAACCCACTCTACTCCAAGGTGTTGATCGAAATACTTAGTTTTAGCGTCCCATAGTATATTACATAATTTAGATAGTAATTTTATTATCTATATAACTATCTAGTTTATTTTTATATACTTAATGAAACTTTTATTATTTTATTAATGAAATGTGTAAATAATTACAGTAATTTCAATTTAATGAGAGAGTATAACTTTTATTCCATCAGTGGCGGCCATGGTTCAACGAAATGCTGACCAATAGTGCTAGAGCATTCTATGACATCACAACACCTTGGAGTAGAGTGGGCTTGAAGGAATTTCCAACAATAACTTTAACACATGAAGTACATAATAAAGCGATAATTTATGATTGAAAATATGTGACTGGTTAATTATTGTTCTGAAGGGTTAGAATATTAATTTCACTGTTAGAAAACGATTGAACAAAGGCTGGATAATTTAAAGCCATGAACTCAAATCCATCGCGTTTTTATCGGATAATTTTTTACCAATCGGCAATCGATTTACCTTTTCAAAAAGTATAAAATGTAACAGAATTTTCATATAAAAAGATAGGAAGCAAATAAGAGAAAATGGATATAATATGAACGAAATGTATTGACTGTCAACCAAAAATTATTCCGCTATTAAAAAAAATAATCTACAACTGTGAAATCAGGAGCATTTTGGGGCCCGCCCCCCCCTTAATCTTTTATTAATAGAAGAAATTGAACTCTATCGTACGAGAAAATTGTACATAGCAACCCATGCAATAGCTACTCTTTGCCACACAAATCCCATAGTAAAATGAAGTGGCAATAGGATTTAGTTTCGCAAACTTCAAGCAATTAACGCAACACAATGGATTGGGCACAAAGGTCTATTCCCATAGATACCAAAGCTTGATTGATTCTGGGAGATTCCTTCCCTCCTCATTCCTTCTAGATTGAATTTGCTGGATATCTCGAACACCCTGTTCCTTTAATTCCTTCGGGAGAATTTCGTCGGTAAGGACCTGAAGGTATCTACAGGTGGAAAAATCCAGTACAGAAGTTCAGTAGGATGTGCAATGGCATTCATTCACCTTTGCACCTAAACAATCTGAGCACGTTTAGAGGAAGTAACCTATATTAACAGACTGAGATTACTAAGCTTTTTAATGCTTCTATCAACCAAAAACGGTGAAAAGTGTTTTAAGGATTTCCCATCTGCAACACTGGATCCTTGCATTTCAACGTTCTTTTCATTTTCTCTTCTCTTAAATAGAGAAGGTATTGTTTTAGTTTTTCACATAAAATAAAACTTCATTGGTTAATTCGTACTATTCACCTCTTGCAAGCTGCATGCACACCACCATGCATTAAGTTTCTCAAACTATTTGTGGCCATGGGATTGGGAGTTGAAAAGAAAATGGATGTTTTTATTAAATACGGTTTTAAGTGTGTTAATTTCACAAGACCCAAAATTTAATCGCTTTGCCCATAGCTGTCTTTGCTGATGAAACCAGTTTTCAGATGGAAATGAAAAATATTTTCTTCCTATGGGCATCTATAATATGAATTTGAACAATCTAATATGCAGCATATCATACCAGGCATATTTGAGTCAATTCAGCAAATTTATACACAAAATAAAGTCATTTAAATCGAAATAAATTTGTGAGAGCCCATAGAAAAGAAGAGCAACGTGGCCACAAATATTTACTCACATTCCCACTAGGTGGTGCTTCAATCGAACTTGCAAGAGATGAATATGAACTGCACGATGACTGGTTAAATAACATGGGGAAGTGAAATTATCTTTTAAAGAAGGACCCTTTCCCCTTCTAACCAACTGATATATATATTCGTATACCTGATGAAACATGCAAATTCTGTTCGAGATTCAAATTAGATGCATGAGGGCAATGCTGTATGCTTCCATATATCATGGCTTGTACTCAATTTTACAAATTGGAAATAAGTTCTAAAGGACTTTTTAAGGACTTTTGAGAGATTTTTAAGGATCTTTTTAAGGATTTTGAATTATACATGAATTAATAAAAATTAAATATTTAACATTTTTTTTGCATTTATTCATAATTTTTTTTTAAATGGCATTGCTTATCAGATATGTCTGAATTTAATTCTTATAGCTCTTTTTTCATTTTTTTTTTTAAATATCATCTCTCCCATCTTCGCATTTAATAAAATGGTCAACATGTCTCAAAGCTTTTGCTTCTCCTGCAAATTGAGCAACAGAGTTGTTAAAGTTAAAAAGATTACATTATTTTTTTCTTTTATCTGTGAATAAATTAATATTTTCATTCTTCCACTAATCTGAGCCTTTTCTCTTTCTTTTTCTAAATACTCTGTGTTAACTGATGATCTGATGATCTCTTGCTCGAAACTCCTCGAAACCATACAAATCCCCTAGACCGGATGAGATCATGCCCGTATTGCTGCAGAATGCACTGGACATGATTTCATCCAAGATCAGTAAAAAGAAAAGTCTCACATTGCCCAGATTGGCTTTCCTGCAAAGATGAAAAGTTTAATTAATTATTAACTGGGATCCAATACGTCCATCCAGGGCCTGTATGGCCAGAGGCCAACGAGTTGGGTCCCTGGATGGATCTGGATTCACAACTGCTGTATATCTCAGGGATACCAAATGCAAAAAGATACATTAAGGAGAGCATTATAAATAATAATAATAATAATACAATAGACATGGAACAAAAAATTAATTTTTTGGTTTAATTTTTGCAAGCAAAAATGAATAGTTAATTCTTTTGCTTTGTCTGAATCATTGTTGTAGCCACAAACAGGTATTGTTAGCTTTACTGTACCAATTTTCAGTGGTAGAGTCCAAAAATAAAAATTTGGAGATCACCCCTTATTTTGTTTATTTTTGAGAGCAACTGAAATTCAACTCATTCTATCGACGATATCTTTTTGAATTTTTACGAGATTTGCTTGGGCTTCTTAGAAGAGTTGCTGTATACATTTGGCTAATAAATAATGCCAAAGAGATATTTTGGTAAATCTTGTGCATGTGCAGTTAAACATTATTTAGTAAAAATGCTAATATTTCATCAAATATTTAATATTTTCATAATCTGGTCGCAAGGTTTTGTCTCTATTATAATTTGTCAAGTTTCCTGAAAATGGCATTGCATTGGGTTGAATATGCTGCATGTTATAAACAAAAAACTTATGAAAACAATTAGATTTTTTTAAAGAAATCTTTATATCTCCATGAATATACGTGCTGTTGTCATATAAATGAACACGGATAAGTAAAAGGAGCTTCTTAATCGTATGTTAAAGCTACAACGCATTTCAAGCATTATTTTTTTCAGGATGATCCCAAACATTATTTTTTTTGGTTCACTTTGTTGCTGGCCCCCTATTTGGCTTCAGGATAAAACCTTCGCTGAAGTATATGAGGTGTAACATACTCTTTACACCCCTGAAGGTTCAGGATAATTCGTCAAGTATTTTTCTAGATATTCGACAAAACGTCTAAAATCGAAAGTGTCCAATTACTTTTGGGTAGATAGTGTATGTAGCCTATTATTCCCCCAAACTTCGTTATCCTAGGTATTATAGAACCAGGGTTATTAACTTGTTGATCTTAGAGGTGGCATTTTTATTTCTGTTCATATCTCAGTTATCATTCAAATTCGAACCCATGTTCACATGAATTTTTTTTGCTTAGAATCATCCAAAATACCTCCTCTAAAAGTCTGCGACAGGATTTCAGACTCACCCTGTACATACCTTCTTTAATATTCTTTACAATTAAAGATCAAGAAGTAATGGTGAATGGTATAAAATAAAATAATTTCCCTTGGCCACGTAGCCAGTCATCGTGCAATTGTGTAGCTATAGTCAGGGGCACGAGAGTTGACCACTTTGTCGAATAAAAAGTAACATTATTCAAAAGTTGTTCTACTGCTACTGGCCTAAATTAATTTTTTAATTTTTCAACTTGGGGATGGGGGTAGGGGAAGAAGACCAATACCCTTCATTCCCTTATTTTAGCATGGTTAAATCCTCATTTTCTCCTCTACGAAGTGGTCAAATCTCATGCCCCAGTTAAAGTTACTGGACACGCCCATTGGACAAGTGTATAAGTCTCAAACTGGCCATTACCTTTTGGCAAATCTGTCTTTTTTACGAGGCCCCTGTAAAATGAAAGAAAAAACATTATATTTCTATTAAACATGACTAATTTTAAAGCATAAACTAAAAATTTAAACGACTTTGGCACTGTTAAAGCCAGCAATGAAATTTCAGGAGCAACGAAGAAGGGGTGGAGTTTAATATGGAAACTATATCGATAACACTAACAGTAAAGCATTGCGAGCCAAATCATGAGGCATCATATCCTTGTAATCGGTCATCGCCTGCAAGAAGGGCGTTCGTGCAGCTTCCACAAAGACGATGTTCTTTTTGTTATCTTGGGCCAAAGTCTTCTTGGTTTTTGCTAAAAAAAATAAAAAAAATTGCGATAAAAGGAAACCGTGAGAAAAAAAAATATACCAATGCAAGATTAACTCGTTCATTATTAAGCGAAGATCTTACCTCTAGCATCACAAATATTAGTCGACGAAATTCCTCTGATGACATCTAAATAGAGAAGAATAATTTACCGAATAATTAACGCCCATGACCAGTGTTGCCAGATTTTTAACCCGGCGTCACTCGCGCGAGCGGTGTTTACACCGCACTTTTTGATTTTTTTGATATAGCTCATCATACAAAGGCGCTAGCTTGTGATGACTTCCATGTATTTCAAGTACAACTTATTGGCAACAGATAGCGCCGGTGTTGATGTCATTCATTTTATCGAAAGTGAAGATTAAAGCTATGTTTTCTACGCTTGATCTCACTTTGCGGTGCAAACACCGCTGCGCGAGTAGTCATGTAAGTAAATCTTTGACATAAACAGGATTTCTTAAAAATCACTTTGAAATCACTTTTTTTCTTCTAATTTGTATATGTGGTCATAAATTGCAATATCTTGAGTTATCAAATAAAATTGCACTGAGTTCTTTTTTTATCAAATAAAATCACTTTTAAAAAGTGCGGTGTAAACACCGCAGCGCGGGTAGTGCTGTTATAAAATTTGGCGCGAGTGACACATTCTCTGCGATGATGAACTAGTGATGATTATTTATGATGATGAATGAAGATTTTAGCATAAAGGAATTTATAAAAGTATAATAAATAATATTTTATGTTATGTTATCTCACTAAGTTCTTTATTTATCAAATAAAATCACTGTTAAAAAGTGCGGTGTTAACACCGCAGCGCGGGTAGTGCTGTTATAAAATTTGGCGCGAGTGACGCCGGGTTAAAGCGCTTATCCTTTGTTGAACATTATTAATATAAATTGAACAATACACAAAACAATGAAAACCAGGATAAGCGCTTTAAAAGAAAAAAATGCCAAATCTGGCAACACTGCCCATGAGAATACTGCATCCCATAAGAATAATGCATAATTTAAAATTATTCGCTTTCTCAGGCTTATTTAAATATCGTTTACATCCAGGGCAATTGCAATTTGTAGTTAACATGTACTTCGCTTCCAATAGAACTTCCAGTAAATAGAAGTTCGAAAGGCGCTAGAAATTCTGTGATCAATCGTAATAAACTTGGTCTTATGTTTGGGTTAATAGATAGATTAGGAATGAACCCCCATTAAAAGACCCTGGTCAATCACATAAAAGACTAAGAATAATCAAACTTCATGCTTACTATTTTGAATTCTTAAATGAAAGCAAGCCAAACAACGACCAACACTCCACGACGCCATAGCGATGATTAACGTGACACGGTAGCCCTATCGGAAATATTAGCATTTGAGAACGATGCTATTTTTACTCGCAAGAGTACGAGAGTGCCTCTAAATTAGTGAGTGTTTTTAAACTAAACATAAATTTTTCCCGATACAAATTTTTAAAAGTATGACCATAGCCTAATAATACCACTAGTATTATTAGGCTATGGTATGACCACTAGTCGGCGAATGTCGTCATCAATGGGGAAAAATCATATTAAAAGCGCGCATGCGCAGAAGTCGTAGCATTTTTCTCTTTTTACAAGGAGACTCTCTCTCTCAGACCATGGCGGCTCTTAAGAGTATTGGTGCTCTCAAAAATTTATATTTTCGAAATTCGTCTGCTTACATTAGTTAGTGTTTTTTTTTTTAGTCTGTTTTGTGCAGAATGTTAATTGTTTTCGGTGTATTTTTTTTTTTTTTTTTTTACATGAATAGGATTATGTAAAATTGTGTAAAACGCTCTGCTCATCTAATTGTAATCCAATTAGTCTACCCCCTGTATTAACTTTTATACACTTTAGAAAACGGTTCATATGTTAATAAATGTTTAAAAAATTTACAGCACTTCTTGCAAATATTTTCATATAATTTTAGCATACATAAAAACCTAAAATTTGTTCATTTTTTTTAAAAATTTGAAATAACTTTAACGTTTTAAAAAAGTTTAAAACCTTAAATTTAAATACAGTTTTCAATTTAATTTAGTATTTAGAAGCTTATCAACATCAGGATGCAGAAAAAGTAAGACAACCTTTTCATTCCACAAAATTATTATAAAAAAAAAAAAAAAAAAAAAAATAAGAAACATTACTTATGATTTCCTCTGAACAGGCAGGGCCCACACAAGTTATCAAGTAAAAAATGGAGTGGCAGTAATAAAGCTAAATTCATCAAATGCAAAGGTAATTACATATTTTAATAAGCTAAAAATTTTTCCAAAAATTATAACTCTTAAATCCACATTTATTATTCTTTGAGTGCCACACAAAATGCCATAGGAACTTGAGTCTTTTCTTTTAATTAATATAATTAAGCATTATATCAACATTACATTCATAAAATTTCCAGGACAATTTTGTGGTAAAAGTGCTGAGAAGACCACACGCTGGAAATGCTGGAAAGTCTAAGTGATCATTATGCATTATGAAAAGGCATAGGGAAGTGAAATTATTTTATTAAAACTGGGGTTCCCCTCCCCTATTCCCAACTGACACAGTCCCCCTATTTTATTTATTACAATATGTAATCAACAAAATTATTTTGTACATTTCATTATGTATTGCCCAGAGAATGATCTACTTTTTGTCATATGTACCCCAACATCTCTTTAAGTCACTGTTGCTGCAATATCGCTTAACCTGGACTTCAAAGTTCAAAATCAGGAACGGGAAATGGTTCTAGCATACCCCCATAAAAAGTCAAGAGGGATAGCATGATAGTCTCATTGAATAAATTGTAAACTAAAAATGGAAAATTGCTTCTTTGACCCCATCAGCTGTGTTTAATATAAAGGGCTATTCAAGAGTTAAGATTTCCAAACCCTATGGTATGTACTTTTGGTAATAAGGAAATATGGTGAATTGGCACAACATGCACATTTGGAGAATATCATTTTTATTTACAGAGTGAACTGTTACTATTATTACCAGTTTGAATATTCTATGCTATGCCACAATTATGGGAAATAATAATTACCCATCAAGCACTATAAGTATGTCTCCCCTGTGATACAGGATTTACCACAGTTCTGACAAAGATTCTTGGTGACTTGTTGCTCTTGATTATAAGATGATGTTGCAATGCATATGCCAGGAACTGCAATACAGTATTGATACCTACCACATTATTAATGTTGCACATTTCGAGCACATATAAAGTAGGGAACAAATTCAGTTTCCTCATCTATTGCTTCCTTCCACCATGCCTGCCCTAGTCACCATACTGCAGAGTTTGGAAATCCTGGTGTGAATTATTGAGTACCTTCTATGTAGAAATTTACTGGTTTTAAATATTTGGTTAATAACAATAACACCATGAAACTGGATGCACAAAAATAACAAAGATGGGATAAGATCTCTTTTCCAGTTTTCTTTTTGGAAAAGAAGTCTCTTATCCCATCTTTGTTAATTTCTGATTAATTTAATCTTTTGTTTGGAAAGTGGATTTTGTTTTAAATATTCAATTTGTCTCTTTGAATCAAATCTTACAAAATTTCAGAAAATAGAAAATAAAATGTATTAACTGCAAACTTCTAATTTTGATTTAACTCTTTATTTAGAAGGTCTTGGTTTTAGACATGTCAACGTAGGGGAAACGCGTCAACTGAATGATGAGGCAAATAGGTATTGGTCAAGTGGACGATAACCAAGTGGATTACATGTTAATATCTATGAACTAATACAACATGACATAATGTTTTTATACAGTGTCTCTCAAAAGTCGCGTGCCAAATGGATTAATTGGTTGCTTTGATTTTGTAGGTGAAATACTGAAGTAGAGGAATAATGCTGACACCGGAACAACGTGTAGAGCTGATACTTCTTGTGTAGATCACCACAGAACATCTCGAGAAGCTGCAGACGAATTTCATCACCGGCACTCCGATGTTCCCAAGCCCACCAGCTACACTTTTACGCGTGACAGAAGAAAATTTGGATTGTGTGAGACATTGTCTTCGAGTGCATGGTGCACATTTTGAACATGAAACGATAAAGCTTGCGAAACCATGTGAACATAAACTTTTCATATGGCACGCGACTATTGAGACACACTGTATAAATATATCTATTCCAAGTAGTGATGCCGCTAGGGAAAATCAGCGTGGCGCCGCGCCATGCTGCCCCTCGACCCCGCCACGCTGCCCCTCGATCCCGCCACGCTGCCCCTCGATCCCGCCACGCTGCCCCTCGATCCCGCCACGCTGCCCCTCGATCCCGCCACGCTGCCCCTCGATCCCGCCACGCTGCCCCTCGTCGCTGCACAAACGCAAGAAACTGAAACCAATAAATGCCAACAATGTCAGGGTTCGCGCTAGGACTAAAAAATCTAGAAGTCAATGTGACTCTCAAGCCTGAAAACTGCGAGTCAAATTTCAGAAGATGCGAGTCAAATTTTAAATTCTTTCTAATTTCTATATTTTTACATGCAACCACAATCTCTGTAGTTGCTGCTATAGTTAATTGGAAATTTAAACAAGAGCGCAGGTGACAAGATGAAGTGTTAAAATGTGGTGAGAAGGATATGGGCTGATGATATTCAAAATTTAACAAGTCAATTTTGACTCACTGGTCAAAAAATCACGAGTCAATTTTTTAGCAAAAATGCCCATTTGACGCGTAAATTGTGAGTAAGCGCGAACCCTGGATGCGCGGCTGAAGTATTCATTGGAGCTTATCATTGTGGCATGAGTGATTTAAAGCCTAAACATTTTAAACTGCTACGTACATTCATTTAAAATATTAACATTAAACCGTGGGTCAGGGGTTTGGGAGCTTCAGGGATTCTGTAAGCTATGCTGGTTGTAGCACGGCTACCTTAGGGTCACCCTTACCAGAAAGGTCATGGTTGAGAAGTGAGACGAAGAGTATCCAAACAAACATATCTCATGATGTTGACAAATAAGAGAATTTATACTGCATCGGGTGTGGCGCAGGTTAAAGTCACCCGCGTTCGGGAGTTAGGCAGAGGCTCTCGTTCGAAAAATAGTCGACAGTCTCCCGGCTGTTATCTCGGAGCAATGCCTCCGAGAAGCCCCACCAGTGCACTCGCTATGCGCTTGGGGAAACGGTCGGGGGCAGGGCAGGCCTTTACCCAGGAGGAGAAACTGGTAAAGCGACAACGGGATCGGGTGCTGTCAATCGGCACTTGGAACGTATTCTCCATGACAGGAAAGGAATCAGAGTTAGTGGAGGAAGCCAAACGGTATCGACTGGATATCATAGGTATTACCTCTACGAAACGTCCAGGTTCTGGAACTGTGGACTTAGAAGGAGGGTGGAAGCTTTTCTACTCTGGTGTCAACCCTAACATGACTGCCCAGGCAGGAGTGGGGATACTCACAAGTCCCCGGCTGGCAGATTATGTTGCAGATTGGACCCCCTTAGGTGGAAGACTGTGTCTCCTGAGGCTTCAGATAGGGAAACGGTCTCTCTCTCTATTCGTTGCATATGCTCCGAATGCAGTCACAGAGTACCCACTTTTTCTAGATGAAGTTGATGCTGCTCTTAGCAGGAGAGGGAGTGCAGATTCTGTCATCCTGATGGGCGACTTCAATGCACACGTAGGGGCTGATGACCAAACGTGGAGGGGCGTGATTGGGAGGAATGGTGACCCCGATTTAAATGCGAATGGGAGGTGCTTGTTGGATCTCTGTTGCAACAATGGACTTTCCATCACAAACACCTTCTTCCAGCACAGGGATGTCCATAAGTATACCTGGTACAGGGATGCAATGGACCAGAAGTCACTGATTGATTTTGTAATTGTTTCAGCTGACTTATTCCGATCAGTGTTGGATACTCGTGTGAGAAGAGGGGCAGAACTATCAACTGATCACCACCTTGTTGTCTGCACTTTGCGGTTCTCTGAATCCATGCCAACCAAGGTTCAGACAAACTTGGCGCATCAAATGGGAGGCACTGGAGGATAGAGCTGTGAGGAAGACCTTTGCAGATAGCATATCTTCAAGTTTCAAAGAACTACCCAGTGATCGTGGTACTGTTGAAGAGGAGTGGCAGTTGTTTAAAACTGCTGTGATTACTTCGGCTGCTTTGTGCTGTGGTCGTAAGCGGCTGAGTGTGGCGCAGGGCGGTGAGAAAAGGACTGCATGGTGGAACGGTGAAGTCCAAGAAGCTGTCAAGGCAAAGAAGGAAGCTTATTTGCTATGGCTTGCAAATAAGTCAACTTCGAGTCGAGTGCGGTACACTGAGGCGCGAAAAGCAGCAGCAAAGACAGTATCAACAGCTAAAGCCAAGGCCTGGAAGAAGTTCGGGGAGAAATTGGAGGCAGACTATGGTTCGGCAAACAAGGTGTTCTGGCAGACCGTGCGCCGCCTGCGTGGAAAGAAGTCTCTTTCATCACAAACTATTAAGAGTTCAGATGGGAGGCTTTTGAAAACGGAGGAGAGCGTATTGCATAGGTGGAAGGAATACTTTGCATCTCTTCTTAATCCGGTGACAACAACAACTGAGGCATACGAGGTGCACCTTGGAGCGGAGAATAGTCACGGTAGTATCACTGAAACAGAAGTCAGATGGGCAATTAAGTCCCTGAAGACTGGCAAAGCTGCAGGTGATGATGAAATCCGGTCCGAGATGTTAAAGGCCTTAAATCAGGATGGTATCCTGTGGCTGACTCGAGTGTGTCAGGTTGCTTGGATATCTGGACAGGCCCCTAAGCAATGGCAGACAGGAATTGTGATCCCTATCTTCAAAAAGGGAGATCAGAGAGATTGCAACAACTATCGAGGCATCTCTTTGCTCAGCATTCCTGGGAAAGTGTACGCTAAGTGTCTGGAGAAGAGAAGTCGGGAAATAGTCGACTCCAAACTGTCGGGGGAGCAGTGTGGTTTCCGACCTGGCCGAAGCACGACGGATCACATCTTTGCTCTAAGGCAAATCTTTGAGAAATCCTGGGAGTATGCAAAAGAGGTCTACGCTTGCTTTGTGGACCTCGAAAAAGCATATGACAGAGTTCCTCGGGAGAAGCTCTGGCAAGTGTTGCAAGAGTATGGAGTGGATGGGCAATTGCTGGTTGCTATCATGTCTCTGTACGAAAGCTCTGAGATGTGTGTCCGGATAAATGGCATTAAGTCAAGACCGTTCACCGTGGGTGTTGGACTCCGCCAAGGGTGCGTACTGTCGCCCATCTTGTTCATTATCTTTATGGACTGGATAGACAGGGGCAGCCGAGGCGATGAGCGTGTTTGTGTGGGCGACTGCCTGGTGGAGAGGTTGCTCTTTGCGGACGACCTTGTCCTGCTTGGGTCTTCTCGCACGAACCTTCAGCATGCACTAGACCGGTTTGCAGCCAAATGTGAAGAAGCTGGGATGAAGATCAGTGTGGCTAAAACCGAAGCTCTGGTTCTTTCAAGACAGCCTGCTCAGTGCGCTCTCCATGTTAGGGGAGCCTCATTGAGACAGGTGGAGAAGTTCAAGTATCTCGGGATTGCATTCACGAGTGATGGACGGCAGGAGAAAGAATTGGATGCTCGGATCGGTGCAGCAAGGTGTGTCAGACGTGAACTGTGGCGATCCGTGGTAATGAAACGAGAGCTGGGTAACAAAGTCAAGCTCTCCGTCTTCAAATCTATCTTTGTCCCCATTCTCACCTATGGTCATGAGGCGTGGGTAATGACCGAAAGAGTGCGATCGCGGGTACTAGCGGCCGAAATGAGATTCCTGAGAGGTGTGGCAGGTGTTACCCTACTAGATAGAGTGTACAGCAGCACAATAAGGGAATCTTTAGGTGTTGAGCCGCTACTTCTCCGCATTGAGAGATCTCAGTTGCGCTGGTATGGCCACGTGATACGGATGCCGCAAACTGGTCTTTTTAGGCAGTTGTTATTTTCCAAGCCGGTGGGTAAGAGACCAAGGGGTCGGCCTAGAACCAGGTGGCTAGACTACATGGAGAATCTGGGTTCGAGTCGCTTGGATATTACCAGGGAGGACATGCGCCTGATGGCGGAAGATCGCGATCGCTGGAGATCCTCCATAGGGCTGCTGCCCCCGCGACCCTAACGGATAAGCGGGTTTGAAAAGTAAGTAAACTAATTGCATCAGTTTAGTTAGTAGCCGTGATGAGCTGTTTATCGTGCTACTCCTTGTGCTTTTTTTATCCTCCGCGCTGACAAGTCGAGCCTTTTGTATTCGTGTGTGGTGGTTTCCTGTGGTCGCTTTACTGTCAAAACAAAGAGTTTCGTCTGCGAGAAGTAATCCTCAATAAGCTTTCATGTTTAAATTAGCATTAATAAAATGTTGAGGGATAATACAGATCAACTGTATAAGGTATATAGTTTAAAAATCTTAATGCAATTGGCAAGTTTATCCTGCAAAAATAGTGCATAAATTGTAGAAAGAATATACAGTACTTTAAAAACTATTGAGAACTGTACCACCAGATGTCTTTTCGTGGCATCACAAAGTAAGGAAGAGATTAGCCTAGAAAAAATTAGAAAGCCTTAGCGTGCCCTAATCGCATACAAATTCCAAAGTTAGCATTATGCCTTAAAAATATAAATGTAGGTCACTGAAATGCCCATATACTTTTATTAACTTTAAAGCAAGAATTTAGCTGCATTCAGTGCCCCATTGCCTTCGAGCGCACCATGCTGCCCTTTGTTTCTGTAGCCATCACTGCTAAGAATGTTTGTCCTTGTCTCTTTGACATAAAATAGGATTCATCTAAAATAAACAGAATTAAGATCAAATATACTATCAGATTATCACAAAATAATAAAATAATGCAATAAAATTCGGTTTGAAAAGGAAAATAAACAAACCTTCAATGTTCGACATTCCTTGTTTTTAAATGACTAATGCAAAATAAGTATTATCGTTTCAGATAAGGTTCGTAACCAAGAAATCATCTTTTCTTTTTTTTTTTTTTTTTTTTTTTTTTTTTTATATCAACGGCATATTTTAAGAGATATTTAGAACTATTTTAAATAGAAAATTAACTATAACATTGTCCAGTTATATTAAACAAAAAATGACTTATCAGTCATTGACCATTAGGATTATTTTTATTTATAAAGTTATAAAAAATTATATATGATCTGATAAATATATCCGTGCTTCGAAGGGCACGTTAACCCATTGGTCCCGGCTGCCAGTACCACCTTGTAGCAGTCATAAAAAGCTGGCAGAAGCTCAAAAATGCATCTCCCAACTCGTCAGGTCATTGTGGGAGATAGACCAAATACCCCCTCTCCTCGTGGGGGAGGCCAATGTCCTGCAGTGGACTAAGCCAGGCTGAATATTTATCCTTTAAATAAATATATGAAATTATATGATAGTTACAAAATTGTTTTTTAATGCATAACATTTCATTACATTGTCCAATTATATTGATGTATTTTTAATGTAAATGACTAAGAATTAAAATTAAAACTGACTGCAAAGTAAAGTTTTTTTTTTTTTTTTTTTTTTTTTTTTGTTAGTTATTCCTTAAAATTAAAAATTTTTGTTAATCAAATTTTTTTTTTTTTTTTTTTTTTTTTTTTAGTTTGTTGTTTTTTAAAGTTAAAAAATTTTCGTCGTCCACTTGGTTATTGTCCAGTTGACTGTCCAGATGTGACTTCCCTTCAACTTAGATATCAGGTTGATTATTTTGTTCACATGACTTGTTGGTCAGAATAAAAATGGACTATTACAAGGGCGTTTTGAAAAGTAATGCCTCCATGGCTGTAACTTTATTTGTTAATCGATTTTCAAAATTCTTTTTGTATCTTATATTCATATTTGTCCTCTAAGTAGTGCACTATTCACTTTTCGACATAGTCCCCATCCCTTTCCACGCATTGCGCCAACACGTGACTAGTTGGATGAACCCGTCAGAGAGGAATTCCGAAGTTGTTGTCGACACCAGGATTGAATGGCAGCTTTGGACCCTCTTCTGGAGTACGATAACGTCTGCCTGCACACAAGTTGCCACACATCAGAGGTATTGCAGTGCCTACAGTTCAAAGATGAAAGACTTTGCATCTTGCCACTTTCACCACTTCCCAAAGAAGAAAGAGCCCTTTAAGGGACATGAGTTGGTTCTGATGGTGAGGTAAACGCTGCCATTCAATCCTGGTGTCGACAACTCCGGAATTCCTCTCCGACGGGTTCCCCCAACTAGTCACGCGTTGGCGCAATGCTTGGAAAGGGATGGGGACTATGTCGAAAAGTGAATACTGCATTACATAGACAAATGTGAGTATAAGATACAAAAAGAATTTTGAAAATCGGTTAACAAATAAAGTTACAGCCATGGAGGCATTACTTTTCAAAACTCCCTCGTATAATAAAATGGACTTTTTGGTAATAGTAGACTTGTAATATTTTTTTCAGAGATGTCTACCCTAGCATAGTTGAAATTTTTTGTATGATATTGTTATTTAAGCATAACATAAATGCAGTATTAAAAAGACCGTTATACATGGTGGCCTTTTTATATGGTAATTCATTCATTTAAATGTTTTAATTATTTGTAACATTTTAATTATTTCTTCATTGGATATCTGAAGTTTGGGGAAATGCTCAGACTATTCCAATAGTTCATGATTTATGAATGAGACCCATTACAACGGTTTGTTCGTTATACAATTTTCCTTCCAGTGTTAAATTAAACCAGTCTGTTATCTTCCAGCAGTTGAGGCTGGCTATAATTTTCATACATTCAACTTTCTTGCAGCTCATTACCTTTTGCCTTTCATAAATTGTTTTATATAAATTTACATATGTTCAGTGGTAAATTAGTCCCTAAATTGATCCATGAAAATGCATTGTGTTTGTACTAAATACAGAGTGTCCACAAAGTCTGGGTACATAAGGGAAGAACTTCCGGATTGGTTTCAGCAGGATGGGGCCCCTGCCCATTTTGCTACAGCTGTTAGAGTTTGGCTGAATGACACTTTTCCTCATTAGATTGGAAGAAGAGGTCATGTGGAGTGGCCCCTCGTTCACCAGACTTTTCTCCCCTTGACTTCTTTTTCTGGGGTATGTTGAAAGAGGAAGATTACAGATTTGAACCACATGAGAGAACATTTATTAGTTATTAACATTAGAATTAAATAAAATTGTTTTGTTTTAAAAGTATGTGTTAATCCCCTATGTACCCAGACACCCTGGGACACCCTGTAGTACAGATTTGAAAAATGGATGAGGACACTGACTTTGACAATATGTATGTTTATGAAATGTTTCAGTAATGCTATGATGAGAGGACACTGTTGACAAATCATGGGTAGGGTGGATCAGTCAACTGCTTTAGCTAAATAGACAAATCATCAGTTACATAATAATCAGTTATAATGAAATGGTGGAAAAACAAATGAAACAGAACAAATAAAAATTATAAGATATACCAAACAAATATTTGGCCTAAGAGCTGAAACATCATGTAATAAATTAAATAGTAGGTCTGTGATTTTCTGTTAATATGTATTTAATTTCCATTAATATCAGTTCTATAGAACATAAAATTTACATTAAGGTAAAAATTTTAGTGTAGATGAACAATATAAAAATGGCTTTTGATGTACTATGGACACCCTGAAATGTAAAGTTTAGGCTGATGGTGCTGCAGGTCGCTGGAACAAGGCCAACTACCTGTTTCAAACCAGAAGTTGAAAAGCACGTTTGTTTCAATGGGCAAGCGTTTGTAAGTAGTAGTTTAAGACTAAGCTAATATTTAAAAAATGTCGCTTTGTAAAATACGCGGAACCATCTGTGTAGCATTCGGGTGCTCCTTGAGAAGACAAATAATTTATCTAGGCTAAAAATATACAGGTTTCCTAAAAATGAGCCTTGTCATTCAGCCTGGATAAATATTATTGGGAGAAAGAATGGCCATCGGTTCAGTCAGTTGTTTTACGCTGCACTTCATATCGGGTAAAGCAAATTTCTTGATTGGTTATTTAGCCAGCTCTATAGCAGGTGTAAGTGATCTCTGGATTCTCGAATCGTGGGTTGGAATCCCACCTGAGCATGGATATATTTGAAATGTATGAATGAAGCAATTCAGTACTTGATTACTGCGGAGGCTGAAATAAAGAAAAAAAAAATAACGATTATTTTTTATTTATAACTAAGGACTCCTTTTGCCCATAGTTCATGGAGCACAGTAAGTTTTCAAGATGAAGATAATCTCCTCAGAAGAAAATATCTGAATTGGCTGTTAAAAGAAAGAGCAGAGTTTTCGAAGGTTTCAAACTAGACAACAGTGTAATCATTTGCAGTGTAAAAGTAAACGTTCTGAATGGCCATGCTGAAATATCGTTCTTGAAAAGGCCCTTGCTCTATTTGTTTAGGGGATCGCGATATTCAGTCCATTCAAATGATAGCTTCTCTAAATAACGTTGGTTTGCTACAGCTGACAGTAATTCAAAATAGTTGCTATCCTTTATGAAAAATAAGCCAACTACTAGCACAAATTATGATACGTTAACTTGAGAAAATGGCTAGAACGGAAGTAAGGTTTGTCCCAGTGATGTCATTTCCCGTTTGTCCCAGTGATGTCATTTCCCGTCGAAATGATTCATGAGATATGTTCGTTGTTTTCAGGGTGTCCATATAAAGAAGGTCCTCATGACCATGCCAGACCCTATACCAATCTATCATTTCTTACGAAAATGGGCTGAGCAGTTTTGCAACACTTCCCTTACAATCTGAGGTGACCTCAACCATCACCTCCTAAAAAGAAAGCCTGTGCACTGAAAATTCATACATTGTTATACGATCATAAGAAGTTATAATTTAGGGCTTATTATTGGTAGAAATACGATTAGCGGTGCCTTTTTATGATCATGTAATAATGTATGAATTTTCAGTGCACAGGCTTTCTTTATAGGTGGTGTTGCCTCAACTGACAGTCATCTGTTATGTCCCCTTCAAAAGTTTTTGGAAGGAATAATATTCATTGTGCGCAAAGCACTAAAGAACAGTTCCCTGGACCAGCTAAAACATCAGACTAATTCTTTCTATGCTGAAGGAATATTGGTGTTCCTGTATCAATGGCGGTGATTCTCAAGGCAAATACTTCGAAAAACCAACTAAGTTTGATGACTGCACATTTTTTTCATTCTCTGTAAAAAAAGAAAAATCTTGGTCAATCCTTAGCCACCCTTGTAATTAATAAAATTAAAACTGCACTGAAATATTTAGAGTTTGTGGTTTTTCATTAGTTTTTATGATCAGTGATTGTTAAATCTCTGTTGGAATCTTAACCTAGTTCTTGGCTGTAAGGTTAAAAATATTTTTAGGCTTTTAGTAAATAGAACTTATTTTCCTTTGAAAAATGTTGAGTAATCACGGATTTTTTTCCTCCCCCCCCCCCCTCTCAAATCATCCACTCTTTTCTCGTAAATAGGTGAATACTCTCACTGCAGGACTTAAAGACGAGGTTGAACAAATTTTAAGGGATGTATGGAATGATCCTAATGTCACGAGTGCGGTTCTTATATCTGGCAAATCGGGAAGCTTTATACATGGAGCTGATATAGGGTAAGCTTAAAATCCAGTAGCTGTCTATGAGAAAGTTTAGGCTGGTTTCATGATTTCCATACCTTCAGAGAGGAACAAACCAACCTCATTTAAGGAATGAGGTTCAAGGCCTCCTCAAGAACCAACTCTTATCACATTAGCATTTTCTTTTCCTCCTTACATGAAGAACCCCTCAGCCTTTCCTTAATACCAGTTATGGATTTCAGAATATTTTTAATGGAAAAGACATTTCATGTAAAGCAATGAAGATCATAGGCCATCTGAGAAAGGATTATGCATTGTTGAGAAAGAAGGAAGAGAAAGTTGAAATCTTGTTTCCTCTTATTCTAAACAATAAAGTTTTTCATGAAAATGTAGTTAACCATCAGTTTTTCATTTTTACATTTCTTAAATGTCAATTTCACACTATCTAAATTAATTGAATTAATTTAATTTAGGCTTAATTAAAAAAAAATAGTATTATATGTAACTTCATATTGTGATCACCCCCACACCAGGGTTCTCTTCAGGATTATTAAGATTGGTATACGAAATGTCAAGGGAAATAAAATAACAGGCAACACCATTGGACAAGGTTAAAATTAGACAAGTTTAATTATGAAACAAAAATTTGAAGGTATTTCAAAATCATAAGGATTCACAGAATAATTTATGCAAAAATTAACAAAAATCATACAACACCTCATCATAATTTTTGTATGCTTCGTTATATATAGTTGAAGTATTGAATGTTCCAAGTAAAACGACTTTCCATATTATTAATCCAACAGTCTTTGGTGATTATCACTAGGCATGCACAAAGTCCAGATTACCACACTATAAACTATGTCAACACAATGATTTTTAGTAAGACATACAAAATATTAGCCATGGCAAAATACAATTGCAAGACAAAAGTTTAAAATATATTACACATACTGTGCCTCAATTTTTTTACTCAGAAGGCAAAATTACATGGCTAATGATTGCAACAGTTATCAATAAATGGCAAAATACTACAAACAGAAATCAAGAAAATTTTGAATGCAAAACATAATTTTAGTTATTGTTGATTACACACAATCAACTTTGGTGAACAATCCCAGATTTCAAAATACAACTAGCACATTGCATTGTGTTCAACAGGCTAAAAAGGGCAACTAAATAACAGGAACGAAAGCCACAGACCAGCTTTACTTATGCTAATTTTTCAGTTTCAGGTTAAGTTCATCCGGTAGTACAGTCAAGGCCAAAAAAAAAACGCTCCCTCACTTGATATTGCTATATTTTAAATGAGCATTTACTACTTTTGCCACTAGGTGTCTGATATCGTTTAGTTCAGTCAGAAAATTATCTAAATTTTTAACCAACAAAATCATACCATCTTATTTTCTTCCGTACTGACTATTTTTCTAAACAATCAAGGTTAAATGTTCGTAATTACAAATTAATGTTTTCTTGTTTGATTCTTTTTATTTTATTTTTAAATTTTTTAATTACAAATTTATTTTTTGTTTCTTTTTAAATGGATTCTTGCTTTTATTTATTTTATATGAAGATAATAATTATTGGACTAACACCATGGATTTTATCATAATTTATGCACTTTTAATCCAAATACAGCAGAAAAACTGACATGCTAATTGTTATCGCCATATGCAACAATGATTTTGCTCACAGTGTATCGAGTTCTCGAGACGAATGTCTCTCTATTGTTAACATAATTTTTGTTAAGAATTAAGCACTTTTAGTCGAACGATACCATGGCGAAGTGGGCAAATGTTGTATAAGTAATTATTTTGGAAATTATTAAGAACTAGCAGAGGACCCGGCGTTGCCCGGGATAATTACACTTGTAGGTAAACAGAATAACCTCAAAAAGCTAAATTAAACCTCCAAATTGGTTAAATAATAACTCAATCACTACAATATAGAGCGAAGGGACTATCCATTCTAAGAAAAATCCGAAAGACGGGAATTTATTTCTTCACTGAAAAAATCCATTCTAGGTGATATACCGGGACTTGATTTACCGAAAAAAATTTTTTTAAAGGCTCACAATGGATGGACTTCTCAAAGGATGCCTTCTAGTCTAAATAATTTTTTACTCACATAATCTTACTTTAGATGTACCCTTGATGTTGTTGCAATTTCCTTTCTTCTTTCAATGTCTTGAAGCAAAAATTGGCCATAAATCACTTTGTGTAGTCTAGCAGTCGCCGATTCTTCTATTTACTTGCTTACCATTTGCTCAATACAGCACGGAGCTAAAGGAGTGCTTCCTCTATCGTCTTTCACTCTTTCTCAATAGTCTGCTAACTCATTATCTCCAGTTACTGATCATTTTTAAAGATTTTTCAAGAAATTGTTAAGTACTAAGAATTCTCTTTTCTAAGAAAAGCCTGAATAACAGGAATTCTATGCATTGAATTCTATATTGCACAAACTTTGCCTTGCATTGTTGGTCATGAGACATATATTGTTGATCCTTGCATAGTGTTGTTGCATTGCGTGTTGACACCATTGGTGATACCTATTGTTGCAAAAACTTTTATTTGCATTGTTGGTCATGAGATATTTCTCATTAATATGCCCTGCCATAACCATGAATATTGATTTTTTATGAATAATTATTATTTTTTCGAAATCTGAGGTAGACAGTGACCTTCCTCATGCTTTGAAGGTCATGTATGCGAAATTTTATCAAGATCGGAATAAAACTGTAGATTTGTATAAAAAACAAACAAACAAACCCACAAACAAACATTCTTCTTTATATATATAGAAAGATTATTTCTATTTTATGGGTATTAAGATTAATTTTGTTATTTTCTGGGTTGCAGAAAATCGTACGAACTAATTCGAATGTATCTCACAGAATCTTTAAATTTCATCAGTTATATACCAAATGTAATTATTCATCATTAATTAGAAGATTAAATCAAACTTTCAACAGTAACAACGCCCGTTATTTTATTTGCAGCGTACGCATTTCATACATGAAATCCCCACTTTAAATGTGATCATTTCGGCGATCACACTAATCGATATCAGACCCCTAGTGGCAAAAGTAGTAAACGCTCATTTAAAAATATATAGCAGCACATAGTGATGGAGCGTTTTATTTTTGTCCATGACTGTACATCAGAGGAGTTATTCATTTCTTAAAAGTAATTCACTCACCAATCGATATTATGATGTTTCCAACAGTATATAATTTTGATGATTCAGCAAAAAATTAAATTACAACAGCTCCAGATTGTTATCCTTTGGAGGAACAAAGGTGAAGATAATTTCAGTTCACATCATTGAAGTAGCAAACAAGATGGCCAATGAAGAACCTATGTCAGGATTATATCAAGTTGAAAATTCAACTAACAAGGGAACCCCACATAGCCTATCCGCTTTAACAATCGAGTCCTTGTATGGCTATGTATGGCAAATTTTTTCGTTTTTGCGGTTTATTTTGAAAGAAACAAAATTTCGCACTCTCTTATTTTGCAAGCGTCTATAGTAGCTTCAGATGAGTAACATATTTCAATTTGGTGGAAATCTGTGACATACATATTAGAGGGATTCCCTTGTAAGTCCATGATTGGCCTCCAGCTACACAACTTCGGTCCTCTCACTGTGATGATTGTTGGCATAATGATTATTACAGCCTAAAAACACTAAAAAAAAAAAAAAACCCCAGATTAACTGCATTAGTACTAAGAAATTGTGTAATAAAAGTTAATTAATTACCTTATTGTAACCAACAAGCCTATTGTTGTAGTCAACTACTACAACAATGTAACAACTTTTAAGATGAAAAAAATCTAAAAATTATTTTTATAAAACATCACCAGAAAATATTTATGTTAAAAAATATGTCAAAT
>JAHWFO010010023.1:37413-53333 GCA_023313115.1 Rhysida immarginata
ACACACACACACACACACACACACACACACACACACACACACACACACACACACACCCCCATACCCCCCCATTGATTGCCTTTCTGATTTTTTATCTCGTTTGCATATGCCAACAGAGCAGAAAAATTGTATCCTCTTGAAAGAACTTGGGCAGAAATTTTTCTGGAATAGTAAGGGATAGACTCAAAAATATTGAATGGTGCTAAGAGATATTAAAAAAGTGAATTTGACAAAATATTATTAAAAGTTCATAGCAAAAAATCTAGCTATGTCGTAATTTAGAATAAACAATATTCTTTGTCTTTCCTTGAGGAGGCGAATACATACGAATTGGTTCTAGATGTAACGCATGAGCAACCAACATACAATTGTCCATGAGAAAAGCAGGGGGTTTCTAGATCCAGACCCAATATTTTTAATCAACCTTGGTGGCTCAGTGGTTGCATGATCACCTCTGAGTGGGTTCGACCCCGGCTGAGGACGACGAGGATTTTTTCAGGGGGAAAATCCTGAGATCACGCACTTTCTTCGGAAGGGAAGTAAAGCCGTTGGTCCCGTGTAGTCGTTTGCCGGCTGCACGTTAAAGAACCCTTGCGAGGCAAAATTTGCGGCCCATATAACATTGTCCTGAAATGCCCATAGCAGTTGAAAAGGACGTTAATACCAAATAAACCAAACCAAATCAATATTTTTAATGATTGTCCTTGAGACTTGTTAATAGACATGGCAAACGCCAGGCGAATTGGAAACTGCGTTCTCTTAAAAGAAAATGGAATATTGTCACAGATGACTGGAATTCTTGGAAGAAGCATAGTCGTGTTCTTTGCACAACCAGTAAGCACAATCGCCTCTATCAAGTTTCGCTTTATCGCTGTGATGCAAAGTCTAGTGCCAGTACAGAGCTTTGGGGCATCCAAATTTCGAAGCAAAATGTCGGCGCCCCGACCTTGAGCTTGATCTTGTGTTGAGGAATACCAGGCAAGTCCTGTGAGTTTAGAAACTCTACAGGAAAATTTGATTCATCCCCTTCTTCGAGCATCTTGTTGTGTTTAGTACAGCCAAGGTACATACAACATTTATATATTTTAAGATTTTTTTTTATTTTTTTTAAAATACATAATATCAAATTTAAGAATACCTGTTTAAAGATATATATTAGTCGAATTTCCTGTGTTTTCCTGTGTGCTTTTTCAGTAGTGTAATGAAATCAAGTCAGTGGGTCCAAAAAGCACAGGGGAAAAACCAGGTAAATCCTCTGAGGAATTATAAATTGTTGAAGGTGATGACGTAGCCCTGTGACTCACCAAACGTAAGTTGAAGTAAATGTATCATCCAATCATGAAAGTCGTAGAGCTACACACAGACAAAAAATACAGAAAAAAATTGTCATGATTTAACTTTCAGTACTTTTTAATTAACACTCTCTTACTGATCGTGCTATCTCATGTAACCAGTAGTAAAACCATTGTTGCCACATGCAGAACAGGGTTAAAAATATTTATGTATTAACAGAGAAGTTCATTCCCGTTAATAAAAAATAAATTATTTGTTTATATGAATTTACCCTTTATCAACTCTATAAGAAATTATTACTCCAGTTATTTATACAAATATTGAGAATGATTGAAAAGTTAATACTATAAATTCTGGGAAAAGCTTAAATAAAAACTGTGTATAAATACAAAGGAAATATTGTCAATATTTTTGGTTTGTCATCCATTCAAAGTAAGCTATTAACGAAATATTATTGATGCAGTTCATTGTTGTCACACACAAAGATATATACAGATTTTTAGATATATATCAAAAACTTAAATTTAATAGATTAATTTTATTATATTATAAAAATTATCAAATTACAATTAAAATAATTATAAAATAATTATCAAAATACAGTGCTCCCTTTATATAATGGCACTCTACATAACGCCAAATTTATAATGGCAAGTCCATATAATGAAGTTATAAATTTGGCATTATGTAGAGTCCCGTTATACAGTATGATTCAAATCGTGTGTAAAACAATTTAAGGGGGTATTATAGAGGTCAAGGTAAACACAAAAAGTCCTATGAACATGGGTCCGAATTTGAACGATAACTGAGATTTGAACAGAAATAAAAATGCTGCCACCAAGATCAACAAGTTAATAACTCGGGTTCTGTAAAGCCTAGATTAATGAAATTTGGAGGAATAACAGGGTACATAAGATTGTGTATACCGTTAAAATTTGATCAAATTCCAACGAGAAGTTTGAGTTACGTAGTCAAAATTGTAACAAGTGCTGGTTAGTACTCACAAGTGAACACTTGTTATGATGTTGAATGAGTAACTTGGAATCTTCTTGTTGGAATTCGATCAAATTTTAATGGTATACACAGTTTTATGTACCCTGTTATTCCTCCAAATTTCATTAATCTAGGCTTTACAGAACCTGAGTTATTAACTTGTTGATCTTGGTGGTGGCGTTTTTATTTCTGTTCATATCTCAATTATCGTTCAAATTTGGACCCATGTTCATAGGACTTTTTGTGTTTACCTTGACCTCTATAATACCCCCTTAAATTGTTTTACACACGATTTGAATCACCCTGTATAGAGGGAGCACTGTAAATTTAATAAACATCGTGGAAAAGGTCTTGCGTATTGTTCTTACTAATGAAGTTTAATGAGCCCTTATAATACATTATGATGGAAGTAATCTTTCCGACTGGTTTCGCCAATTATTCCCAACTTTTTCAGGGCATAATTTAATAAAATTGAAATTTTTGATATAAATAAAAGTTAATTTGATAATTGATAATGTGGATTCCCCCTTCCTACCACTCCATTTTCAGAATGCTTGAAGCCTGTAAAACAGCTGAAGAAATAGAAATCATTTCTCGTGAAGCTCATGAATTTTTTCAAAAAATAGAAGACAGCACAAAACCAATTGTTGCTGCAATTATGGGGCCTTGTTTAGGAGGTGGATTAGAAGTAAGTAATTGTTTAAAAAAATCTTTCATTTTGAAAGTTTTTAATTGATTTTTAGTTTGATTTTATTCATTTATAGGTTGCATTAGCATGTCAGTATAGGATAGCAGTGAAAGATAAAAAAACTGTCCTGGGGCTACCTGAAGTAATGTTAGGTATCCTTCCAGGTGCAGGTGGAACTCAGCGATTACCAAAATTAGTAAGCTGTTGAAAGATTTAATTTTCATGAATTGTTTAATATCAAATGTAAATAAATGGCTTTATATTCATGTTTAGATTTACTGCTTTACCATTTTATTAATAAGAGGATATTTTAGATATTTTTTAAGACAATGTTCTACATAATTTCAGTAGCTACAAGGATGGAGGGAGTGGTTGCCCGGCTATAGAAGAAAGTAGATCACTTGTCCGCAACTTGTGTACAGCTTTATTACCTGTTGTTTTTCACTTTGGAGTTGCACCAGTTACTTTTGCCTCGGACTCTACAAAAATTTCAATCAACCTATAAAAGACTACACTTTAAATGGCATTAAAAAATTTCCTGTTTCTCAGGAAAATTCTAAATTTATGAATTTATCTGGAGAGGTTTAGCAGATCCCATATTTTGGCAGAATTATATGAATGTGCAAATTTTATAAAATTTTAATGGTTTTTCTGAATGCTGTAGCTAATTGGTACAAAATAGTGTTTTCTGAATAAGTTTCTTGAAAAAGGTTGGAATTTTAAACCTTTATCTTGATACAGATTCGTTACTTCCTTACTAAAGTTTTATCCAGAGGTTTTCCAGGATCCTCCAACCAGAGTCTGTGTGGCTTCTGACTGAGGTTATCTGAAAGATAATGTCTACTAGGGACATATCTGGTTTCAGGCCAGCATACAGTGACATGTCACTCAGATTCTACTGGAACTGCAGCAAGTAACTGTTGATGCAGCATGTTTCTGATGCTCTGTTGGCAAAAAAAATATGTAACTATTTTCCCCTCCATTGTAAATCTCCTCTGCATGGTCTCATTAGCCTATCTACCAAGTATTGGTGTCTTATGTTCAATTCCCAGCCATTGTGGGCCAATGCAAATAGTGTCACTGCCCGGTACAGTAATCCCTTGTTGTCCACAAGGATTTCGTTCCTGAAAACCCCTGCGTGTACTGAATTTGTGGCTAACGGGACCAAAACCTTGATGGCCTGTTCGTTTTTCTTTATCGTGCGAATAGTGGATTCACTTACTTCAAAACTTTTGTATGTATTGCTCTTTCCCTCAGTCACAACATGACTAGAACTTTCAACTCATTTTCAAGTGACAACCTTTCTTGCTCGTTTTGTACAAATTGGATTGTTACTTTTTTCTTTTTCAAAGCCAATGATATTAATAGAATAAATACCTTAAGACTGTGGATGGAAAGACTTATCAATAGGAGACACATGAACAAACTGCTTTTCCACAAAGATTTAATATACATGAATGTATAATCAAAACCTTTGTTTGTTCATGATCTCCTATTGATAAGCCAATGATATCGTTTTTTGTTGGGTTTTTTTTGCATTGAATACATTTTCCCATGTGAACAGAGGGGAATTCTTTAAAAGACAGGAAGTGAAACGGGGAATCCCGATAAAAATAGATCTGGACAAACCGCAGTTATCCGGATTTCCCATTGCATATGAAGGGGAAGGGGTATGCAAAAATTTTGATGCAGATACGCAAAACCATGGTTGGTGAGACCGCAGATACCAAGGGGTTACTATATAACACATTTTAATATCTAACAAATTCCTTTATTTTAAATCTGGCTGTAAAAATTTTAAATTATTTTTATTTAATATTTTCCATTATCTATTCTTTAAAGGTACAACTTCCCAGTGCCCTTGATTTAATGCTAACAGGACGGATGATCAGAGCTGATAGAGCTAAAAGAATGGGCTTCGTTGACTTAATAGTTGAACCTTTAGGTTTGAATCGAAAGATTTCTCAAAAATTATGCAATGAATTGGACTATTATTGTTATGCAAACTAATTTTCAAATCCCAATTTATAGGACCAGGTATTAAGCCTCCTGAAGAGAGAACAATGGAGTATTTAGAGGAAGTTGCTGTCCAAATTGCACGGTAAAAATTTTTTATCTGGACTTTTTGTATGTTAACTTTTTCAAGACTGTTGTAAGATCAATTTTGAACTGTATGGAGAGTAACATTTCATCATGAAATCCTTAAAATTTCAGCAGGTATTATTTGATCATAATTCTAAAATATTTTTCGACCTAAAATATAATTTTATGAATACAAAATGCCACGATGTAGGGAGACAGATGTAAAATCCTTCTCAGAGGGGTTAGGAATATAAAACTCCTCTAGTGAAGTAAAATTACATCTATGCCACTTTTTCATAAAGATAATATCGGTGGCAGATGAATAGTTTTGCTGTATAATGTATTTCTTAGCAGGCTCAACATCTTTTTTTTTTTTTTTTTTTTCCTTCCAACTGATTTATTTTTTGGTAATCATTCTCTTATTCTTCTTTTTGTTGATTTATCCTCATTTCTATTTAATCATTTACTTTGTTCACAGCCTCCTATTGTACTTTTATCTCAACAATCAATACTTCACTGTTCATTGTAAACCAATCATATTTTTAGATATTGTTCAGGCCTCAAAGTGAGAAATTAAAAAAATATAGGAGCTAATACAAAAAAATATAGGATACTATTTTGATGCATTAGAGGCCTGTTTATATTAATTAATGCAGACCCCATTTTTGTTTATTGTATATACAGGTATATACTATATAATTTGCTTTTTTTTTTCAATTTTCCATCGACTTTTCTGTCGCCAGGCATGGGGGGGGGATAAGTTCAAACGAACTTCGACCTAAAGAACTACCGGTATGTGTAATACTGAATACACTGGTACATTGCAGTGTATTATATGCTAGTTTCGTTTGAAATTCGTCAGATCGAAGTTTGTTTTATCCCCAACCCCCCCCCCCCCTCCCCAGTCGTTGTTGTGCTAATTATTCTGTCTTGCACAATTTTGGGTGTTTTTTCAGGTCAACATTTTTCGCATTATAGTAGAATACTTAGGGTATTTTGTGTTTTGCTGTAGCCAATGCACGCTGTATTAATCTAACATAAGAAGCATGTCCTTAATTTTTACTATTTGCCGCCAATGGAATGCCATGAGCACGCCACGTGATTTTGTTGATAGTTATTCCAATATTGCCAACTCAAATTTTTAGATCGCACTAGCGGTGTTGCTAAAACGCACCAAAAACCGCTGAAATTCGTTGAAAAACGTGCCAAAAACCGCTGAAATTCGTTGAAAAACGCGTTAAAAAAGCGCTGAGTTGGAGCAAATATCAACAAAGATATGACAGTCCCATTTATAAAAACAAATTGTTAGCATTATGTGAACATCTACATCACTTATTATACATAATATAACGAACATGAGTACTTTTGGGCAGCAGCAGCATTGCCCATTGGCTTAGAGTGTACATTTATCCAGGGCAGAGCCAATAAAAGTCCTGACTGGAGCAGTTTTCATGTATGTGCAAAAATGATAATTTATCTGTTTAAAACGTGTTAAAATATCGCTAAGATAGTACCATCGTGCTAAATTTTGCGCTAGAAAAAGAAAAACGCGCTAAAATAGTGCCACCTCGCAAAATTGAATATTGATTAAAGAGGGTGCCACGCTCCCTCGTCATTTTACTTTTCTCACGGGAAAACATTACTCATGATTACTTTCTTTCGAGTAACTGGCCACGAGACTCGTGGCGATGTAATAGTGCGGTTTGTGATATATTTGCGATATTAACTGACACTCCCAATTAAAACGCGATCCAGCTGTTATTTTTACCACCAGATGGCAAAACATCAAAGCCTGCTCTAAATAATTAGATATACAACAGACTTCAACATAAAATCCAACTACATGTAGTTATAAACATAAATGAAGCATAGATTGCTCGAAGTGCCATCTACTTCCAGTACGTGCCGATAGCATTGGAACAGTTACAAGTGGCATAACCTCTTCAATTAAGAAACCATGCAGTACGTAAAAGTATTGATATGGCACATAAGTATTTTAGGACGATTAATCGTCCTAGCTTTTATATCCCAGGCTAATCCTGTACTGAATGCTGGGATCGCCACCTAGCTGCCGTCACTGAATTACACACAATACTTCCGGTGCTAATCATGAATATTTATGCATGTGGACATACGCCCTTAATGGCATATGTGCACAATAAAAGGGTGGTCCTTTTGAAAATTAGCAATTCAAATGCAAGGGAGGGTTTTTTTTTCCCGCTGCAGTTTTTCCGTTGATTGAATTTTGGATGAATAAACATATTGGTAATGTTTCTAATGCAGTAGCAGTTAGACTATTTATTAAAATATAGGAGGATACGAAACATAGGAGACATATAGGACATTTTTGAACGATTTCTTCATAATATAGGAAATATAGGAAAAAATAGGAGGACTTCGAGGCCTGTATTGTTATTCATTTTCAAAAATATTTAGCAGCTATTCATGCCATCACCTTGACAAAGCTGGGAAAAAATGGCTAAACCAGTTGGTGAAATAAAGATTCATCAATAACATGCATTGCAAAATTTCATATTCTTCTTTTGCCATTTTACCTTGAATAAGTGATTCACTGATTTGATCATCTGTTAACACTTCATTCTATTGAATGTTATAACCTCTGATTGATGTCCCTTTCTTCCAAATCTTTGCACTGTGATTGTAGTTTAAACTTGTTAAGTAGTGCAAATCTGTTGTCTATAAGATCTTCTTCCAGATTGCAGTTAATTTTTCAATGTTGGACTAAATCTTTCTCCATGACCAACGTTGATGGTAGCATTTCATCAAAAGTAGATGACAAAACCAATCACTCACTTAATGTTAATTTTCTTATGGGCTTCAATGAACTCCATTTCCACATGTTCAAGTTTATTTCAAAATGATTTAAATTAATTAAAATAACAATAACTGTCAAAATGGTTGTAGAGAACAAGAAAATAGAGATGACGCTGGAGGATGCCATATGAATACACGTATCAACTTTTATTGCAGATCAAAAGATTTTTTTACAATAGCTGACCAGTGGCACATCTGATGATTGGATAACACTCATTAGCTTAGAGCAGTGGTTCTCAACCTTTTCACAACCACGTACCACTAAAAAAAGATTGTAAACAACTGCGTACTACTCGAACAAAACATTGCCAGTGATTGCACAATAACTCATGATGAGGTGCCGATCAAAACAAATGCGTATTGACTGGGTGGAAAAAAAATCTTGGCAAAAATATGACTGGCTAAAGTGGAGATTGGATAAGAAGGAATCTACTGTGTACCAGCTTTAATTTCTGTTTAGGTGAACTCTTCACTCTTGCCAAATTTAGATTTCGATACTAAGTATGTGATGTGAGCCATAAGTTCCTAGAAAGATCTCTGCCCCAACTAAGCATGTTATGCTGCTAGGTATCACCTTTAAAATCACTAAGAAATTGGTCTACAAGCTATTGTTGCTGTCGAAAGTGTATTTGTTATTAGATTGTGCATTTTGTGAAGTCATTTAAGCGTTTTGTGATTCGCATTATCTACAAGGAATTTATCCCATAAGGGCAAACAGACATTGATTGGGATGTTTTACTGCAATATTCCGAAGTCTTAGAGAACAGGTTTGATGGAAATGTCCCAAGATGTGGAATAATCTTGATGTTGCCAGATGACAACACACCAGCCATTTCTTTGCTTGTTGACAGTTTTTGACTTTCATGAACACTGTGATTCCACACATATTCCTTATCTGATTTAGTCCCTTGCGATTATTTTTTGTTCTCAAAAATGAAAATAAAGCGTGAGGGGAAGGACTTGAAATGTCAGATGGAATTAAAAGATAATGCAATTAATATAAGAGTATGTAATATCTTAAAATAACACAAAATTAATAGTTAAAATTTTTAATATTGTTTATCCATGTTTTTATTCTTAGTGATAGATAATGCAGGATACACTGGGAATAATGACCAGAAATGACTTTCATGAGTGCTTCCATTAAAATCGTGCTGGGATCCGGTATCAATGCAGCAGGAGATTACTTCGAAGGAAATGAAGTCACTTAATTTCTTATGTAAATGTACAATTTCTATTAAAATTCAGGGAACTTTTGACTCGCATCTTATACTTCGTGTGATCTCTTTGGATAAACTAATACTTTATGAACAATTCTGTTTCTCATTCTCTAAACCAAACCCTTTCCCGTTTCTCCAAATCTCAGCAATCTTTAGGAATTCAATCCTAATAGTTATGCCTTTTATTCTATTTACTGTATTTATTCTACTATGTGAAAAACTTTGGCCTAAAAAGCATTAAATTTGTGGGACCATATTATACAAGAGGATAATATTAGCATTGCAACGAGTGGTGGCATGAGGGGGTCAAATGAACTTCAAATGAAATTAGCGTAAAATATACATCACATTATATTAATTATATAGTATATACAATATACAGTTCATTATACAGTACATTACCGTAAAATCTTGAATACAGGCCGGGTATTCAAATATACACCGGTCTCGAATAAAAGCTGGGCGGGGTGTTAAAAATAGATTAAACGCCGGGTCTCAAATAAATGCCGGGTCTTTTTCGGGTCATTGATATAAATTCCGGCGTTTTTCACTTTCAGATTTATTATTCTTCTCCATTCAGATTAGTTTTTTGTTACTTCATTTATTTTACTTTAAGTACCGGGTTTATTGCTGGGTAACTAGCGACCGGGAAAACCGGGAAAGGTCAGGGAATTTTTTGTAACTGGGAATTTTACAAAATCAGTGAAATTGGAACGAAAAATTTGAAAATTGTCAATAACATTCTATCAAAATAGATTTTGTTTTGGTGCTGGTGGTCAGGGAACATTACGTGATCAACCGGGAAAAGTCTGGGAGTTTTACGAAATAGTTTTGCTAGACACCCTGTTATTGGGAATAGCCCTTAAGACGCCCGGACCTGTATTCAAGATTTTACGGTAATTCACTTTTTATTTGAATTACCTGTCACCAAAAGCTAATGCGATAAAAGTCTGTCCTTATGTGTAGTTACATTTTTTCTGATTATGTTTAATTTAGTAATTTAACAGATGAATATTTAAAAAGCTCCAAAATTAAATTTCTCTTGTTCTTATTCAAAATTAAAAACTGTACAAGAGGTTTTTCTGTATATGCTTGCATATTTTATTTCTCGTGATGATTCAAAAATGGGGAACGCATTATACAAGAGGATAAAATTGGATACAATTTCAGAGTGTATGATCCCGTTTTTCTGTAGTTGATTTCAATCCATTTTAAATCTACTTAAGTGGATACTGGATAAGTGCTAACCATAAGGAGAATATTACGCCAGAATCTGTGGATAAACATCAAATACCGGAACAAAAAAATAGACCACTATTCCACATAAGAATTTTTAATTGACAGATACGTATTTCGCTAGCACTGCTGCCTTCTTCAGCATCCAACTATCGACCACGACCAGTAGAGGTAAACAGATCTACTGATAGTGAAAAGGTAATAACTCTTCACTTATATAAGGAGAGTGATCCAATGAGGGAAATAACAACACTTGTAGAGTGTTACACTTTTTCACTGGAGCTCCTTATACAGTGGCCAAAAGCAAACGAACAAGTACAGCGTGACAACCAACTGGATGGAACCAGTCAATACAATGAGTAATAACGGAGAAAGCAACTTGATTACAAAACTTCGGTTATAAGAGCAAAAGTTAAACCTTGTTACAAAAATCCTTATCATAAACAACAGTGAAACAGCTCAGACTCTAAACATTAGAAATTAAACTGTAAATAGAATAAAATAAAATAAAACAAAACGAGAACATGTTTCCAATTGACTGGTCTAGTAGGGTCCTGGAACTATTGGTAGCAGCTTCTTGGTTTTGGTAATTTGATTAAGTTTGCGATAGGCATCAGGCAGGTTAAGTTGAGGGGTCCTATGTCACTGTTGAGGAGAACTTCCGGTGTTTCCCTGTTGATGGTGTAGCTTTCTAGGAAGTTCAGGAGTTGTGGGTCGCCTGTGCTGTGGAGAATCGAAAACCTGTCTCTCTTGTAGTCGTGTCCGCTGTCTAGAATATGGTCAGCGAATCTAGAGATTTCTGTTCTTCCTTTCTTTACATAGTTGAGGTGTTCCTTTATCCTTGTGTCTATGGCTCTGCATGATTGACCGTAGTAAGCTGCATCACAAATGCCACACTATAGTTGGTATACTCCTGAACCTGCTTCTGCTGGTAGGGTGTCTTTCGGGTTACCTAGTCTCCTTCTTAGGGTGTCCTGGCTTCTGTAGACTGGTTCCAATCCGAAGTTCTGAGCTATCTTAGCGAGTCCTACATTTAGTCTTCTGTTGTAGGGTAGTATTAGTTATCCCTTATGTTCATTAGCTTCCTCCAGTGTCGTGGTGTTTTTGATGTGCATATACCTTTTGCGGGTGATGTTGTCAATCAGTTCCGGTGGGTATCCATTAATTTTCGCGAACTCCTTTATATTCTGGATCTCTTCATTAGTACTGTTGTGATCCATGGGGATGGAGTATGCCCTGTGGATCATATGCGTGAATGCTGCTATTTTGTGTGCCTGGCAGTGGTTGGAGTCCTTTGTAATGTAGCTGGGGACAAAATTCTTCTTCCTATGGATTCCAAAAATCAGTTTTTGTCCTCTTCTAGTGATCGTTACGTCAAGGAACGCTATTTTGGCTTCCTTCTATTGTTCTGAGGTGAATTTTATGTTCGGGCACATTTTGTTCAACTTCTCTTGTAGTATGGGAATAGATTCTCCTGGTGCTATGGCTAAAATGTCATCCACATAGCGGTACCATGTTGGCATTGCTGGAGTTCCAATTTTGCTTTATTCTCCAGGCTCTTCACATATAGGTTGGCGATGAAGGGGCCGATACAATTACCCATCGGTGTGCCATCTGTCATCTTGTACCAAAAGCTGTTGAATAGAAAGATATTATTGTAGACAATAAGTTTAACTATATGGATAACTTCTTTTACCAAGCCCAGGGTCCATTCATTTTCGCACATTGTTTCTGCCAAAGTGTAAATGGCTTTGGCAAGAGGTATGCTGGGGTATAGTGCCACTATGTCGAAGGAGACCAGCTCTTCATCTTGTCCTAGAGTTATGTCCGTCAGCTTTTGGCACAGTTCCTGGGAGTTTTTGATACTATAATCTTGGCCCAGATTAACTAAATATTTCTTGAGGATGTACTTAGAGAGGCGGTCTGGCGGTGAGTCGATATTATTGACGATAGGACTCCACTGGTTCCCAGGTTTATGTGTTTTGGGAAGGCAGTATAGGCATGGCGGTTTTGGATTAGTGGGCATTAGATCTCTTATTTTAAGGTCCTTACATGCTAGGTGGCATTTCTTGATGCAATCTTTGGTGTCATCGATGAGTTTCTTGAGGGGATCCGATTCTAACTTCTGATAGGGGCCGTGGTCTATCATCTCTTGGACCTCCCTGAAATAGGCTTCTTTTTCCAGCACCACCAAATGGATGGAAACAAGAACCAGACAAGAATCTACAGGATTAAAACAACTACAGGATAAAAATGTATTTTATCTTAGAGATGACAAGTAGAACCATTTGGCAGGTGGGAGATGTTTGTATCGTGTGGAAATCATTTCGTTAGTGTTGGTTTGTTTGGCTTCTCGTTTTTCATGTGTTGTTTTAGTTTGTAAGCGTTCGTTTTGTGCGCTGAGATGAGAGAGGGTGAGCGAGTGCGTATGTGCGCGTGTTGGCTTTTGACTGAGTGTCAGTGTTGTTTGTATAATTCGTAGTCTTCTTTTGGTGCAGTGCGCTGTTAACTTTTATTTTGTTATTATAATTTAGTCCATTATAATATTATAACTGTTATATTTTTAAAGTAAAGTTTTCGCTCAATTACTTAGCCGCTGTCGTGTCCGTTATGGGCGACAGCGCTCAGGCATTGTTGAGGCTGTTATTGTTTTCTCGGAGATTTTTTGAGAAGATGACAGATTCTTCATTCATTATTAATGACGTTTTGTTGTTTTTTCGATTCCGACTGAAGTTTTCCTTCAGTGAGGATGTATAATAGTTTCTCCCTGAAAAAACCTTGATCGTATCTTGTGTGCGATAGTACGCTCGAATGGCAGGCGGCCATTTTGGAGATATGGAACTCTCTTAGAGGAACATGAAAGTGTTTCATTATCTGCAGTTTTTGCTTGATTAAGCGTTATTGCCTCTAATTATTATGCAGAATTAAAAGTAGTAGGGGAAATTATTAAACTGTTTTGGAACTTGTATTCCATTTATGCCGTTGAAAAAAAAGTATCGCCCCCATCGATGAAGTTGTCGCTGATGAGGTGTCAGCCTACTGTTGGTAAGTTGATGTGTCGGGCAGAGAAGCTCACAACCTGTATGAATTGATGTCAGCGCTGGGTGAGTGAACTTTTTTTAGGTCTTTTATCATCGCAATGGAGAGGCTGCGTCGTGATGGCGTTATGTCGACCAGCGTTTAATGCGTGACAGTTTTACGTGGTTTTGCCCGGATGTAAAGTGTTTTGGTAGAAGAGTGTGCTTGAGACTGCTAAGAACAGTTCATGTTGCTAACTGTCATTAGGAATAATTAGTATAGTAATTTGGAGTGTGGCCTCATAAGAGCAGAGGTGGGCAGAAGGCAATTGGCTGCATAGAGCTGGAGGGGGTGGTTTAGAATAACCGTGAACCTGCACCTGTAGTGTGCCTCACTTAAGAACCAGGCTACAGGGGTTACTGTGTTCCCGCCCTGGTCCAATTAAAGGGTTCACGTGGCGCGTGCATGCGTCCAGCAGCTAGGAGTATTTGATAGCCGGTATCTTACCAAGTGTACAACAGCTGCAGGCAGCTCACCTGCGTAGGATGGACGATAGCTTGTTTATTGGCCTGTAATTTGCTAGCATATGATGCCTGGTTATGGAGTGGCACTCATGTAATGCCCTAAGCAGATGGTATGCTATTGACTACTCTCGCTAAAGCTAATAGTTTGTATGTAGTTAATTGAGGGGCCCCTCTATGCTAATGCATGGTTTTAGCGTTTAGGATCTATAGTTTGGTGTACAGTCACTACCCTATTGTTATGGTATCATGTCAATTCGTCGAGCGTCAGTTGTCAAACTAAGAGGTTGTCGAGGGTAGGATAAAAGCCCCTAACTACTTATACTGCTTCAGTGGTCTTCATGTTCAGAATATACTTAATAATTATAAAAGTATTACACAAACTGATCACATACAGGAAATTAAATTTATATTAAGTGAAAGTTAAATAACAATACTTGTGTGTAAAAAAAATTAAATAATAACATAAATAGTATGTGAAATACAACAAACTGATCATATACAAGAAATTAAATTTTTATTAAAAGTTAAATATTACTAGAGCTACTAGAGTGTAAAAATTAAACAATAACAAATACTATATGATTAATAACTATAAAAGAAATACAACAAACGTGCCGCGTAAGATCATCAGGGGCGGCTTGAAGCCCTGTGCGTGAACCGTCGGAAGACATTGCCAGAATTTTTAAACTGTATAGGCCATGCAATAAGATTGAATTGAAAGTCCTACACCCTCATATTTATGTTATTGTTTAGCTTTTACTTAATAAAAATTTAATTTCTTGTATGTGATCAGTTTGTTGTATTTCACATAGTATTTATGTTATTATTTAATTTTTTACACACAAGTATTGTTATTTAACTTTCACTTAAACGCCATTTGTTAATTTTCATTAATAAATATTCTTAAAAGGTTTTTTTCGACCATTTATTATGTTGTTATATGCCAGTCTGCGAACAGGTGACGTGAAATTTTGTGTTAAACTGAGGAAATATTAAATGTTTCGGCAAGCTTATTATTTATGTTATTATTTAATTTTTACTTAATAAAAAGATAATTTCCTGTATGTGCTCAATTTGTCCGATAATTAATTTTATACAGTTATTAATTTCATTCTGAAAATGAAAGATAATGAAGCGGTATAAATAGTCTGGGGCATATGTCGTCAACAAGATTAGATTTATTGTGGCTACTATATCACATTGCTTACAAAAGCTGTATATAGATACAAAGTTTTAACAGTAACGGTATTTATTGTTTACCTTTCAAGTAAATAAATTAGTAACAAAAATTTTTTTCGTTAATGAATTTTATGAAAGTTTTTTCGCCCATTTAGTATTTATTATCTCGACCAACTGAAACACCCGACGAATTTGTCTCCGACAAATTGACCGTCCGACCAACTGACACGGTCGACGAATTGACATTCGACTAATTGACCTCCGACAAATTGACCGCCCGACCAACTGACACGGTCGACGAATTGACCTCCGACAAATTGACTGCCCGACCAACTGACTCTCTCAACGAAATGACGCTCGACGAATTGACCTCCGACGAACTAACCGCGCGACCAACTGACACGTAACCTATTGTTATGCGTGTGTTGGGACCTTGGGTCATAGCAGAGGGGGGGTTCATCACAACTGTTTCTGGTGATTGGCAGACATTGTGTAATATGTATATTCCACTTATAATAGCCACTATATAAACTCCGTATGGGGTCATTTGGAATTTAGTACACAGCATCCTTCTGTGAAGACACCTAGTTTTCACTGCAACCGATAAATTTTCTCTAAATAATAGCATTTAGTTAGCTTAGTTTACTCTGAGGTAAATCAAAAAGCATGGATGAGAGGAGGCTTGTGTGATCAGTGAATGAAAAAAAAATCTATCAACAAATTCGAATGCAGAAGCAGAATATTCTTTTTTGTTTTGTGATAACTGATAATTTTATATTGTTAAATTAAACATTGGACACTATTTAAATCAATTAGTGTTGTGTAGTGTACTTTTTTTAAACAAAAATCCCT
>JAHWFO010010023.1:66692-86388 GCA_023313115.1 Rhysida immarginata
TTGTTCTTTACTCACTGATGATGGAAACTTCGTTTCCGAAATGTACATCTGAGTCATTAAAATTTATTATGTGGAATAGTGTTTTCGGAGTTATTTTTCTTTCTATAGTTGTGTCCATAGTTTTTGGCTTGATTCCATTGTGTTGCCTTTGTCTATTAATTTTTTATATTTATAGGGAATATTTCATTAAATTTTTTACTGAAATTGAAATCTGACTTATACTACATATGCACTAGCAGAACTAGTTTTAAAAACACCAATTTTCACAAAAAAAAAAAAAAAAAACAAAAAAAAAACAGTTGTACAAACATATCGTTCGCACTATTACTCGCCAGACATTAGAACTTGATTATCTTTTTCATGTACCAGACATAAATGTTGGATATTTATATATATCAAATTATTATCAAAGGCTAAGGTAAAGAAGATCAAGTGGTTTAAACTAAAGGACACAGTTTTGAAGCACAGATTTAAGGATGCAGTCCTGCAGAGAGTTTCCAGGGATTTTGAGGATGTTCAAGAGTGGTGGAATAGAAATGCAGAGGCCATCATGTGTGCTGGCAGGAAAATCTTGGGGGGAAACAACAGGAAAATTTTGGGAAAATAAGGAAAGTTGGTGGTGGAACCAGGAGGTGCAGGCAGCAGTACAGGAGAAGAAAAAGGCAAAAAAGAGGTGGGCCTCAACCCTCTTTTTAAGATCAGGAATAAGGAGGCAAAGAAGAAAGTGGCACAAGCGAAGGCCAAAGCATGTCAACAGATGTACAATGACTTAGATACACCGGAGGGGCAGAAGAAAATATATAGCATTACCAAACACAGAAGCCAGACAGCCAAAGATAACACACATATTAAGCAGATCAAGAAGGCCAATGGAGAAATCCTGAGGAACACTGGGGCGATACAGGATAGATGGTAAAGGTACTTTGAGGAGCTACTAAATGTAGAGAATGAACGAAAATACCATGAAGTTGGAATACCAAATGAGGGACTGACAACAGACATCACAAGGAGTGAGATTAAGGTAGCACTGAAGCAGATGAAGAGAGGGAAAGCTGTTGGACCGGATGGACTCCCGGCTGAAGCCTGGAAGGCCCTTGGAGAGGAAGGGCTGGACCTGCTATGGGATCTCTTGGTGAAGATCTACAGAGAGGAGGAGATACCAGACGAATGGAGAGAAAGTATTCTTGTCCCAATCTACATAGGTAAAGGAGAAATCCAAATGTGTGACAACTACAGAGGAATTAAGCTAATGTCACATACCATAAAGATCTTGGAGAGGATCCTGGACAAAAGACTGAGAGCTGAAGTTAATTTGGGAGTCAACAGTTTGGTTTCATGCCAGGAAAGTCAACCATTGATGCAATCTTTAGCTTGAGATAAATGAAGTTCAGAGAGAAACCACAAGAACTTCACCTGGTTTTAATTGACATGGAAAATGCATATGACAGAGTGCCAAGGCAAGAAGTTTGGAGGAACCTCAGAGTTAGAAGCACACCAGAGAAATATGTCAGATTAATTCAAGAAATTTATAGGAAAGCCAAGATGAATATGCGATCCTGCCTGGGAGAAACTAGCTGCTTTGAAGTGCGAGTAGGTCTCCACCAGGGCTCGGCACTGAGTCCATCCCTGTTCAACATAGTGATAGATGTCATATCAGAGAAAGTCGGGGAAAAAGCGCCTTAGAGATGACATGCGGATGACATAGTTTTATGTGCAAGATCTAGAGCAAAGGCCGAAGAAAAGCTAGAGGATTGGAGGAAAGCTCTGGAAGACCGGGGACTGAAAATCGGCAAAAGCAAGACAGAATACTGGGTGATCCAAAAATGTTACATTTTTTCATGAAACTAATAATTGTTTTGCCGTGACGAATTCTTTAGCAAAACAACGTGTGATGTTCACAGGCAAACACATTGAATCCATAACCGATGTATTATAGCACAAATTGTTATCGAAGAATTGTTATACAAAGTTTTATGAAAAAATGTAAAAAAATGTAACACGCTGTTGGATCACCATAGAGGCCCAGAAAAATGAGGAGCTGAAACTGATGGAGACAGCAATCAGGAAAACTGACCACTTCAGATACCTTGGTTCGACAGTTGATGAATGAAGTGAGACAGGTAGGGAAGTGATTAGCGGAATACAGACAGGTTGGAAAAATTGGAAAGAAGTCTCTGGAGCCTTCTGCGATAAGAAGATCCCTGTGCGTCTAAAGGGCACAGTTTACAGGACTGTGGTGAGACCTGCAATGCTGTATGGAATGAAAACACTCTCTTTAAAAAGTCCAATATACAAAGGATGAAAGTGGCAGAAATGAGAATGTTGAGATGGATGTGTGGAGTGACACAAGGACACAGGATTAGAAATGAGCGCATCCGAGGGACAGTGAAGGTTACAGATATTGAAAATAAAATCCAAGAAAATAGACTGAGATGGTTTGGCCATGTAATGAGAAGAGATGAGGACTACATTGGCAAAAGAGCTATGAACATGAAAGTGGAGGGAAGGAGAAAAAGAGGACATCCCAAGAGAAGATTGCAAGATATTGTGGATGAAGATCTGAAATCAAAGGGATTCAGAAGGGAATGGACAGAGGATAGAGAGAAATGGAGAAAGCTCATCAAAAACAGCAACCCCACATAGAAGTGGGAAAAGCTGAAGATGAAGAAAAAGAATATATATCAAATTGTTATCGCTTGTTATATCTGGCACATGAAAAAGATAATCAAGTTCTAATGTCTGGTGAGTGATAGTGCAAGCGGTATGTTTGTACAACTGTTTTTTTTTAATCTAATTTTTTAAAAACTAATTCTGCTAGTGCATATGTAGTATTACAAAATTTTTACAAATGATTGCAGCAGTTCGACATGTGCATTGGGTTTGGCAGGACGGTATCCAAGAAGACATGGATTTTGTGGCAATTACCGGCCTGTAGAAAGATGAAGTCTACATATACTGTCACATTGCAGCTCTTCCAGTTAGGTGCAATGTGTCTGATCTGTCAGTTTCTTTCACAAAGAAAAATGGTCTGTAATTTTGGAATTTTGAGATGGTAGGCAATTCAAACAAAACTTGAAGTTCGGTTATGTGAGACAAGCATATAACAAAAATTGTAATAGAAAGGCTGCAAGAAATTTAGAAAACTGCTGCAATTGTTTGTAAAAGTTAACTTGTCTAAGAATTAATTCTATTCTATCTTTATCAAGAGGCTTTGTTTTTTGTATAAATGAATAAAATGAGGTTAACCATTGACTACTTATCTGGATCTATTCTTTAACCTGAATCCTTTTGTAAGTGATATCTTGTATAGTTGATGCATTAAAATGTGTGTTAAAGGGACCAGGAAATTTTTATGCCTTGGGAAGGTTAAAGGAAGAGACCTGTATCATGATTCAGTAAATTAGAGCTTAAACTGGGATTTATAGTCCTTGTTCACAGAAACGGTGCAGCAAGTCTGCCTGAGGCAATGACTGATTTGCATCAATCATGCAGCATTGTAATGGTACAGTCAGTTTGTTTAGGCAATGTATGATTTATTTGGTCATATTGCGTGATCAATGTCCCAGTCAAACTTACAAGGAAACTACACTAGGCTGGCTTCATGTTAAACTCCGAGTGATACGAGGGGCATTCAATTTTGACATGGACTTTATTTTTTTGTAAATTTCATTGTTGTAAAAATCTAAACTTTCATTGTTGGGATAGCAACTACCGCCTGTCGTGCAAATGCAGCACCACTCATCCAGTTGCCATGACAACTGGTTATTTGTTTAAGCAAAATGGCGGACAGCAATGTGTGGAACCAAAGTGGAACAACGAAGGTATGAAAGCATCTGAAATTCATCAGAGACTTCAAAGACAGTTCACCGAGTCATGTTTGTCTCGATCATCCGTTTTTGCTTGGTGCCAAAAGTTTGAAGGAGGCCGAGAATCCACCGGCAATGAACCTCATAAGGCAAGACCAGTAACTGCCGTCAATGATGGCATCACGAACAAATGAGCTGATAAGGGACAACAGGCAGATTCATGTCCGAGAATTGGCTTCAATATTGAACATTAACACTGGCAGTGTGGAGACCATCATCCACGATAAGCTGAAATTCAACAAGATCTGTGCCAGATGGGTCCCTAAGCAACTCTCCGAGGATCACAAAACCACCCGGTTGGAACTCTGTTCCATGCTGCTGCAGCGATACGGAAGGTGACAGCTTCCTAAGCCATGTTGTGACCACTGACGAGACATGGATTCATCACCATACTCCTGAAAGCAAGCGTGTAAGTATGGAGTGGCGACACATTGACTCACCATGAGCCAAGAAATTCAAGATGACACCATCGGCAACGAAAGTGATGGTGACTGTATTCTGGGACATTAAGGGTATCATTCATGTCGAACCTTAAATGCACCCTACTACTGCGACATTTTGAGGATGTCCCTGAAGCCGGCACTAAGAAAAAACAACCAGGACTCCTTACCAGTGGTGTTTGTTTTCTGCAAGACAATGCCAGACCACACACACAGCCAGACTGACTGGACTCACTGGACACACTGATGGAACTCAAATGGGACATCTTACCACATCTCCCCTTCTATCACCTTTTTGGACCATTGAAAGAGTGGCTTTCCTGACGTGGTTTCGACATCAGCCTGAAGATTTCTACAGGACCAGTATCCAGATGCTCCCAAAACGCTGGAAAAAATGCGTAGAGAAGCAAGGAGAGTTCTTTGAGAAATAACTGGTGGGTGTGTGTGTGTGTTTTTTTGTTTCCTGATTTTATAAAAAATAAAGTCCAGATCAAATTTGAACACCCCCTCGCCAACGCAAGGTACGTTATTGCGGGACTTTATCTTTAGCGCAACTTACCACTAAGCTTTTCTGGTGCTAACATCGCAAAATTCGACATGTTTAGGGTGACCGTGAGGATTTTACAATGTTAAACTCTCATAGGACTGATGAGTTTGCACAGATGGGAGCAAAATGGTCAACTTTTGTTGTGTACCAGCAATAAAGCAGGATGTAACACTAAAACTCACTTCCCAAAGAATAAACTACGCAATCCCTAAAAGTGGTTTCTGTTTTTAAACACTAGAGCGGCGCTACTGTTAGCGGGTGTTACGGTGTGATCCCTAAACACAGCTTCTATTTTCGTACACTATAGCAGCGCTGCTTGTAAGTTGCGGTGTCTATAATTTTAAATAAAACTAGTATTCATGGATGCTTACCTCATCTTATAAATTATTTCGAGATGAATAATTGTACAGCAAAGTTAAGGTTTTGTGCTTAATAACAGTGCTCTAATTGCAATTCCTTGGCGACTGCTGCTAATGACTATGCTTCCCCTCTTATTGCCATGTTCTTTGAACTTTTCACTTTCGGAGCACTACCTCGCTGTGCAAAGCCATCACTTCTAAGGTAAGCTTGTGCACAAAAAAAAAGTGTGGTCAAACATCTTTGTATACATCCCTTGTTAGTGCTTTATTGCTGTGAAAAGGGCTCACAGATTCAACTGTGAGCGGTATCGGAAGTTGACTAAAGGAGACTTCATCGAATTATGTAAGGGGAATTGCAGCTCAAGTTCTGAACCAGCAACTGACGAGACTTACAGGAGACTAACAAGAATGGGCCAATTCAACTGACCACTTATGGTCAGCCAACATGAAGCACTTCATCACATAGAAGAAAAATGCCATGTGGTAAGCACTTGGTATCTTCTCTTTGAGCAGCTAATGTGAGATAGGATGAATTTTATGAATGACTTCAACTATCTGCAGTTGAATCTCTCCATATCTGTCAAATATACTGGAATCTGTTCATCAGATCGGTTGCTTCTTGATGCCCTCTGCCCTTGTGCAGCTTAAAATTTATTTAATATAAGTGTAATGGAACTTCATAATGTTTTACAATTAATGTTAATAATTTGAAAAATTGCATTTTTTGTGTCAGTTAATAAAACTGATATCGTCACTTTTGCAATGATAATGGCTTTGAACAAAGCATTAATAATAAATTTAATCAATGTGAACTTTGTTCAAAAAATAATTTTGAATATCCTAATGTAATAAGCATTCTAGTAATGAATACAAGGCCTCCATCAAGGAGGATGAGAGAGAGAACGCTCCATTTCATAACGTAACTGACTTCATCTACAAGATCTTCCAGCTGAAGAGGAAGCTCACTGCCAGTATTTTATTAATGTTTCACTGTTTAATTTGATTACTTTTTAAATACATTGTCATTTTACGAAAATGTACACAAGAAATTTCAAAGTTAAACTAACTTCTTAGAATGCTATGTAACTAATTTGTATCGCACAATGTATCAGTTAAAAAATATGGACTGTTAATCACAATTTCAATAACTACTGTTGTAGTAAAAAGAAACAATAACATAGTTATATACAACATTTAATTAGGTTTTATCATTTAAAAATTGAGAGAAGTTTATTTTATAAAAAATGAAAGTATTGGCCAGCTAGGTGGCTGAGAGCTCTAAGGGCATGGATATTTGGGTTTGTCCTTTTTACTAAAAAGCTTAGAAACCAAGCTAACGCTGTGTCTTACATGAGCGAACTTGGAGCTAAGCGGATCACAGCGAAAATAACAAAAGCATTATTTCTATGAGAGTGTCTTACGTGAGCGAATCCTAGCGGCGAGAGGTTGAGGCGGCAAAGAGGCGGGCGCGAAGAGAACAAACCAGTTTGTTTTTTTCACGTGAACGAAGCGGTGCCTGCCATAATGGTCGAGGGAAACTTGATTTCCTGCGTACAGAAAAGACCATATCTGTGGGATCAAAGGAATAAAGATTAACATAATCATCTTTTAAACTACCGAGAATGGAAATTAAAAATTAATTACGTGAAATAGAAATTGAAAAATTGTTAATAAGATTAAATTTGTGCTTGAAAAACTTCATTAAAACTGATTCTAAAAAATTGCTTTGAAGGCACATCTATTACAGTACTTTGCAAAAATTAATTTGCTACTTGATTATAATAATAATAATAATTAATAATAATGTACGACATCTCACAAAAAGAGTCGCCCCCAACAGGCCAAAGCCCAAAAGCGGGGTTACTAAAACGAGGGTCATAAATAAGAAATATCAAGCCCAAATAATTGCACGATTAAAATAATCGGCAAGATTGAGCCTGAAGTCAGAAAAGTCAAAAGGAAAAAAACTTAACTATCTATATAAGAGGACATTAGAAAAAGAAAATTTCATTAAACATACTATTAAGCTAAAAATTTAAAAATTCAATAAAGGAAATTTAAAATGTTTAATTAAAAGGATAAAAAATGTTGGGTTTAACACTGGACCGGTTATAATAATAATAATAATAATAATAATAATAATAATAATAAGGTCAATTCTTCAATATTAGTTCAATACTTGAGTTGGATAACCTGGGGAGAGTGCTTATTATTTATTTAGAATAGAGTAGCGTGGCATCAAGCCCGTTTGCAGGAATTTTTCAAAGGCGGTTTTGACTTCTCAAAGGGGAGGTTTATTTATCTTAATTAATTCTCCACAAATAAAGAGGGTTAAGCGCCAGCTAAACACCAAATATGCCTTGGTGATTTTGGATAGGTTTTCTTGATGCGGAGAAATAAAATAATATAAAAAAATAAAATACAATTCCATTTTTTCTTCTTAGTTTCTAATAATTTTACATAAGGAGTTTCGATTAGCAGAAAACGACAGATAGCATGACTGGCAGAAAATAATATGATTGATTGGCGTAATACCTCTTTAGATCTCCGCACTGAATTCGTTCTCATGTTTCGCTCACACTGTCCGCTTCTCTTTCCTTCGCTCACTTTCCCTCTCAATTCGTCTGCTCGCTCGCGTCTCTCCAAGATCGCTCACGTAAGACACATAGTAAGGCTCAGTATGCTAATCCCTTGTTAGGGTGAATTTCAAATGGTATTAACATCTTGACACTGAAGGGTAAAAGAGGAAAGAGAAAAGATGTATATGAAAATACTGATGTGACACTTGACCAGAGGAAACGTTTAAAAACATTCTGAGGAGCTGAATTGGGTTTCTTATCTGCTTATTAAATGCAATTTAGATGCAATTAATACAGATAAAAAGGGAGAGGGGGAGGAAAAAAGTCATTAAAAATGATAAAAAGCTGCTACAAACATGTGACAAATAGTTGACACTTCTGCCAGATTATATCATACTTTCCAGAGAACACTGCTTTAATCTTGCATTGTTCAGGCTCGTTTGAGCTGATGACTGTAAACGAGTCTCGATTCAAACTGGCTGTAGGTTTGACTTCACTAGCAAGTTTAGCTCGACTTAGCCCCTCTTAAACCAAGCTCACAAAACAGTCGTGATGCAAACCTTATAAAAGGTGAAAACTAAACTAAGAGAATCATCTTTTCCAATTTAACCTCTTCACGACCAGCCTAAATTTTGAAGGATACCAGATTTTATGTATTATCTGGCAAACACACGTTCGTCATGTACAGTTTTGTAAAAATATTTCTGTTTCAGAATCAATATTTATTTCAAATCAGGATCTTTGGCATCACAACTTGCAATAACATAATTATAATGCTCCATTTTTGTAAAGCAAATACAACGTACGACAGTGTTGAAATTAGCAATCAAAGAGTAAACGCAATGGTTCCATCTGTCGACAGGAAAATGCGACCCTTAAAAGAATAAACTGTTTCAAATGATTTTACTCTTTCTTTCCTGAAAAATCACGTTTTCATTTCTTTAATAGAATTAATAACTGAAAATGACGAACGCATGTTCGTCATGGTATTGCACGTTCGTCACTGGTCTTGAAGAGGTTAATATAAATTTGGGAGGTGTAACTGGATTCATGGTTATCATCTTAAGCCTGGCCATTGTTTCGAGAAAGTTAAGTGATAAGTTTACTGTTTGTGTGAGTGATGTTAGTAAGATTGTGAATAATTTAGCATTATACAAAGAGTGGCTATGCTATTAGGGACATCATACTTCTAGACATTGTTATGAATGTTGTAAGGTGTTTCTTAAATTGAGCAGAGTTTATTTATTAGTACCATTATTAACTTCTTACTGTCAGACATGGTAGTAAAATAATTTTTTGAACTGTGAATAAATTTTGTTCCTAGGTATGCTGTTTCAAGAGTCTCTGAAAAAACTTGCATAAGCAACCTTTCAAGGCATTTCTAGGAATAGTCCAAAATGTAGACCTTGTGCACACCCAGATGCAGACAAAACATAACTACAGTATAACTCTGATAATACGAACTCGTTGGGGCCCAACAAATTTTTTCGTATTAACCTGGTTTCGTATTATTCAAGAACAATAGAAACGAGTCATAAGCCCATAGAAGGCATTGCTAAAGAGACTGTCTTAAATAGAGTACATTCATAATAAAATTCTTTGCAAATAAAAAAAAGATAAAAATTATCAGGACTTATAATAAAAATGCTTTATCTTTGTAAAGATGATGTGCTTCATTTACTTCCGGTTGACGTCAGGTTCGCTTAAAATCACTACTCTTAAAATTGGCACAATTGTATGTGTTGCCAACTCAAAAAAATTTTTCCTGCTAAAACCGAACTAAAAATCCATTGTAGATTCTATTGATTTAATGTAATTTTTAGTGGATTCTAGCGGATTTTTGCATAATTTTAGTGTAAAATCTGCTAATCTAGTGGAAAATCCACTAAGGTGGCAACACTGTTGTGTATAAAAAAAAAAAAAAAAAGGGGGTTAAAAACCTGATTGCTGCAAACATCGCTACCCAATATACTGTACTGTATTTGCGGCTCTATACTGTTTATCCAATCATAGTTGACTATTAAAATCGTTTTTTAGTAAGAAATTTTTCATTTATTTTGCAAATTTTTTTCGTATTAACCGGGTTTAAAAAAAGAGTTCGTATTAAGGGGTAATTTTTCAAGGAAAGTAAACAAACTCAACCGGGACCAAAAGTAATTTCGTATTAAGCGGGTTTTCGTATTAACAGAGTTCTTATTATCCGAGTTATACTGTAACTGTATTCTTAGCAGCTTATGAAGGGATACAAGAATAGCAGAGATTGTGCAATTAGTTTGCATAATCAAGAAAAGTCGCAGAACATTTCAGAATGATCAATTTGTCTTACTGAGTTATGAATAAACCACTCAGTAGATCTAATTGAATGTACTCCTGGAGCAAACTCGTGAATGTACACTGGACAAGAATAGTCTCCAGGATGCAAACTAAGACAAAGCAAGATGATATAAGAGCAGAAAAAATTTGCAGGATCAGATGAATCAGAGATTCTTTTTGGACGAGTCTCTAAAGAGGATTTCTAATGTGGTGGAAACAGCATGAGTACATTTGTGATAAAAGGTAGGAACAGCAATGCAATGTTGTGGGAAATCTTTTCTTGTTACTCAGAAGGAAGCTGAATGTATCCCAAACAAAAGATATTTCCAATATGATAAACCCACAAACTAATATCAGCCTCATCTGAGAACAATGAAGGTCATCACATTCTTATCGGCCTAATCTGGTTTGATGGGCAATATTTAAGCTGTTTGTGCCACCTGCCAGTTTATAAAAGTTTGAGATGCAACCCAGTTTTCAACAGTTAGTGGAATCTGTCTAGATAAATTCAAATGTTCTGAAAGCCTAAGGAGGAACTACATGACGTTTCTAATAAAATGGCCACTTAATGTAAATGCATGATAGCTTAAACTGTAAAAAAAAAAAATAAAATAAAAAATTATTTTGGCTTTTGTAACCATTTATTCATTTATTTATTTCTTTAATAGCTTGAAGGTGACATAGGAGCAGTTTTCGGTCTGGGTTTCCCACCATTCCTTGGAGGCCCATTCAGATACCTTGATGTTCATGGAGCCAAAAATTTAGTTGATAAAATGCAAGAATTTGAAAGCCAATATGGTGCTGCATTTACACCTTGTGCACTATTAATTGATCATGCTAAAGACCCATCTAAGAAGTTCCATGTTAAAAAATAAAAGCAGCTGAACATTAAAAGCCAACTTCTGTGTAACATAAGATCAGACTGCCTGCTTGGCTTATGACTATGTTTCCCCTGTTCTACATGGTGCACCTCTTAATTTTTTTTTTTTTTTTTTTAATTTGCTGTAGTTGGCTTTGATTAGCTAATTGATAAATGATTAACTTTCACACTTTGTAAAAAATTTAAAAAAATGTAGAAGTGGAGATACATTCCGTAAGTTAAGCGAAATAGTAAAAAAATATTTAGGAATGAAATTCAAGTTAGTATAATCATGGGAAGAAACAATTTTTTAAATGTTGAAAACATCTGGTGAAAAAATAAAATTTTTTAAAGTCAAATACACTTAAAAAGCATCTTTTATTTTATTGAATTAATATATTAATATTATTTAAATTAATAAACTGGGAAATTGTATTGCATTACATTGAGTAAGCTGTAAATTCCTGAATTGGGAGAGTCTTAACATGTTATTTTATTTTCTGGCATTATAAACATTAAACAAAGCAGTAAGAATTTGTTTAAGCAAGGGGCTGGATTGGTTCCTGCATTTTAAATTTGTGACAAAGTCCAAGAATCCTAAACTTTGTCAAACCATACTTGACTTTCTTCAGTAGGAAATTTAAACTAAATCTGAAGAAACTAATAGAATAGGTTCATCGTTGCAATGCCATTATCTTTCACTTAGATCAAACAAAGGAGAAATTCCAATCTGCCCTCTATCCTGCTTCATCAGTAGCTCTGGGCTACTTCTTATGAAACGGAATTTTTTTTTTTTATTTTAGGATTCTACTTTGTTTTCTGTGGACTTGGTTATCTATTAAATAAAACTGATAATTTAAATTTAGAAAATATTCAATTAAAAATGTCTAAAACTGAAAAATTGCTTTTATTTTGGCTAACTAAGAGGGGGGGATATAATCTCGATTCTGTGCTTGATTGCCTGCATGTTTTTAATTTCGGTTGGTGCACGGTAGTGATCATTATAACTTGTAGGTAGCATAATTTCTCATGGTGTAGTTTTCCCAGCCTTAGCAATACCATACCTGTCATGAAGATAGCTTTTAAACGGTATAACAAGCTTATCACTATACCTTAATCCTAATTTAATAGTGCTCTCTGCAAGTATATGGTGTAAATGAGAAGAGTTAATCCAATCAATTCATTCTCATTAATTTTATATTTTCAGAAAGTAGCATTAAAAATTCAATAACTACATTGAAAAGGGTGATGTTATTGGTTGTGTTAAGCAATTCTTAATTCTGAGGTTGAGAAAATCTGCTAAAAAATGTGATAACCGCATAAACCAAAATCCGTCATTACGATTGTGAGGTTCCATGTTGTTGTTCCACAGTCAGTGACAAATACATGTAGTTCTTTAGTTTTTAACTGTAGGAATAATTTACATTCAAATTAAATTTTTAAGAGAAGCATGTTTGAAATGATTATCCTTAGTAAAGCTCTTCACATAATTAATTTTGAATGGTATTGGGCCATGCAATAAGCTGGTAAACAAAAAGATATTTGCTTTTCAAATTTTTGATGTGGAATGCATCTTTTTATATATCAGGTTGTTGCAAAAGTTTTTTCCGGATTTTTATTCCAACACAAAAACGATTGAACTTGAATGACAGATTCAGCTTATCCAGATGCCGGGCAATGGATGAAAAGTGAACCTTGAACTGTTTTGCGAGTTCCCTCGTTGTTACATTGTGATCTTCATCAATTGCTTGGCGTAGATCACCATCTGAAATCATGATTGGCCGACCAGAGAGGTGCATCTTGAAGAGTTCTATCTCCGCGTCTGAACCGGCGATAGCATTCTTCTTTTGTACGTAAACTAACAGTGCCATCACTTAAACGTTGGCAAATGTTTCGGTGACATTGCGCAGCACTGATCTTTCCAGAATACTTGTAGAAGATTATTGCTCGAATATGCTTGCGTGAAAGGTCCATTTCAGACCGTTGATGGCACTCACAGATGTATAGTCAGAAAGTTGATTCTTGGATGTAATATAGCAAAGATATTCAGGAATCGAATGCAATAATATGTTTGAAAAAATATGAACACCCCCTTCGGAAAATGAGCCCTTCATGCGCACTGGTTCTAGAACCAGAAGAAACTTTTGCAACAACCTGATATTTGGCCATGAATTGATTCTAAAGCTTCTTTGGTTTCAGATTGAGGTATATGCTGTAGTGAAAGAGAAAAAAAATTGGACTAGCTTTAGGTTAAGATTGTGAAAAGAGCAAATATGAAATTCTACTTAAATATTAATAAACTGACATGATCTTAAATTCTTGGTTTTGGTGCCTACCCATTCATCGGCATTGCCAAGATATTTATATGTAGAGAATAAGAGATTTTGTTTGGAGCTAAGTGAGTTATAATCTTTGGGGGATGCTTCAATATCTCTTTCCCTAAAATAAAAAAAAAAAAAAATGCTGAAAAAAAATAAAATACTTTTGTAGAAATGAGTATGTACATAAGTGTTAAGTGATATAAAGTAAAGATATTGCATGAAAAAATGGAAAGAAAAATTCTGCAACGTGGATTTGAACAAGGGACCAAGAGTATAAAGGTCATGGAATTTTTCCTAGAGTTTTTTTTTTTCTTTCATGTAATATCCTTGCCTCATGCTTGGAGCATTAACTAGTTTTAATTTATTATTTTCTGATCCAAAGTATTTTATTGAATTCTGGTCTCATTCCACTATCTAGATTCATTATGAATTACACTTATGAAATTTTCAACAGGGTGACAATTATTGAGCTATATGAAAAAAACAACAAAAAACTTGATAATTTTTGAACAATTGGCAAGATTCAGTTAAAACTTGGCAGTTGAAAGGAGGGCATGTTGGGATTTTTTTGAGCATGCGCACTCGTATTGTTCATTTTTCGTTAAAATTTCAGAAAATGATCTCATCGCTATTATCCAAAGTAACCCAGATTTCAAAAAGATGTGGTTCATGCAGGACGGAGCAAGACCCCATCGGATCAATAAAGTGAAGTCTTGGAAGAGCACTTTGGAGAGCGCATTCTGGCATGGGGGTACCCAGAGGCCACTGGAATGGGAATCACTTGGGAATGGGATCATATTCTCCTGATCTCAACCCTTGTGACTCATTTTTATGGGGCAATATTAAAGACAAAGTTTACGCAAATAACCTCGGAACAATCGCAGAGCTCAAAACCGCCATTCAAGAGGTCATCGAAAGCGTCAATGTCTCGACACTTCGTCGGAACCACATCATAGCCATTGATGGCAAGCATATCGAACATGTCAAAATCATAACGTTTGAATAAAATTTTTGAACTCTGTAATTTTTGAAAATTTGATGTTTTTATTTCATATAGCTCAATAATTGTCGCCCTGTAGCTTGTTATAGTATATGAATGAAGCATATAACACAGACTAAATATAGAAGATGCACCCCAAATAATCCTTAATATTTTTTTCAGTCTATTCTTGGGTAGATACACTGCTTGAAAAAAAAAAAATGCAATTCCTAGAAGGAATGGGTTGATTTATTTGAAATTTTGCACACCTGTAGCAGTGATGGCATACAAGAATTGATTCAAATTGCAAGACAGTATGTCCAGAAGAACATTGTACAGGGTGGCTCCCATGCCCTTCCTGGAAAAGAATGGTTCAGACCAGATTTGCATGAAATTGTCAGTTTGGCATCTGCATTGTACTGGAACAGTTGACTGTAGGTGCGATGACAGTAACTGCAATGCCTCGCACACGCTGCCGTGCTCCTGTGCAACAACTCATGGAGTATAACAGAGGTCTGACTGTGGGACTTCGAGAGGCCGGATGGTCTCATTGGCGTATCTCTGCGCAGATCGGTCATAATATTTCTGTGGTGGCTCGATGTTGTCAGCAGTGGTTTACGGAAGGAACGCCCATGCATACTGACCCACACAAAGACAAGACCATCAAATCGTAGGAGAAGCTATGAGCAACTGTACGGCATCCACAGCAGAGATAAAGGCCTGAGTGACACCAACTTTGTCAAGACGGACCATTGGTAACCATTTGCTAGCTGCAAGACTGCGGGCATGGATCCCTCTAGCCAGACTCCCATTTCTGCAAGAACACCGTGCTGCGTGGTTGCAGTGGTGCCACGAAAGAGCCGACTGGAGGTCTGTGGTCTTTAGTGATGAGAGCAGATTCTGCCTGTACACCAGTGATGGACGTGTACGTGTGCAGCAAAGAGCAACAGAGCGCAGTCTTCCACAGTGCACTTGTCCACGGCACACAGGTCCAACCTCTGGCATAATTGTGCGATCAGTTACAACTCGCGATCACCAACTAGAATAGTTATCAACTGCACAGTTGGGCAACCAGCCGCCAGTGCGTAAGAGGCCTTAGTGTTTTTGGATGGATCATTGAACAACATTCGGTACGTCCAGCAGATTGTGGAACCTGTTCTTCTGCCCTTCTTGCAACAGGAGGGTAACCAGTTTTTCCAGCAGGATAACACTCATCCACATACTGCCCGTATTAGCTTGCAGGCCTTACAGCATGTGGCACTACTTCCTTGGCCAGCGTGATCTCCAGACTTGTCGTTAAGTGAACTTGTGTGGGACATGATGGGATGTAACATTCATCGTCGCTGCATGCCAGCTGCAACAAGTCCACAATTGCATCAGCATGTTCAGGAGGCTTGGACCAACCTACCCTAAGATGACATCCAGCATCTTTATGACCGTATGCATGCAAGAGTCAAAGCCTGCATTCAAGCTCGTGGTGGTTACATGACCCACTAATGTGGTCTATTGGGGAATGGGAGCCACCCTGTACAACGTTCTTCTGGACGCATTGTCTTGTAATTTGAATCATTTCTTGTATGCCACCAATGCTACATGTGTGCAAAATCTCAAATAAATCCACCCATTCCTTCTAGGTGTTGCATTTTTTTTTTTTTTTTGCCAGCAGTGTATATCCCAAGTATCAATATTGTTTAATGAAAAATAAGCTTGATTATTCTTGCTTCAAATTTGATATAACTGCAATAAGGAAAAATTCTCTTGCTGTGCAAACCACATATAAATAAATACATAATTACATATACATGCATTTCCAGTACTTCCATTGATGGATGGAGCTTGGTTGACTACTTTTATGTTGTCTCAAGGTACAGCACTTTTGGAATTGAGTTGGCTCAATATTTATATGATCTGGAAGCTTTTATGAACTATAAGCAATAGATTCATATACAAAGGAAATAATCGAAGGAGCTTTATCCAAATTAAAGCCTTTTGTAATTTAATGTTTTGACACTTAAAATAGCAAGAAATACCATGGTAACTGTGGATAGTTAATAAAGGAAGAGAAAAATACCTCTTGTCCATACAGAAAGAATTTTAATGCACTCTATATGCATTTACATCACCTTGTGGCTCTTAACGGATGGATGGAATCTGCCGGCTGTTTAACCTGCATTTCTATGGAGCATGCTACGACTTTTTCTAGATTTTTAATTATTATTTCTCGTTCTGCAATTAACGGAAACCGCCAAGATCACATGGAAGCTTGAAATGAATGACATGTAATCTATCGGCGTCAAGAAAAAGTTTTTTTCTACGGAGGAAAAATAGATATTCGCCGGCAAAGTTGACTTTTAGTAACTGCGAACACTGCGTGCACTGCAGTGAAGCATCTCTCAGAGATACCCAAATAAACAACTCATTCATAGCAACTGTTTCGTATGCGCACTGCAGTGATGCATCACTCAAAGACGCCACTGTTGACCCATAATTTCGCAGCATTTTACTCTGAAATAACTAATTACTATTAGAAATTAATGAAGTTTATTTATAATTCGTAAATATTTAACAATAATCAATTAATGTTATTGAAACGCTTAGTATAAGAATTTACAAAATTATTACTAATTAATAATTGATTTTATTAATAAAAATATTACTAAATTGCAAGAAATCAATGATTTTATTTGCGTAAAGTGACGGTCCTTTAAAATCACACAAAAGAATTCCGTGTTTCCATGTTTGTAAGATTACTAACAATTAAAACGCTGTTTACTCATTTCTTAATCGTATAATTTCATACATTTAATACCAAATGAGTAAATAATCTAAATGTGTAAACACGGAGTTTCTTTGTGTGATTATGATTTTATTCCCATAAACGGCCGTCATTTTACGCAAATGAATACTAAAAAAGAAACAACCATCTGGTATAAATAATAATAATAATAATAATAATAATAATAATAATAGGTAACAACAACAGGGAATAACCCACCAAATAAACTGGAAGGCCAAGCCGCTATGTTGCCCCCCAACAGGCCAAAGGCCCAAAATGGGGTTATTTAAGATACAAGTAAAAGAGAAGTAACGTAATTAATAATAAAAAAAAAGGACAATAAAAAACAGAAAAACACAATTTTATTTATACAGATTAACAGAAATATAATAACAATTACAAAGATAAAAATTCAATAATAATAATAATTCAATTCAATTTAATTCAGTTCAAGATAAAAATTCAATGTTCACACAGCTAATTCAAACCAAAACGGAACTACAATATCGAGCAAATAGAATGAGAGTTACAAGATAAACAATAAATACAACCATAATCACAAAGGCAGGATAGTAACATGACAAGGAAAATTAATTAAATAAATCAATGGCATCAGAATTCTCATTGTATAGTTTTTGAATTCTGAACATTGTATCCCGACGAAATTTTTCTCTGAGTTTAATAGGAGGCCAAAGCTTCATCACGGGCTTCCTCATAGTATGGAATGGTACTCGGATGAATATGGACTCGAGAAGGTTCGGAGCATCCATCTTCCCTACTAAAACATTCTTAAGAAAGGCAAAATCAATCTTCATTCTAATGTTTGAGAGTGTACACAGATCTGAAGGTACATCAAAATTCGGGAATTTCCGCTTCAGGAACCGGAGAAAAACATTTTGCACCCTATCCAGTTTACAAGACTGCATATTTGAACCCCCATTCTATAAAACAGAACAGTAGGACAAAATGGGTAAAACTAGACTCCGATAGAGCCGAACAAATGTAGAAGGGCACCGAAAATCGTCTCCATTGCGCACAATGGTACCAAGAGCTCTGCAAGCCTTCAGATGAACAGTCAACATGGGAATTATAGGAAATTGTGCTATCAACGATTACGCCAAGATCACGGACACAGAGCTTGGCAACTTGCACATTTCCACAAAAAGACTAGGAGAACTCGATAAAATTGGTCTTTTTTGTCACATTTGGTTGCATTAATTGCAAGATCATTCTGCTCACACCAATGACATTTACTATAAACTTCCTGCTGAAGCAGGTGAGCATTAAGACAATTATAATGTTACCAAAAAGTTTCACATCATCTGCATACATCAATATATGGGAGTTTCTAATCATCTCGGGGAGGTCAGCAGTGAAGATAACAAATAATAAAGGCCCTAGGACAGAACCCTGTGGAACACCACAGTGAGGCCTATAGGGCAATGATGAATGATGTCATATACAACCAAAGCCAACTAGAAAGACAGGCCTGGACGCGGAAAAGTCACCTGACCATAGAAGTCCGAGTAACAATGTAACCATCATTGTTTCCATCTTGGTTTTTAACAATCAGAATTTTTTCGTTTGTTGAAAACAATGAAAGTACATTGTTGTTTGGACTGCTATGGTCAGGTGAATTTTCCGCGTCAGGGTCTTGTATTTCTCGTTGGCCTCGTATACAACAAACTGTCGATCCAACAGGAAAGAGCGCATTATCCGAAGGAGTCCATCAACAATCCCATACGCACGCAATTTTTTAATTAGTAACTCATGATTGACAGAGTCGAACGCCTTTTGCATATCAAAGTAGACCACGTCAAGTTGCTGGCAGTGGTCAAGAGCATCCTGAGCATGAGTGGTGAGAGATACAAGATTGCTCACAACGGAACGTCGGGGAATGAAACCATGTTAATACGCAGGAACATGAGGAAGGACATGTTGTAGAAGTTATTTATGAATGATGTTATCTCTATCAGTGAACTCCGTTAAGATGAGGTTATCAATAGGGGGACAATAGGTAGACAGTTCTCCGAGAATGTGTTGAAAGAAGTAGAGACAGTTTCACTGAAATGCTGGGCAAAACAGTTACTAATATCCAATCCATCAGTTATGGTAAGACCAGCAGAGGTAGTGATAGTAGTAATAGCATGTCGATCCAGTCTTTTGGAGTAGTATTAAATCTGGTTATTTTTCTTATTACAGGAGTTATTCGTACATTCGCTACATGGTCTTACGCCGCAAATATAAAAATAATTCTGATAATGGATAGGTCATAGCGTAGCCCACCGTATATGTAAACAGTAACAAAGACCCCAAGTATCAAATTTATTAAAGAAAACCTGATGGATTATTTAAACACGATGCCTCAGATGTTAAAATGTTACAATACAGATGTTAAATGCATTTAAATAAATAATAAATGAAAACGGGAAAGAAAAAGAAAATTCCATTGTGGGATCACGACGCTCTAAGCAATTAAGTCATTGTGGACTGTAATGCAGGTAGGCTCGTGGCTTAATTTTTCACTTATCATTTAAATTTAATGTCATATTCACCCGGATGCACGACAATAATGAAAATATGTAGTATAAATTTTATGGCCAACGCCATCACCAAATAATTAATTCGGTAAATTAATATTAGAAAATAAATTTTAA